>BLSH010030658.1:370582-439512 GCA_018402905.1 Glandirana rugosa
CTCTAGTTACGCCGTCGAGACACCCGTCTCCTAGAATTCACGGGTGATCCTCTGCCCACAGAGCTGCCGCATTGATCTCTCCCCCTCTCCTCTTACACTGCACCGATCGGTGTGGAGATGGGAGAGACAAGCCAGACATCCGCCGGCTTGTTTACATTACATTTGACGGAGCGATCACATGGTAAAGGCCTGCTATGAGCGGCTGTTTACTGCGATCAGTAAAGCGCCAGGTCCTTTGGACCCGACGGTCACGGATGTTCCCGGGTGCGCGATCATGGGAGGACATCACTGTACGTCCTCCCAGAATTAAAAAAAACGCCCTGTAGCTGTTAATTGGCTATGTGGCGACTGTTAAGTGGTTAATACTGCTTTGATAACAAGTGATTAACAGAGCTCTGTAGTTGTTTATTTTCACATACCTATGGGACTCTGTTATTTGACATTGTTTTATACAGTCATGAGCAAGGAGGCAGCATGTGCTGACAATACAGTAAGAGCCCGTTCGCACAGGGGCGACTTGCGCTCCGACTTGAGTCGCCTCAAGTCACTTGACAGCTGAAATCCCATTGAAATGAATGGGAGCCGTCTTCATGTACACTACTGAAGTGGCTCCAACTTCAGAAAAGATTCCTGCACAACTTCAAGGTGACTTCTATCCGACTTGTGCCCATAGAATTCAATAGAAGTCGCCTCCAAGTTGGATCCCCCATCTACATGGAAGTGACTTTACAATGAAAATAATAGAATTCATCTAGGGCAACCCCCTCCCTCCCTTCTCTGGCAAAGTCGCCTGGCACAATTTGTGTTGTAAGTCGCACTGAAAGTCACCAAGCAAAGTCCTCCTAAGTCGGTTCGCCCATGTGTGAACACAGGTTAACAGATTTCACATGACCGCTGATAAACTGAACAATCAGCTGCAAGACCGATAACCAGATCAGGCCCTTAATTCATAGAGAGATTCATTAGAGATTCTAATCCAGGATACCCATTCTCAGTCCAAGCTTTCTCACAGTCCTCATCTGCAAAGGCCCTGATGAAGTGAAATCAGTAAAGCCCCTATAATTTTTACTCTCATGACTTATAAATGTTAAAATGGACTGTCAACAATACATCTGATGCTTTCTTTATTTTGCCAAACATACTACTGTCTGTCGTTCCCGGGACCTCCTCTTCCAACCTATGAGATCTTAAAGAGCTGCCTCCTAAATGGACAGTCAGGAGGTTGAAAGGTTTAATATTTAGGATATTTATACTTTTTTTTTAAATATAACATGTTCAAGAACCATTGGGGTATATGAAAACAAATCTACCCCAATAGAGAAGAATTTCACAGATTACATACAGTATATACAGCATATTGATGTCCATTTGTGGCAAGGAATGGGTTTATCTTTGCCCTATTGGCTACACTTTTGGATTACATGTTTGCACCTTTGATGAGACAGATCCGGGTGTATCTGCAAGATTTTGGAGAAGATTAAATACTTGACTAATGTACATATTGCATTGTTGGCTACAATGCTTTATACATCCATTCAACTCCAAAAAGGAATGAGATCAAAGTGGTAAGAGAGCAAGATAGATAGACAGGCAGACAGATAACTTCTGAATAATAATAATAATCATCATAATAACATGTCCTATACAAATTTATAGGGGTGCACAGGAGGTCAGTCAGTGTCACAGCAGGTACACTGGTGCTGTGGGTGAAACCCAGTGCTGGATCCAGGAGTAAATAATTGGATTTTTTCTACATACTTACCTGTAAAATCCATTTCTTTGAGTACATCACAGGACACAGAGCAGACTATATAATCATTACTTACTGAGTTATACGCCACCTATAGGTGAATGGACACTGGCAGACAAAAATAGACAGGAAGTCCCCCTCTGTTTAACCCCTCCCATACAGGAAGTACTTCAGTTTTGTAACAAGTAATAAACTCCCAAAAAGAGAGGGGAGGGACCTCTGAGTCCCGTGATGTACTCAAAGAAATGGATTTTACAGGTAATTATATAGAAAAAACTGAAAATTGTTTCATACTTACCGTAATTTTCCTTTCCTGGTGCCTATCCATAGCAGCATACCTGTGATAGAGCTCTGCCTCGACTCCTCCCTCAGGACCAGTGAGTAGCATAAATTAAAGACATAGCCCTTCCCCCAACATTCTCCGTAATATAGAATTCCTAGGGTGGGGCGTATGCTGCCATGGATAGGCACCAGGAAAGGAAAATTACGGTAAGTATGAAACAATTTTCCGTTTTCCTGGCGCCTCCATGGCAGCATACCTGTGATAAATAACTAGCATACAACGGGTGGGATAAATTCAAGAAAACAGAAAGAAATTTATTTAGAAACTGTCATAGCAGCCTGCATTGCCTTTCTTCCGAACTCTGCTGGAGTAAGAGCCCCTGGGTCGATGCGATAATGCCTGAGGAACATGTGCCAAGAAGACCAGGTTGCGGCCCTACAGACTGTTTCCAAAGACACATTTGCCCTTACTGCCCAAGAGGCTGATACTGCCCTTGTTGAGTGAGCATTCAGATGAGAAGGTGGCTCCATACTTCTTATTCTGTAAGCCTTCTGTATTATCGTTATGATCCAGGAGGCCAGGATTTGGCTGGAGGCCTCCCTCTGAGTTCCTGAAACTTTGGGTTGCTTCCAGATATCCTCTGAGGACCCTGGAAACGTCTAACTCACTGCAGAATTCTGGGTCTGAATCTGAAAACACTGGTAAAGACCATGGCTCCATTAAGTAGGCAGGTGTAGTAACTTTGGGTGTAAAACCCCTGATAGGGCGAAGTTCCACTCTGTCTGGGAAAAAGGAGATGTGTTTGTCTCTTATTCCCAAAGCGCGTAGTTCTGAGATCCTTCTGCCGGAAGTAATGGCCAGTAAAAAAGTCACTTTTAGGGTCAGGTTCCAAATTGAGGATTCTTCAGTAGGTGAAAAAGGATTGCTGGATAGAACCCCTAGTATCAGCGGGAGATCCCATTTTGGAAAGGAGCGCCTGCGAGGTGGTCTTATCTTCAGGACTCCCCTAAGAAATCTTATCACTAGAGGTTCTTCTGCCCATTTCCTATTGGTTGCTGCAGATATATAGTGAACACCTGAAGTTGCTAGGCCAAGGCCCAGATCAAGACCTGTCTGTAGGAAGCCCAGTATTTCTGAAGTAGATGGGTCTACTGGGTTGAAGCCATTTTTAGTGGCATAGGTATAGAACTTTTCCCAGATCCTTGCGTAAATCATGTTTGTTGTAGGTTTTCTGGCACTGAGGAGGGTAGAAATGACATTCCGAGAGCAGCCTAATGATTGACACCTCCTCCTCTCAATCGCCATAGCAGAAGATCCAGCCTCTGTGGATTCGGATGTGATATCTCCCCTTGCGTTAGCAGATGCGGAAATGCTGGGATCCTGATGGGAGGGCTCGTGCTGAGGAGCATGGCCAGGGGGAACCATGGCCTCTTCGGCCAGTATGGTAGAACTGCCAGAATTTGTACTGGCTCCCTCAGGAGTCTGAACAGAAACTTTGAGATTAGCGGGGGGGGAGGAAAGGCTTATGCCACTGTAAATTCCATGGACAAGAAAGGGCATCCACCTCCTCCGCCTGTGGGTGAGGAAGGAGAGAGACAAACCTCCTGAGTTTCGAATTCTCCCAGGTTGCAAAGAGATCTACTTGAGGGGGATCCCAAAGGTTCCGGATTTGGTGAAATACATGAGGGTGCAGAGACCACTCATTGTTGTTGGCGAACCTCCTTGATAGGCTGTCTGCCTCCTTGTTCAATCTCCCTAGGAGATACATGGCCTTGGGGTCTAGGAGATTCTTCTCTGCCCAGATCATTATTGGTTCCACCTCCCTCAAGAGTGTCCTGCTGCAGGTGCCTCCCTGTTTCTGCAGGTAGGCGACCGCCGTTGTATTGTCTAGGCGTAGAAGCTATCTTTGTCCTCTGATGGGAACTGTCAATGAAATTAAGGCAAGGAAGGCTGCTCTCATTTCCAGTATGTTGGACACTATCCCCCTGGGGTGAAAGGACCATCTTCCCTGTATCCTGACATCCTTGCAATGAGCACCCCATCCGTGCCCGCTTGCCCCTGCGCATACTTGCTGACAACAAGATCCTCTGGGAGAGATACTGCCTTTTCCACTGTGCTAGAAATCCTACTTGGAAGTGTCTCAGGTGCCAATGTGACCAAGGGACCAGAGGTATGCAGGAAGACATCCAGCCTATCAGGCTCAGGCGCTGTGAGGCCGCCAAATGCTATTTCTCCATAATTTTGCTCATTCTCTGGCTGATCTCGTCTGCCTTCTGTCGGGGCAATGATACTGTGCCCTGCAGAGTATTGAACAGTGCTCCGAGGTATACCATTTGTTGCGACAACTGGCTTTTCTCTTTGTTTATGAGCCAGCCTAGATCTGTTAGGGAACTCAACAGGATCTCCCTGTGGGCCATAAGTTGGTTCGGGTTGCTTGCCAGTAAGAGGATGTCGTCCAGGTAGTGGTAGATCCTGAGACCTCTCACCCTCAGAGGGGCCAAGGCTGATATTAAAACTTTTGTGAACACTCAAGGGGAAGTACTCAGGCCAAAAGGAAGTGCCTGAAATTGCAGGTGGACATGACCTACTGCAAATCTTAAGTACCTCTGGAACGAAAGCAGAATAGGGATGTGCAGGTAAGCGTCCTTAAAATCCACTGATATCATCCAATCCTCCGTTTGCACCTACTGGATTATCGTTTGAAGAGATTCCATCTTGAATCTCTCGAGATAGATGTACTTGTTGAGCTTCTTCAGGTCTATTACAGGTCTCCAACCACCTGTCTTTTTCCGTACTAGGCAGAGCGTTGAATAGAACCCTGAAAAGCGATCCGATGAGGGGAATCGGTATTACTGCTTTCTGTACCTGGAGAGATGAAATAAACTGGCTTAGAACCAGTGCCTTCTGTCGAGATGCTGGGGTTATTGTCCTTTTGAAAGAATTTTGCGGAGGCCAATGAGAAAAGGTCCAAGAGTGCCCGAATTGGATCGTGGACAGGACCCATTGATCTTGACATACCCTGGTCCAGGCCCCCAGAAGGGACCTTAGCTGGGCCCCCACCTGGGGAGGCTCGGATCCCCTGGCATCAAAAGGACTTAGCCCCTTCCTGGGGGGTGGAGAGGGAATTATTCCTTTTAGCTCCCAAGAAGGATGCCTGAGTGCTTCTCCAGGATCTTTTGTTATCTCTGCCTTGTCGGGATTGCCTGTAATCTCTGTAGCCTGCCTGGTGGAATCTTGAGAGGTAGGTTTTAGATCTTCGAAACTTCCTGTCCTGGGAAATAAGTCCAGATTTTCCTCCCGTAACTTGGGAGATTGCTTTGTCCAACCTCTCCCCGAACAAGGACTTCCCATCATACGGGATCTTACACCAGCTCTGCTTGGAGGCCAGATCAGCCGTCCAAGATTTTATCCACAGAGCCCTCTTGGCCATCACAGAATGTAGCATTGAATTAGCTGAACACCTAATTGTGTCAATGGCTGCTTCGCCTACAAAATCTGCGGCAAGTTTGAGCTCTTCCAGGGCCTTAACTATGTCATCCTTGGAAACATCCAGCTTTATTGCTGTCTCAACATTCTCGGTCCAGACTCTGATAGCGTTGGAAACAGACATTAAGGCAATAGCTGGTCTGCAGGCTGCTCCAGAGGCTAAGTAAGCTCGCTTCAGATCCAGGTCAATCCTTCTGTCTAAAGGGTCCTTGAATGATGTGGAGTCTTCCATGGGTAGAGTCACATTCTTTGCTAGTCGTGCTATGGCCGCGTCCACCACCGGCATTGCACTAAAAGAGTCCGCCAAGGGGTACAGTTTGGAGAAACGGTCCATAGAGAGCTTCTTATCCGTCTTGTTCCATTCATCATGAATGATCTCTCGGATTTCCCCCATCAGCGGGAACACCACCTGCTTTCTCTTGAGAAAAGGAAAGTAAGCTTTCGTCTTGGATGTCGGCTCTACTGGATCCTCCCAGCCTATGGCCTGTTTCACGGCCTGAATAAATGGACCAACTGAATGTTAAAGCCAGAGGATTCTGTCTCCTCTGAGGATTCCGCAGAAGACTCATCCAGAGGTTGGTCCCTTGCCACTCGCCCTGAGGCAGGAAGAGGGGTACTGGCTGTAGATGGACCTGGGATACTTGGCTCAGTCTTGTGCACTTCTACCTCTGAAGAGGCTGGTCTCTCAGGAATTAAAGCCGCCAGTTCCGAAAAAGTATCTCTCATAGTTTGTTTCAAGAGGTCGACCACTTGCCGACCTCGAGGAATGTGACCTGCGCTCTGGACTATAATCGTCATGATGCCCTGATGACTTCCTAGATTTCTTGGAAGGCACAGGGCTGTAACAGAAAAGGATTCTTTTAAAATCGTAAACTTCTCTTCTTTTTTTTTTTTTTTTACCTGCTGGTGGTCCCATACCTTTTAGATCTGTGTGGATCTTTTCTTCTTGATGAATGGCTCATGGTAAGGGCTGAGGGATCAGCTGGAGAGGAAAAAAAAAAAAAGGAACCAAAAAGAAGACATATATGAAAGCGTACTGTCCCTTTAAGAGAAGAAATGGGAGGATGGAGAACCACAAGGAAAAAAAGGCAAATAAATACCGGAAGAGCTCTAGAGTGTGCCTGGGGCCGACCTGGTCAGAAAAACAGCTGCCAAATATAGACAGAGGAGTGCTTCTTTATATGCTCCTAATTTGCAAATCACTTCCCCCCCCCCGCCAGGCCAAGGGAACCGAAAACCATAAGGGTTCCCTTAGCCAAGATGGCGCCAGCAGCCTCATCGCCGGGCTGCGCATGCGCCCTGCATGCGCACCAACTGAAGCCCTCGTGGAGCGCAGGACACTTCCTGACCGTGCGCGGAAGCTCCGCCTCCCGCTGCCGAATCTCGGGATCCCCGAAGGGGAAAAACGCTGTTGAGAAACCTAAAGGGAAAAAACAAAGTCCCCCCATGAGAGGCAATACCAAAATATCACGCAGGTAGTACAGAGAGACCCCCCACCTTAGCCTAGCTGTCAGAATGAAAATAAACGGTCTTAAAGGGGACATTTTTTTTTTTTTTAAATAAAGCAGGGAGGACACTGAAGGCATTCAAAGTACTCTGAGACCTGAAAAGAAGAGAGAAAGAGGAGGAAAGAAGCTGATCCCCCAGCCTGACAGCGCATTCACGTGTTTGATCCCCTGCAGACTTCAGTCCTATGAGGAAATTCTGCCTTACCCCAAAAAGATCCACAAAAAGGGGTTCCCAGCCTTATTAGCGCTAAGAGCGGCCCAAGGAACAGGGACTGCGCACGGGAGAAGATGAACCCGGCGGGAGCTGCCGACGGCAGAGGTAGGGACTGCTGCTGATTCTTCACTGATTCAAGAGGTATGAGGAAAAAAGGAGAATGTTGGGGGGAGGGCTATGTCTTTAATTTATGCTATTCACTGGTCCTGAGGGAGGAGTCGAGGTGGAGCTCTATTACAGATATGCTGCCATGGAGGCGCCAGGAAAATCCAATTTTCTTTTTCTTGCATCATGGGACACAGAGCAGACTATATAATCATTACTTACTGGGATGTCCCAGAGCAATCCCTTTGAGGGGACGGAGTCACAATGTAAGAAAAACCACCATCAGAATATATATAGCAGCCTGTAACAGACTGTAGCGATGCCCTCGTGAGGGTCGCAAGAAATATCAATACCCCTCTGGTTACCCTGGCCCCGTGAGTCCTCTGCCACCTCTGACACACTGGGTTCACTCATTGTGTTAGTGTACCTTCAAGTAATGACACAGTAATGAATATAACAGGTTGAATTGAATCAGTATTGCTTACTCAAAGAATATACCAAGGGAAGGACCTTAACCCCACAGGGTATGGTTAAACACAGAAAAGTGGTTTTGTTGTAACTGAATAAATGTCACGCGTTAACACATGATACTTAATGTAGATTACTTTTGTTCAAACTCAACCAGTATACTTATATCTATATCTATATATACTGCACATGTGATTGGGCACAGGAGAGCAAAGGAATGACTCCTGCAAGTGTCAGACCACTCTCTAATGCTTACTCACACAAGATCAGCCAGGCAGCAGATAAACAAATGCAACACTAGAAACAGTAATTATAGAACTATTACACCCGCTCTTTGGTGAATGCAGCTAAAAAAACATTAGCAGAGCAAAACCCAAGTGGGGGGGAAAGAAGTAGATGTAGTCCAGTGCCCCCTTGCTTAGCAGTTCAATTGGTCTTCAGCTAGCTCTCTGTTGTTTTTAACGGTATGAAACAAGTAATGGCTGACGAACAATGCTCATCCAAGGAAATGAAGTATGATCAGAACAGCACTCTTTCTGTATAGGAACAGTATAAGCTTCAAAGTGATCACTGACTGGTTAGATTAAACTTGGCAGAACTACAAGTACCAGCAGACTAATGCAGAGTATGGACGTTTGTGTATAGTGTTCAAGGTGTCTGAATAAACCTCCTTTTGTATAAAAGATGTTATTAGCTGCAGAGAAGTAATGCTGTCTATACACAGTGTCTGTTAAGATGGGTTTTCACCCGCTCACCACAGAGGAACAGATGTAACTGCTGTAGATAACAGGGATGAGAATGATGATGATGATCTCTCCAGTCTGTTGCTCCTGGGATGGTCTCCGACCTCAACCGCCTCACACCGCGTGGCTCTTCCGGATCTGTCGCACCTGTGGGGTGTATGGAACAGGAACAGTCCCTAACTGTAGTAAGGCAGGATACTCAAGCTGCTTGCTGCTGTCCTTCAGGGTATCTGGGTTGATGAGTCTGTAAAAGCAGGCCGCGACTCTGCAGCTTCTAGCACAGATTCCCTGCATACAGATCCACGCCGGTCCAGAGAAAGCGTGCCAGGCCCAAAGCCTCTGTTTTTATAAGTCTCTCACATGAGGCTCCTCTCCTCCCAGAAATCTCCTCCTCCCATCAGCCTGCTGAGAGCTGTAGTTTCTTCCCAACGCAGCCAGGGGGCAAATCCTTGCAAGTGTACTACATGTCCCAGAATGCATTGTTCTCTAATCACTATCTGAGTCACAAGTCAGCCAAACTGGAAAACTAGGGGAAAAAGCTGCATTATGATTAATAATAAAGAATGTCTTCTGGATGCCGGGGATGGGAATACCCAGCTCCTGGCTACAATACTACAGCAAAAAGCTGAATCCTCTGCTGCTCTAACATCCACTTGATAAAATCTTGTGAATATACATATTGAAGACCAGGTAGCAGCCTTACAAATCTGTGCCACTGATGCCTGATGGCGAACTCCCAGGAGGGTCCTACCCCCTTGGTGGAATGAGCTTTTACCCTGAAGGGAGGAGCTTACCCTTCAGGCCATAGTCCTGAATGATCAATTGGTGAACCCAAAAGTGAAATGGATGCTTTGGAAGCCGCTTGACCCCTCTTGGGCGATTCTAGCAAAACAAAAAATGCATCAGTACATCTGATGCCTGCAGATCTCTTAAGATAAACCTTAACTGTACGAACCAAATCCAAGGAGTGCAACCATTTCTCTTCTGGCGAGCTTGGCTGAGAGAAACAAAGGTAGAACAATATCCTGATTCAAATGAAAACCTGAAAACGACCTTAGACACAAAGGACGGAAGAGTATGTAGCACCACTTATCCTATTGCAGGACCAAATATTGTTCTTTACAAGAAAGAGCCGCCAATTCCAATACCCTTCTAACTGAAGTGACTGCAAAGAGAAGCTAGTTTTCGTGTCAAAAGGACTAAAGGAATCTCCTTGACATGTTCAAAGGGCTATTTCTGTAGCACCAACAAAACCAAATTCAAGTGTCAAGGACATAGAGGAACCTTTACTGGGAGGTAACAATGAGACACTCCTTGATGAAAGGTAAATTTAGCTTAGCGTAAATTCAGTGATACATAGGACCCTGTGACAGCAGGTCATGACGGACCGGGAGCATCCACAGTCCATCAACTGCCAACCTCAATATCTCTGGATACCAGACCTTCCTGGGACAAGCTGGAGCCACAAAAATGACAGACATAATTTCCTCCCGAATCCTGCGTAAGAGATGTGGCAGGAGAGGAATAGAGGGAAATG
Source organism: Glandirana rugosa (assembly GCA_018402905.1). NCBI lineage: Eukaryota > Metazoa > Chordata > Amphibia > Anura > Ranidae > Glandirana > Glandirana rugosa. The sequence goes on from BLSH010030658.1 coordinate 380,677, forward strand.
CATAAATTAGGGAGAACTGGTTCCAAGGAACTACCAGAGTATCTACCCTGATTGCGAAGGGATCTCTAGCTCTAGATACAAATTGCTGCTCTGACGCCTGATGGCACATCTTTGTTGTTGAACCTGGATGCCAACAGATTTACATCCGGCATCCCCAATCGTCTGCAAATCTCCAGAAAGAGACGATTCTCCTGGATGCATTTGTTGTTGGCTGAGATAGTCCACCCTCCAGTTCCTAACCCCCAGAATGTGGACTGCAGACAGCCCCAGCACCTGCTTTTCTGCCCAAGACAGTAACCGACTGACTTTCTCATGAGCCAAACGGCTCTTGGTGTCGCCCTGGTGGTTGATATAAGCCATAGCCGTGGCATTGTCGGATTTCCCCCCTCGCTCAGTGAGGCTGTAATCTTGGAGACCCATTTCTCCTGGACTGTAGAGTCCTCCATGATTGCACCCCAGCCAGAGAGACTGGCATCCGTGGTTACTATCTTCCAAACTACCGGAAGAAAAGACTGCCCTTGTATTACATTCTGATCTTTCAACCACCAACTGAGACTCCAACGAGCCTTGGGGGGTAAGAACATGCAACAAACCAGAGGTTGCATCTTCTTGTTCCACCCTGACAAAAAGTTCTGCTGCAAGGGACTGGAATGAAACTGGGCAAAAGGAATTGCCTCGAATGAGGACACCATCCTTCCTTGCAGACCCATACGGAGCCGAATGGAAGGGTGCCTTTTTCCTCTACTTAAAAAAATAAACAGTATTGCGCTAAAAGTCCCAGTGCAGCAGCAACATATAGTGTGATAATAACACCAAATGACAATAGAAAAATAAAAAAGTTGCGCTAAAAAGTGAAAAATTAATATCTTAACTGAAATAAATCAAGTCCAAATAAATCAAAAGTCAGTTAAGAGTCCTCTTATAATCCAGCATAAATCCCATACGTTGATAGATAATTCAGAAATTAATCCAAAAATCCAAATGAACACCGTGAAGTGTGAAACAAATATTAAGTGCCGATTCCTCTTTCAAATACGTCAGAGGGGTGATGAGACCGCCACCAAAAATAAACACACCTCTAAGTTGATAAAAAAGGTACCCTTACCAAAGGTTATGGACTTACTATCGCTAGCAAGTCTTGTAGGCTGGCAGAAAATAACCCTCTGCGGGTTCTCTCATCAGGGGGGATCCTCTCTTCCTAATGGTCAGGTTATTCAGGGTAAACAGCCTTTCTTCCAGCCCGGAAACTCGTTCATATAGATCCCACCATGACAGCATCATAGAAGGAGAAGAGTCTCATAGCGTAATCTCGTTTGAGTCAAAAATGTATTAAAAAATACAAATGGATACTCACATAAATTAATCCTTTAAAACACAATGATCATTAATTGCCAGCAAAGTTTTCTGCCAGCCTACAAGACTTGCTAGCGATAGTAAGTCCATAACCTTTGCTAAGGGTACCTTTTTTATCAACTTAGAGGTGTGTTTATTTTTTTGGTGGCGGTCTCATCACCCCTCTGACGTATTTGAAAGAGGAATCGGCACTTAATATTTGTTTCACACTTCACGGTGTTCATTTGGATTTTTGGATTAATTTCTGAATTATCTATCAACGTATGGGATTTATGCTGGATTATAAGAGGACTCTTAACTGACTTTTGATTTATTTGGACTTGATTTATTTCAGTTAAGATATTAATTTTTCTCTTTTTCCTCTACTTGCCAAACTCGAACTTTCAAGGCATTGACTTTCTCTGGAGCCAAGAACAGCTTTGCCTGGGCTGTGTCTAGAAACAGACCTGAGGTCCCCTTCACACTGCCGCGACTTGAAGTCACTCGATTTTGACACGATTCCAAGGAATACCCTGTGTAAGCTTGAGGTCCTTGGACCTCAACTCGCATCAAAGTTATACCAAGTATTATAGGTGTAGCGGCCCCATAGTATAGGTGGATTTTTCTAGCAGGGTTTGCTAGGTGAGGTATATGAGCCGGCCTGAATGTTTTGATTTGGGCCGGGAGGAGTGGCTCAGGAAGGATTGAGTGGACTTGACAGATGAAGTCACCAGAACCTCCCACTTCTTTCTAGAAACCTGGGGAAGGTTTTTGGTCAGAGAGCTGGGAAATAGGCGGAGCTATCTAGAGTGTTCTAAGGAGCCCTGACCAATCCCCAAGCAGGATTGGCAGGGGGCAGGCCTCCTTAAATACTCAGAGTCAGCCCAATCTGGGAGGAGAAGTGCTGGGTGGAAGTCTGGAGATGTAGCAGAGGCGCTGTGGAGGGCCCCTACACAGGAGGTCACCCCAGTCTGGGGAGGGTGAGCTCGGGGCCTGGAGGTTCGGGTGCAGCCAGGAGTGGAGCTGATTCCTGGAGTCGCACAGGGGAACAGGTGAACAGCAGAGGTGCTACACAGTGAGAGACTTTAAAGTAATCCACCAGTTTGGTGTGTGACGGTCCCTGGGAACTGCAAGAGAAAGTGCTGGAGCAGGTTGGGAGAGGAATAGTGGACAGTCTGTGGAAGCCTTGGGAGACAGGTCAGTGAAAGGAGAGTCACTGAGGAAAAGCAGGTCGGTGGGACCTGAAAGATGGATGGGCTGGGAGATGTAGTCCATCAAAGGCCTGGCTAGCACTTAAGTGCTTTTGCTACACATTCAGGGGCCCGTGATCCCTGGCCTGTAATGGGTGTTCTGGAGGTTGAGAGTAGGCCTCACCATGTGCTAGCCGCGGTGAAGAGAAAGGAACAGAGAAGCTTGATAAATTTCCTTTCAAGCTGGTAACTAAGTTCAGTGCTGGAGAAAAGTAATGGAGTGATGATTTACTAAGTTCAGTGCTGGAGAGAGAACGGTAGGAGAAATGGTCATCAAGTCAAGTGCTGTAGAGTTGTCAGGAGTAACAGTCTGCAGAGGGATAGTCTGCAGTGAAAGTGTGCATATACAAGAGTGTATATGGAGTTTGTGTATTATAATTCTTTTGGGCATCCCACAGTCATCCCTTATCCCCATCCAAGTTATTTCCCCTAAATAAAACAACAAAAACAAGAGCCGGCCTGGTCAGTGTCTACGGATGTGTGAAATATGGTGTGATTGAGGGCAGCTATAAGGTGAACCACTACTACCAGCCACTCTCAAGGGAGCACATGGCTACATAGGGACTATTTGAAGTCAGTGCGACTTGAAGTTGCACAGATATGACTGGTTATCATAGGGAATCATGGGCTACGACTTGTCATGCGACTCTGATGTCAAAAGTCGCAGAACAAAAGTCGTAGAAGTGCAAAAACGGCCCAAGTATTACAGACGCTGAACCGGCTCCAAGGTCGACTTCTCAACATTTATAAACCAGCCCAGGTGTTCTAAGAATTGAACCGTGTGAGCTACACTCCATTTTAGACCCTGCAGAGAGTGATCTCTGAGCAAGAGGTTGTCTAGATAACCTAACACCAGGATCTCCTGAGACCATAGTAGGCCCAATACTGGTGCCAAGATCTTTGTGAAGACTCTAGGGGGCTGTTGCAAGCCCGAAGGGCAGTGCCACAAACTGGAAGTGCTGATCTTCTATTGTAAAATTCAGAAACCTTTGATGAGGTTAAAAGATTGGCACATGCAGGTATGCATCCCCGATGTCTATGGATATCAGAAATCTCCTAATTGGAGAGAGACCCCACAGAAGGAATTGATTCCATTTGAAAAGATGCACTGAGAGATAATGATTCAGCGCCTTTAGATCTAGGATAGGCCTTATGTCCCCGTTCGGTTTTGTAACTGAGAACAGGTCTGAGAATCCAGCCTGTACCCTTGAGACACTGTGGGGATGCCCCACTTGCACCGAGCCAGCAATTTCCAAACTCCTGCAAACTGTAGGAACCTTCCCCCCACTCGTACAAGTGGGGGCACCCCTTCACCAGGAAGGTTTGGTGACAGTTTTAGAGGACTTTTGGACCCAAAAACTTATTTTGGCCCTAGCCTTGCTGCTTACCTGTTGCCGTCAAAATTGCCTAGGGGCTAAAAAGCCTGAGGAAGCAGATCCTGATCCCCTAAATGAGGAATGCTTAACCGTTCACATGAAGAAGCAAGCTCTTTCCTTCAGATAATTTTTGGGTGTACTATTAAGATCCTCCCCAAACAAATGTTCCCCATGAAATGGAAAACCGGCTAGTAACCTTTTGTAAGGAAGCTCAGCTGACCAGCTTTTTAGCCACAAATTTCTGTGCATGTGCACAGATGAGAGAGCCATATTGCTGTATAGAGTCCCTAAAAGCACCTTTAACAAGGCCTAAGCTTGGGGGAAATTGCCATTTCCTCCGCAGAAACTTCTCTGTTTAGATTACAGCACCTGGTATTCCCAGGGGGTTTCCCATCCAAGCACTAGCCAGGCCCAAGCGTGCTTAGCTTTCAAAATTGAGTGCATTCATGGTGGTGTGGTCATTAGGGTTGCCACATCATCCCTTTAATCCAGGACACCTATCAATTACACAGGTTCTGTGGCTGATTAAGGTGATAATTAATCTCACTTGGTGCCTTATCTGCATTCAATTAGCCTCAGAACCTGTGTAATTCATATGTGTCCTGAATTAAAGGGATGATGTGGCAACCCTAGTGGTCACAGACCTCGTAGGCCTGACAAACATGAAATGCTGCCACTGTGGGCTGAATAGGGGAAACTGCTAGAGAGAAGGAAGCCCTAAAGGATTCCAGATTCTTATCAGCAAGGCCCCTGGAAATCTGTGCATTCTCAGGAAGGATATTGGTGCATCTACAGCCGTTATGCTCCACTTTTTTAAACAAACTTTTCCTCCATCGGATAGAATAGAAAAAAATCTCTTTGGAGCAACCAAACATCCTGTCTGGGAGTTCCCATAATACACCACCTGTTCCAAAAATGAATGAAGGATGATGGGGGGAACACCTGTGCACCTTGTTGAGGTTTTAAAAACCCTAGGGAGGAACACAGGGTGTCAGGGACCTCCATTGGAGGCAACTTAAAAGCCATCTGCGTAAGAGAATGGATTAGAAGCTTTTGTGACTGAGAAGCTGATACAGTTTGGGGTCCTGATTCTCCAGAAGCAGAGTCCTCTGCTTGAATATCAGTCATTAACCATTACCTCTTTTACCTCATCAACCCACTCTTGCTCCAATACAGGAGGATTAGGGGAAGTGGACCTGTCACGCTATCTACCACCTTATGTGACTGAAGCAATCATATCAGCAATCTTGTTTTCTAAACCAGCTAAAGCTGATGACAGGTCCTCTTTAGTAACATAAGCTGAGGTAGAAGCACTGGTAGTAGCCACAATGCCAGACAGGCGCAGCGCCTCAGACAGCCTGGCCACCTCTAGTCTTTCAGGGGAAGCTATTACAGCAGAACTCATACTGGCCTCTACAGGGCTGCTGGTGGAACACTTGTGCCCCTTGCTGCCGTGCTCCCTCAGCTGCGCTTTCTGGAAGTTATAACCCGCTAGCGCAACAGTAGCGGGCTTGTGAGTAAAATACAGCAATACCTTTCCCCTGCAAGACTGTAACTTTAGTCAGTAACAGACCCCTTACAGTCCCACATAATATGTAACATTAGCATCTTGCTACTCACGTGCCTCCAAGAATAGCCTGCTCTGTGCTCCGTGCAGTTCCTCCAGCCTAATACAGTCAGGTCCATAAATATTGGGACATCAACACAATTCTAATCTTTTTAGCTCTATACACCACCACAATGGATTTGAAATGAAACAAACAACATGTGCTTTAACTGCAGACTTTCAGCTTTAATTTTAGGGTATTTACATCCAAATCAGGTGAACGGTGTAGGAATTACAACAGTTTGTATATGTGCCTCCCACTTTTTAACCACTTGCCGACTGCCGATCGGCAATTGACGGCGGCAAAGTGGCTCTGTAACGCGGATCGCCGTCATATGACGGGGGCCGCGTGATCGTGCCTAGTGAGCACGCGCGCCGCCGGAGGCGCGCCCGCACGCTCACTGTGTTCGGGGAGGGCCAGGGAGCGGGTGCGGCGGCTTCGATTGCCGCCGGCCACCCGCGATGGCCCCCCGGAGTGAAGGAACGGAGGTCCATGTATGTAAACACGGACCTCCGTTCTGTGAAGGGGGAAGGGCTGTGATCACAGCCTTCCTGTATACGAAGGCTGTGACCACTTCCCTTTCCCAGCCAGGGCAGTCCCCCCACAGTTAGAACACGCCCAGGGAACATAGTTAACCCTTAGTGCGCCCCCTGCAGGTTAACCCCTTTACTGCCAATGGCATTTACACAGTAATCAGTGCATTTTTGTAGCACTGATCGCTGTATAAATGCCAATGGTCCCAATAAAAGTGTCAAAATGGTCCGACATGTCCGCTGAAATATCGCAGTACTGCTAAAAATCGCAGATCGCCGCCATTACTTGTAAAAAATAAAAAAAAAAATAAAAACCCCAAAAATGAATTCTCATCATCCGTAAACGCGACCACTTTTGCGCAAACCAATCAATAAACGCCAATTGCGATTTTTTTATCGCAAATATGAGGAAGAATATAAATCGGCCAAAAACGGTGAAAAAAAATGTTTTTTTATATTTTTTTTTTGGATTTGTATTTTAGCAAAAAGTAAGAAATTTGGGTTTTTATGCAAAATTGTAGCTCTTCTTTTGTTTATAGTGGCGATCAGAAATGATGCAGAGGGGATCAAATACCACCAAAAGAAAGCTCTATGTGTGGGGAAAAAAAGGACGCAAATTTCGTTTGGGTACAACATCGCACGACCGCGCAATTCTCAGTTAAAGCGACGCAGCGCCGAATCGCAAAAAGGGCTCCGGTCCTAAAGCTGGAAATCCTTCCGGGGCTGAAGTGGTTAAGGGACCAAAAGTAATGGGACAATTGGCTACTCAGCTGTTCCATGGCCAGGTGTGTGTTATTCCCTCATTATCCCATTTACAAGGAGCAGATAAAAGGTCCATAGTTCATTTCAAGTGTGCTATTTGCATTTGGAATCTGTTGCTGTCAACTCTCAATATGAGATCCAAAGAGCTGTCACTATCAGTGAAGCAAGTCATCATTAGGCTGAAAAAACAAAACAAACCCATCAGAGTGATAGCAAAAACATTAGGTGTGGTCAAATCAACTGTTTCGAGCATCCTTAACAAGAAAGAATGCACCAGTGAGCTCAGCAACACCAAAAGACCCGGAAGACCACGGAAAACAACTGTGGTGGATGACCAAAGAATTCTTTCCCTGGTGAAGAAAACACCCTTCACAACAGTTGGCCAGATCAAGAACACTCTCCAGGAGGTAGGTGTATGTGTGTCAAAGTCAACAATCAAGAGAAGACTTCACCAGAGTGAATACAGAGGGTTCACCACAAGATGTAAACCATTGGTGAGCCTCAAAAACAGGAAGGGCAGATTAGAGTTTGCCAAACAACATCTAAAAAAGCCTTCACATTTCTGGAACAACATCCTATGGACAGATGAGACCAAGATCAACTTGTACCAGAGTGATGGGAAGCGAAGAGTATGGAGAATGAAAGGAACTGCTCATGATCCAAAGCATACCACCTCATCAGTGAAGCATGGTGGTGGTAGGGTCATGGCGTGGGCATGTATGGCTGCCAATGGAACTGGTTCTCTTGTATTTATTGATGATGTGACGGCTGACAAAAGCAGCAGGATGAATTCTGAAGTGTTTCGGGCAATATTATCTGCTCATATTCAGCCAAATGCTTCAGAACTCATTGGACGGCGCTTCACAGTGCAGATGGACAATGACCCAAAGCATACTGCGAAAGCAACCAAAGAGTTTTTTTAAGGGAAAGAAGTGGAATGTTATGCAATGGCCAAGTCAATCACCTGACCTGAATCCGATTGACCATGCATTTCACTAGCTGAAGACAACACTGAAGGGAAAATGCCCCAAGAACAAGCAGGAACTGAAGACAGTTGCAGTAGAGGCCTGGCAGAGAATCACCAGGGATGAAACCCAGCGTCTGTTGATGTCTATGCATTCCAGACTTCAGGCTGTAATTGACTGCAAAGGATTTGCAAGCAAGTATTAAAAAGTGAAAGTTTGATTTATGATTGTTAATCTGTCCCATTACTTTTGGTCCCTTAAAAAGTGGGAGGTACATATACAAACTGTTGTAATTCCTACACCGTTCACCTGATTTGGATGTAAATACCCTCACATTAAAGCTGAAAGTCTGCATTTCAAATCCATTGTGGTGGTGTATAGAGCCAAAAAGATTAGAATTGTGTCAATGTCCCAATATTTATGGACCTGACTGTATTACCACATAAGCGTGGCGTGTTCACATGCATGCTTTGTGCAGGGGCCACGGGGCACCCTCTACTTTGCATGCGCGGCCACAATGTGCCTGTGATCATAGTGCAAGTGGCATCAATCTCTGAGTTCAATGACTCAAACATCAAGAAAAAACTTCTTTTTTTTTTAGCGCCAACGGCCTGCCCAGTAAAAAAACCTAGGGACGTAAGAAGCAACTTAACCACTTGCTGACCGCCACACAACTATTTACTGCTGCAGTGTGGCACGATAGCGTGAACCACCTTTTATAAACGGCGAGTGTGGTCGCGGGTTGGGCGGACTTGATGTCCGCCGGCCACCCGCGGTCGCCTGTTAGAGAGGAAGAACAGGGAACCGCCGATGTATGTGATCGGGATACTGTGATCGGGATCAGTTAGATCAGTCATGCCCCTGCCAGCCTAGCCCCCATACAGTTAGAACACACATAGGGAAGAAAGTTAACCCCTAGATCGCTCCCTACAGGTTAACCACCTTCCCTGCTAATGACATTTATACAGTAATCAGTGGCTATTTTTAGATCTGATAGCTGTATAAATGTCAATGGTCCCAAAAAAGTGTCAAAAGTGTCCAATCTGTTCGCCGCAATGTCGCAGTCCCGATAAAAATCGCAGATTGCCGCCATTACTAGTAAAAAAAAACAGTAAAAACGCCATAAATCAATTCTCATGGCTTGTAAATGCGGCAACTTTTGCGCAAACCAATCAATAAATGCTTATTGCGACTTGTTTTTTTTACCACAAATATGTAGAAGAATATATATCGGCCTAAACTGATGAATACATTTGTGGGTTTTTTTGGACATGTATTATAGCAAAAAGTAAAAAAATATTGTTTTTTGTCGCTCTTTTTTTTATAGTGGTGATCAGAAGTGATATAGAGGTGATCAAATACCACCAAAAGAAATCTCTTTTTGTGGGGAAAAAAGGACATCAATTTTGAATGGGTACAACGTTGCACGATCGTGCAATCATCAGTTAAAGCGACGTAGTGCCGAATCGCAAAAAGTGCTCTGGTCAGGAAGGGGGTAAATCCTTCTGGGGCTGAAGTGGTTAACAGAGCAAGGCTGACTCAAAACACCCTCTAGGGGCTGAGGAGAGAAGCACATTCCATTTTTTTTTTTTACAAAATGACAGCTACAAACAAATGTTGCAGGGGAAATGGAAATAAAGCATGCCCCTACTTATCACTCCCACAGGACCCTGACACAAGCCAGAGGTCCAACCTTCACCCATCACGGCAAGCTTTGTCACCCAAGGACCTTCAAGGACTGGGTACACATGTCATTATGAGGGTCCGCTCCCTTGGACCTGTACAGCACTCCGCAGGAATTACCTTAGTTCTGTAGTGCCCACGATTCCACTATGCAGGGTCCAGCCCTTCTCAGGGTCACATTATAGGCAAAACCTCGTTGTATCTTCTGTCTTGGGTACCATTTAGTTTAGCATAGCAGCTTTTTTTAAAATGGATCTGACTTGTAAAGCTGTCCCCTAATTGTCAATAACTTGTTCGGGACTACGGCATGGAAGCTCACACAGAGCTTAAGAGTGACCATCCATCAAGACACTGGCGAAAAAACTGAAGTACTTTCTGTATGGGAGGGGTTATATAGAGGGAGACTTCCTGTCTATTTTTTGTCTGCAAGTGTCCATTCACCTATAGGTGGCGTATAACTCAGTAAGTAATGATTATATAGTCTGCTCTGTGTCCTGTGATTTACAAAAAAGGAAATTGTAACTTTACCCCCTTCCCCATGTTTTACAGGGCTTTCCCACCCAACCAGGTTCTGGTTTTAGTCGAAAATAGAATTTTATCAGGTGGGGAGCCAATATATCAGATGTGAGGATCAATGGCGGCTGGTGCTCCATTTTTTTGGGGGGGGGGCAAACAAACCACCCATCACCCCCCCTCAGTCAGTCGATCAGTTAAGCCCCTCACCTCCCACCATCGTTTGTTCATCCGCCCACCAGCCCCACACTTACCCCATCTAGGTCACGGGCAGCTTTGGCTCCTTCCTGTGTCTCCTCCTCCTCGGCAGCTTCACCCTGCGTCTCCTCCTCTTCGGCGGCTTCACCCTGCGTCTCCTCCTCTTCGGTGGCTTCACCCTGTGTCTCCTCCTCTTCGGTGGCTTCACCCTGCATCTCCTCCTCTTCGGTGGCTTCACCCTGCATCTCCTCCTCTTCGGTGGCTTCAACCTGCATCTCCTCCTCTTCGGTGGCTTCACCCTGCGTCTCCTCCTCTTTGGTGGCTTCACCCTGCATCTCCTCCTCTTCGGTGGCTTAACTCTGCGTCTCCTCCTCCTTGGTGGCTTCACCCTGTGTCTCCTCCTCTTCAGCGGCTTCACCCTGCCTCTTCTCCTCTTTGGTGGCTTAACTCTGCGTCTCCTCCTCCTTGGTGGCTTCACCCTGTGTCTCCTCCTCTTCAGCAGCTTCACCCTGCCTATTCTCCTCCTCAGCGGCTTCACCCTGCGTCTCCTCCTTCTCCTCGGCGGCTTCACCCTGCTTCTCCGCCTCTTTGGTGGCTTCACCCTGCGTCTCTTTGCTCCTTGGTGGCCAATATGGTTGCTTCTGCTCTCGGCCAATCGGGTCTTAAGACCTGCTTCCTGTTTGGCCAGGAGAATTAGGAAGACAATAGCGAATATTAATTCGCTATTGCCACACAACTAGGCTGGCTCAGGGCGCCCACCCTTTTTTGAAGCCAACTAGAACCTCAGGTTCTAATCATGTGCTTCAAAGAAAAAAAAAACATTGAAATTCATTTGTCCGGCACCCTGCATGTAAATTAGGGGCCGGGCGCATGGATTAGGGGTGCGGCGCCCCTGCTCCCCTTATAGACGGACCACCACTGGGGAAGACTCTGGACCAAAACCCTTCCAGTCAGTTAGGTAATGGAGTTTTCATAATAAATCTTTTCAAGTTCAGGATTTGAGGAACCTTATATTTTTACGACGTGTTGGCTGAAGTAGAAGCTATAGATAGCAGATGAGAGAATCTATTTAGAACCAGAGGTTTTAGCTGTGAAACAGAAAACATTTAGTAGCTTGAGATGTGGTGGCAGACGAAGTTGCAGCAGACTGGATTGATCTTTGCAGTGATTACATAAGGCTTAATATAACACAGGGCAACTTTCACTGAGGGGAACTGAAGGCAAATGTTTTTAGTGGCAATAAAACTTTTTACATGGGTTGGCGAGGTGGAGCTCTTCAACATTGCCAATTTGCAAATTTATTGTGCCGGAGAGAGCGTGACACATGACTCTGTTATGGTCTTCCTTTATGGACATTCAGGAGATGGGGTGTGCTATTAGTAGGCGATCAGACCTTAGATGGCCTCTTACCTCTTGTTCCCAAGCCTAAAGCCATTTCCTGACAAATAAAAGGGCCTAAATATATAATATCTCTCACAACTCTAGTTTTTCACTGCCTTGCTGAGCTGCAAAAATGAAATCTTCCTTTGCATTTCTCATACTGAACACTAGATGTCCCTATAGGTATACTGAATTGGCATCACCATACAATAGAACACCCTACCAAATACACACATACCTATGTCAAAATAACAAAGGAATGTTAACCCCTAGCATTCTTTGCTATTCAGCAAGGCATAAGGTTAAACATCTATGATCTTTTTGTTCTGTACGACTTCCATCTAAAACTGAAACTTGGTTTGTTAACAAATAGGACTTTCTATAAAAGTAACACTATATAATTATCTGATTACTAGCTTTCCTAAGGTTATTAAGGACAGCACTGATATTAAAATAAAGGGAAAAAAGTATTGATTGTGCACACTTTAGTGTTTGGTAGAACCAATTCTTCTGCACGTGATATTTAGGTCATTCTTCCAGGCATATTTGCTCAGGTTAGTAAGACAGAGCTTGTGCTTTGCATTTTCAAATATATGTCAGTCAATTATTGAGCCCACCAGCACCCAACCATTAAAATAGAAATGACGTACACACTGATCAGCCATAACTTTATGACCACTGACAAGTTAAGTGAAAATATTGATTATTTCATTACAATGGGATCTGAAATCCACTGGAATATCTTAGGCAGCTAGTAAACATGTTATCCCTGAAGCTGATGTATTGAAAGCAGAAAAAAATGGGCATCACAGTTTGTTGTGTGTGGGGCTGATTAGCTGCAGACCGGTCAGAGTGTCCATGCTGACTGACCCGTGTCCACAGACACCTATAATGGGAACGTGAGCATTAGAACTGGACCACAGAGCAATGGAAGAAAGGGGTCTGGTCTGATGAATCATTTACATCATGCGGATGGCCAGGTGTGTGTGTGCGTCACTCACCCGGGGAAGAGATGGCACCAGGATGTAGTATGGGAAGAAGGCAAGCTGGTGGAGGCAGTGTGATTCTTTTAGAAATATTCTGCTGGGAAAGCTCGGTCCTTCCATTTATGTGGATGTTACTTAACACATACAACCTACCCAAACATTGTTGCTGACCAAGTACATCCCTTCATGGAAATGGTATTCCCTGATGGCAGTGGCCTCTTTCAGTAGGATAATGTATCCTGCCAGTTATGAGGGAGATGAATCCTTCAGAAGAAGGTTGTCCAAAGCCCAGGTAACTTGGATGCCTGAGTTCTTCTGATAGGGAGAGAAGGGGTGCAAGCACCTTTGCGAATACTCTGGGTGCCAAATAGCAGTGCGACAAAATGGAAGTATTTGTCTACTACTGTAAAGCACAGAAAATGCTATTAAGATGGGTAAATGGGAATATGGAGGTAGGCATCTTGTATGTCTACTAATGACATGCATTTCTCTTGTCTCAGAGAGGCAATAAAAATGCTGACGCTGGTTCTGCATGTAGCCAATGGCCCCCTTAGGGGTGGCTGGTAGTTATGGTTCACCTGTCTCTCTGCCCTCAATCACACACTTTTCCGTTCATCCGTAGTCACTGAACAGGCCGGTACTTTGTTTTTGTTGTTAAGGGTTAAACTTGGATAGGGTAGGGACGACGGTGGGATGCCCAATAGATTAGGATACAGGACCATCCTATATACACCTCCGTATATACACTCCTTCTTCCTCCAACACTAACACTTGCTGAACGCTACTCTCCTTCTTCCTCCAGTACTAATACTTGCTAACTGTTGCACTCTTTCACTTCTCTCCTGCACAACACTTGCTTCCTTACTGTTAGACCTGAAGGGAAATGTATCAAGCCTCCATTACATCTTCCTCCACTCCTGCTAGCACGTGGTGAAGCCTGCACTTCCTTGGCAGCAGGACCTCCGGACCGCCCGTCACCGGCAAGGGCCACAGGCCCTCGGTTGTAAGGCCACAGGCAGTAGCTAAGTAAAATATGCTAGCCGAGTCTTGATGGACTACTGCTCCCAGCCCATCCTCTTCCAGGCCACTCCGGTCTACCTCACTGTCCAGTGACACCACTAATCTAACTGGCTCCTTCACCTTCAACTGACCGTCCACTGTCTCCTCCCAGCCTGCTCCAGTCTTCTTCTCCAGCTCCCAAGGTCTGTCACTCACCGCACTGGTGGATCCTTTAAGGAGCCTTTCCTGTAGCCTCTTTGTTGCTCTCCTTCCCCCTTGTGCTACTCCAGGATCTTCCATTGCTGGCTGCACCCAAGCCACCAGGCCTAAAGGTCACCCCCCAGACTGGGGGCTCTCTCCTGGATGAGGCCTCCACAACCTCCCTGCTACATTTCCTCTCTTCCACCCGACACTCTCCTCCCCCCAGCTGGGCAGATCACAGTATTTAAGGAGGCCTGCCCCTGCCAATCCAGGATGGGGTTTGGCCAGGGCTCCTTAACATACTTCAAAAAGTGACACCTCCTCATCCATCCCCTTTTCCAAAGCCTTCTAGAAACAAAGGGGAGGAGTATTCAAGGGGTGTTTCTTCCTGCAATCTCCAGCTCTTCCTGGGCCACTCCCCTGCCCAGATCCAAACATTTAGGCCTGCACTTATTGTCAGGCCTAACTAAATGTGCCTCTCCTAGCAAAAATCCACTACAAAAAGCACCTATTACTATGGGGGCGTTACACGTGCAATGTTTGTGTGGTTCCTAATACTAAAGATGAGAAAGCTGCTGCCTCCACTGTAAAACAACCACCTAGGTGGTGTTCGGTATATGAAGGAAGGGATTGTGGGTGTAGCACTGCTTTGTAAGATAATGCTTTCAAATAAAAAAATGAATAGCCTCAATGGGTTCCTATGTGGTGATTCAACTCACAAGGTGCATCGTGTTATGAGTCATATGGTATTGGTGTGCAACCACTGAATATTGCTACACCCTTATACATAGAAGAAAATTATACTTGGTAACCTTGTGCAAAGAGCTCTGGTGACTGCGGTATATAAGGGGGAGCACGTGTTGAAACAGCATCAAGCACTAATTCTTTGGAGTACCTTTAAAGAGCACCTGTCACTTTATGATTTATTGATGAACTTACTAATGTGTCAATCCTGAGGATATACATTTATTTTCCTCACACTTGGGCTTGGAGTACCTTTAAAGAGCACCTGTCACTTTATCAACCACAGCAGGACTTTTTATTTATTTGTTAAAATTTGAGTCCATATACATTAATTTTTTTATATGAACTGTTTATTTTTATGTATAAATAATGATTTAAAGCACTTTTGAACTGTTATTACATATGAACTGCGCAACGTATGGTTTGAAGCAATTTAAAGAGCACCTGTCACTTTGATTTGAATTGTTTTTGTAATGATCAGTTTGGCAATAATTTGCACAGGGTTACCAAGTATACATATTTTTATATGTATAAGGGTGTAGCAATATTCAGTGGTTGCACACCAAAACCATATGACTCATAACACTATGCACCTAGTTAGTTGAGTTTATTACCACATAGGAACCCATTGAGGCTATCTTTATTTTTTATTTGTAAGCATTAGCTTACAAAGCAGCGCCACACCCACTATCCACTCCTTCAGAGAGGCAATAACTGACCTTGTGGATTCCATTCAAACATAAGAGTTACTTGTTGAAGAATACTGTGAACAGGATTGAGAAGAATCCTTTGAACATGTCCTCCTGAGAGATCAGAACAACCACTCCATGGGCCAAGAGGTGGTTCAGGGCAGTGTTTAGAAATGACTATGCTTAGGCAGAAGGGAGAGAGGAGGAAATCCCAGATGCCGCACATCCACGTGGGTGGTTAGAAGCGCAATGACAACCTCGGCCTGGACTCCCGCCAGGCCATGCCCCCAACGTGTTTCACTCCGCCCCTCAAAGCTTAATCATGGGGATGGAGAACTCATGTGTGTGAGGGAGTATAAGTACATCATCGGCAGTTACTAATGAGAACTGGCAGGTGCAAGTGATGGATGATGAAGGATAGCGAGGAAAGGAGAAGGAGGGGAGAAGAAGGGGGGAGGGAGGGAGGAAAAAAATAATAAAAACGACGGAAAAAGACAAAGAAAACATAAAAGTCATGGAGGGAAGAAGTATGCATGGAATGTGGAAAAAAAAAAGGGATGGAAAATTAAAATGAAGAATGGAAAAGGGTTGAATATGTTTGTGGTCGGGGAGAGAAAAGGATTGGGAATGGAACCGGATGGGAGAGCAGTGTATGTGTATTGTGACAACAGAAGTATAAGAAATATAAAAATAAAAATGAAAAATAAAAAATTAATATGTAGAAGATATTCCACTCTCGAAAAACAAAAATGAAAAAGTGGAAATGAGAATGGGGAGGGAAAAAAAGAAAATGTCTTATACTCCCTAGGCATTAATTAACATCAGCAAAAACTTTATTTTTGTATTACTTGTTTAAAAAAAATGTTATGTAAGAAAGGAAAAAGTTTTTCTCTCCTAAGTATGCCATACCTGTCCATATGCATAGTAAGGATATTTGCTATATAGTGAATGAATTTGCAAAGGACTCCAAAGCAATATGGGTGGACTACATAAAGTAGATCGTATTATATTTGTTTATGCACTACTAATCATAATAGTGGGTGATGTCCCATTCTTAATTAAGGCCTCTAGGAATTCTGGTATCCATTTTAAAGATCCAGTAGACTTTTCTTTGGCATTAAAAAAGAGAAAAACGGTCACTACCATGTGCCCGAGTGATTGACTCTTTCAAAGATTTGAACTTTGAAGATTTCTATGTTCTGTTGGTGAAATTGATTGAAATGTTTAGTTACGTTTGTTTTTTTATTGGTTCTGATGTCTGAACGATGGTCTGTTGTTCTATCACTGAGTCGTCGAGTCGTCGTTCTGATGTATTGAATATTGCCTTCTGTGCAGGTGAATGCATAAATTACATACTTAGTGTGACAGTTCACAAGTTGTTTAATGGTTATATTAATATTATTATACAGTATCTCACAAAAGTGAGTAAACCCCTGACATTTTTGTAAAATTTTATTCTATCTTTTCATGTGACAACACTGAAGAAATGACACTTTGCTACAATGTAAAGTAGTGAGTGTACAGCTTGTATATCAGTGTAAATTTGCTGTCCCCTCAAAATAACTCAACGCACAGCCATTAATGTCTAAACCACTGGCAACAAAAGTGAGTACACCCCTAAGTGAAAATATCCAAATTGGGCCCAAAGTGTCAATATTTTGTGTGGCCACCATTTATTTTCCAGCACTGCCGCATGGAGCTCATCAGAGCTTCACAGGTTGCCACTGGAGTCCTCTTCCACTGCTCCATGACGACATCATGCAGCTGGTGAATGTTAGAGACCTTGCACTCCTCCACCTTCTGTTTGAGGATGCCCCACAGGTGCTCAATAGGGTTTAGGTCTGGAGACATGCTTGGCCAGTCCATTACCTTTATCCTCAACTTCTTTAGCAAGGCAGTGTTCATCTTGGATGTGTGGTTATGTTGGAATCATGCTCTGCTTCAGTATGTCACAGTACATGTTGGCATTCATGTTTCCCTCAACGAACTGTAGCTCCCCAACCCCAGACCATGACGCTCCCACCACCATGCTTGACTGTAGGCAAGACACACTTGTCTTTTACTCCTCACCTGGTTGCCACCACACGGTTGACACCATCTGAACCAAATAAGTTGATCTTGGTCTCATCAGACCACAGTACATGGTTCCAGTAATGTCCTTAGTCTGCTTGTCTTCAGCAAACTGTTTGCAGGCTTTCTTGTACATCATCTTTAGGAGAGGCTTCCTTCTGGGACCAGAGCCATGCAGACCAATTTTATGCAGTGTGTGGTGTATGGTCTGAGCACTGACAGGCTGACCCCCCCCCCCCCCAGCCCTTCAACCTCTGCAGCAATCATACATCTATTTCCCAAAGACAACCCCTGGATATGATGCTGAGCACCTGCACTCAGCTTTTTTGGTCGACTGTTCTGAGTGTAACCTGTCCTGTTAAACTGGTGTATGGTCTTGGCCACCGTGCTGCAGCTCAGTTGCAGGGTCTTCAGGCAATCTTCTTATAGCCTAGGTCATCTTTATGTAGAGCAACAATTCTTTTTTTCAGAGAGAGTTCTTTGCCATGAGGTGTCATATTGAACTTCCAGTGACCAGTATGAGAGAGTGAGAGCGATAACACCAAATTTGACACATCTGCTCCCCATTCACACCTGAGACCTTGTAACACTAATGAGTCACATGACACCGGGGAGGGAAAATGGTTAATTGGACTTAATTTGGACATTTTCACTTAGGGGTGTACTCACTTTGGTTGCCAGCGGTTTAGACATGAATGGCTGTGTGTTGAGTTATTTTGAGGGGACAGCAAATTTACACTGTTATACAAGCTGTACACTCACTACTTTACATTGTAGCAATGCATCATTTCTTCAGTGTTGTCACATGAAAAGATATAATAAAATGTTTACAAAAATGTAAGGGGTGTGCTCACTTTTGTGAGATACTGTGTATATGTATATATATTTTTTTTTTCACACAATGTTGTCACTTTAATGAGCTATTTGTCACATATGCCGTGGGTATATGAGGAATTACACCCCAAAACACATTCTGCTACTTCTCTCAAATATCTCATATACCACATGTGAGACTTTTTGGAAGCCAAGCCACGTACGGGGACCCAAAACCCAATGAGCACCCTGAGGCTTTCAAGGGGAGTTAATTATGCATTGGATTTCTAGACTACCTACTGAATTTTCGGAGGCCCAAAAATGTTATGACAGTATAAACAACCCCCAAATGAACCCTTTTTGGACAATAGGCCCCAAAGTATTTGCTGAGAGGCAGGTGGTGTCTTTGGCTGATCTTATTTTTTTGCCACAGTTTTTGGAAAATGAAAAATATTTTTATTTTTTACACAAAGTTGTCACTTTACTGAGATATTTCATACAGACATCATGGGTATATGTGGCATGATGTTCTGCTACCCCTCCTGAGTATGGAGATACCTCATGTTTATGACTTTTTTTGGGGGCCTAGCCGCATACAGAGGCCCAAAATCCAATGAGCACCTTCAGGCTTTCAAATGGCGTAACTTGTGCATTTGATTTTCTGACAGTTTTAAAGGCCCTAAAATGCAAGGTATAGTTAAAACTAGGGTTGTCCCGATACCACTTTTTTAAGACCGAGTACAAGTACCGATACTTTTTTTAAGTACTCGCCGATACCGATACTTTTTTTTAATGTCATGTGACAGTGGTACTAATATGCAGCACTGATGGGCTTTGATAGGAGGCGCTGATGAGGCGTAGACTGCCAGTAGTTTTTAATTTTAATTTTTTCGCGATTTTATTTTTCACAATTAATTTTTTATTATTTTTTACAATGCTTTCTTTTTTTGGGGGGGGGGTAGGAGAGTGGACGATGCCATTGTTTTTTTATTTTATTAATTGATTCAATAAAGCAGCTCAATGCCGCGGAGGGGAGATCACTGATTGTAATTTCCCCCACGGCTGCACCGATCATCCCTGAGTGTCCCTGTATCCTCCCCGCTGTGTCCTCCGTGCGACTACTAAGTATCGGATGAGGCATCGGGAGCATTTACACGAGTACAATTACTCGTGCAAATGCTCGGTATCGGTACCGATACTAGTATCAGTATCGGGACAACCCTAGTTAAAACACCCCCAAATTATATTTTTTGGAAAGTAGACACTTCAAGGTATTTGATAAGAGGCATGGTGAGTATTTTGCAGATCTCATTTTTTTGTCACAAGATTTTGAAAAAAAATACATTTCCATTTTCTTTCTCCAACAATGTGAATCACCCCTCTCCTGAAGAAGCATATCAGCAAAATGTGTTGAGAGATTGCAGCTCCTCCACAGTGCTATTCTGTATCAATTGATTACAATGTTGATTAATATACATGGAGCAGTAGGTAGTTGATCAATCTGCCCCCAGATGTACTCAGGGCTATATTCTCACTGTGGATGAAGGTGACACTGCATTTAAATGGATTGTAAAGGCAGAAGGTTTTTTTATCATAATGCATTGTATGTATTAAGTTCAAAAACCTTCTGTGTGTAGCAGCCTCCCCCGCACCACCCTAATACCCTGAGCCCCTTCTCTCTCCAGTGATGTCCACGATCCCTCAGCCATCCAGTACACTCCTCCTGATTGGTTGAGACATGGCAACGGCGCAATTGGCTCCCGCGGCTATCAATCAAAGTCTGACAGTCGATCGGGGAGAGAGGTATGGGGCTAGGTTGGGGCTAAGTGTCTGAAAGGATACAAGGAGCTCTGACTCGGCTTAGGTGCCCCATAGAGAGCTGCACTTGAAGGAGGAAGGGGCTAGGAGCAGCAAAGAGGGACCCGAGAAGAGGAGGGTCTAGGCTGTTCTATGCAAATCCAACTGCACAGAGGAGGTAAGTATAACGTGTTTGTTTTTTTTTTTTTTAAAGCGAGCCTTTAAAATCACTTTAAGGGGTCACACTTTGTTGATGTGTTGATCTGTATTTAAGTGGATTTTAATTATTTTCTGTGCATATTTTATTTTAATGGACTAGCAGCCTATGCTTTGGTGTGGCTGCATTAGTCTGCATATTAAAAAAAACTGATGTTTGAGCATCATTTGTTGGATGAGTAGGCACCTCAAAAATCCCTCCACCCTTTTTGACCACCCTGCTAGTATGGCCACTGATTTTCTATTAACCGCAGATGGAGAAATCTCCCCCTGCTGCGCCACAGGCACTGACATATGTATTCTGAGAGCTGCATCCTGCTGCTGTCAAAAAATACAGATCTGTGCTGCAGCTGATTGGAGTTCCTGCAAAGCAAAAAACATATTAAAAAAACATAGTTAACAATAGCACACAGTAACAATACAACATTAACTTAATAAAATAACTTTTTTGTAACTTACAGTGCCTTGAAAAAGTATTCATACCCTTTGAAATTTTCCACATTTTGTCATGTTACAAACAAAAATGTAAATGTATTTTATTGGGATTTTATGTGATAGACCAACACAAAGTGGCACATGATAATAAATATGGGGTGTTGCCACGCTATGGGAGAAAGAATATCAGCAGAAGTTAGCTGCTGCCTCCACCTTACATCTGACAGGCAGATGCTGATATATAAAAAGAGAAAACCGTAGACGTGGGTATGGCGCTGCTAAAGAGGTGAAGTCTGGGGATGTAAATGAAATAAAGTAAATAAAAGGGTAGTGACCAAAAATTATAAGGTGCAGTGTGCAATATAAATATCAAAGATGTAAGTGCATTGGACCAATGTTATGAGATGCAGTATGCAGTGTATCCAGAGTGTAAGTGCAATGGGTAATGTCTCCTTCCAAAAAGTGCAATGTGCAATATATTAATAATATCTCCTCCTATACCGTTGTTACAAGAAAATAAAGTACACAACATTTACCCCAATTGCAGTTAAAATTATTTAAATCAGAATCGGTGATAATATCAAGTGAATATAACCAGTGATGATCCACTGGTATACAAAATTGTATAAAGTGCAAGTGCCCTCTACAAAGCAATTGCCACAAACCCATAAGGGAAACCAAGTCCAAAAGTGATCAAAGAACGTTGCTGGAAGAAATCTGGTCTAACCAATTGTGATCCAATGCATGACCCAAATAGACTGTCAATAAGCAAAAATGGACAGTTTAAGAAAAAGTCTAAACCGGTACTCCTGTAACAGCCACCAGATGGGGCTGGAGGTGAAGCCTCTATGGAATCTCCTTCTAGTGATACTTCATGTTCCTACCCAGGGTCCGCTGTGTGCGAGCTTGTCGGCCGCTCCCGGGGTCCAGTACATGCAAGCACAGGGAGATCCCAGTGATTAAAATGCAGAGTGCCACAGCAATAGTATCCCTTTACTCACTGTTGTGGTCTTGTAGCTACAAGAAAAAAATCCCACCAAAGGCATGTTCAGGAGAGATGCTGAAGAGCAGAAAAACTGATAGATACATCTAGCGATTGAGCATTAATGCATCCCAATGGCAAGAATAAAATAACATCCATTAATGCTCAAATGCTTGACACACCTCAACACTTAAAACCATGTGCAATACGCAGCTTTTGCCACATTTTTAAAGCAGATTTCCTCTTGCCAGAAGTTCTGTTTTTTTCAGAGAGGCTGAACAGATATCCTGTGTGCATAACATATTTGAAACACTGTCTGTGTCCCATATTTTCCTAACGATTAACACAAATAAGATTACTTCAATATCTACAGTGCCTTGACAGGATCTTGAATCATGACCTGTATTTTATGTAATAGTGAGTCAAAATAGGTGCTCTTCTCTGCTATTATCTGAAGCGAGAGAGCTTGGTTTAATCTTACTAACACTTGATTTGTTGGATGCAAAATTTGTAATCAGGTAGGCATGCTAAACAAGTTCCTCTTATGGAGTGTATTATTACTGAATACTTTGTTGATAAGTCAACTAGGAGATTGTAGTTTAAGGCTGTGAAGATTGGCATGGTGAAATAGAGGGTACATGATTGCCTGGAAGGACTTGAGAAAGTCAAAATGAAGATGAGTGAATCCAGGAATTTAGAGGAACAGTCAGCTTGGGGAAGCGCTTTGTTATCAAAAACAGTTAAAAATGTTTTAAACCATTTTATCCCATAAGAGCAGATGTTGAGCTAGGATAGGCAAGCCTTTTAGGTTCAAGGCAGGTTCCAGATAAAGCCAAGGTAATGATTTAATGTGACTGATGCAATTTTTTTGTGCATTATACCATTATACCTTTTGGTTTACAAGCAAATATAAATACATAGATATGAGGTACAGTGACATTTTGAGGATGAGGAAGTCCAAGATATAGTTTATTCTAGTGAAATTGGGCAAATAAATAAATAAAAAGGTTTTAAAGAAGCTTGAAGATACTTGCCTCCATGTTGCAGCATTAGTCTGATGCTGCAGCTGTAAGCCTGAGAACTGAGTGATCATATGACAACTGATCGCGCAGTTCTCAGTCCACTCAGAGCTAAGAGTGGTGACTCTGCTGGGCTGAGGAGGGAGCCGGAGTGATGAGCTGAGGAGGGAGCTGGAGGGCTGGGCTGAGGAGGGAGCCGGAGTGCTGGGCTGAGGAGGGAGCCGGAGTGCTGGGCTGAGGAGGGAGCCGGAGTGCTGGGCTGAGGAGGGAGCCGGAGTGCTGGGCTGAGGAAGGAACCAGAGCAGCTGGCTCTGGCTTTCAGTTGTATGCAGAGAGGCTGAGCCAGCTACCTATCTTCTGGGTCACAGGAGAGCAAAAGTAAGTGCACTCCTGTAGCCCAGAAGTATAGCCAAAAAAATAAAGCTTTGGTCATACTTCTCTATTAACTTTCTGAGGCAGCTGAGTTAATCTAGGTGTTCCCTACGCAGGTCCATTTCAAGTACATTCAGAAACACAAGAGGCATCAAAACATTTCTTGAATGCCTGTCACTACTGAGAACAAGATCACATACCCCTGAACACGGTTCAGAGGGTAGTAAAAATCACGAGATTGAAGACAAGTTTTGTGAAAATTTGACCAGGAACACTGAATATTCAAAGATAATAAACACAAACAATACTGTAGAAGCTTAGTAAGGTAAACAATCATTACTAATAAAATAGAACACACTGGTGGCATAAATAAAACAAAAACTGTACTTGTGTGCCAAAAAAATAAAATGAAAATACAAGGAAAAAAACATAAAATTAAAACAAGTGAAATATAAGAAACTGCAACTCCACTATGAGATACTTATAGTAACTATACCAGTTAAAAAAATACTACAGTAATAAATTGAGATGCAATTTGGGTCAATCTGAAGGGTATCTTTAAAGGATAAGGTTACTTTCACACTGATCCATTGCAAAAAGGCAGTAGAAATACATATGCATTTTTGCTGCCTTTCCAGTGCGTTTTGTACCTGTGAAAAGGACATGTGACTCAAAAAACGCACCAAAATTCAAACTGTGTTTGGATGTGTTTTCCATTCATTTCAATGGGGAGGTGCATTTTTTTTAGTACACCAAAAATGCAGCTTGCAGGACTTTAACCACTTGCCGACCGCCTCGCGTACATTTATTGTGGCAAGTTGGCTCCGCTGAGCAGATCACCATCTATAAACGGTGATCCACGTAGCCTCTCGTGCTCGCAGCACTCTTCCTGAGTGTGGGCGCTGGTCGGGCAACCCGCGATCGCCTTCTAGAGAGGAAGAACGGGGAACCGCCGATGTAAAAAATGGCCGTCCCCCATTCTGTCAGTGGGCATGACAGTGATCTACTGATCCCTGTCATCGGGATCAGTTAGATCTGTTATGCCCCTGCCAGCCCAGCCCCCACACAGTGAGAACACGCCTAGGGAACACATTTAACCCCTTGATCGTCCCCTAGTGTTAACCCCTTCCCCCTACCAGTGACATTTATACAGTAATCAGTGGCTACTTTTAGTTCTGAGTTTGCTGCATAAATGTCATTGGTCCCAAAAGAGTGTCAAAAAGTGTCTCATCTGTCCGCCGCAATATTAAAGTCCAGATAAAAATCGCAGATCGCCACCATTACCAGTAAAAAAATTAGTAAAAACGCCATAAATTAATTCTCATGGTTTGTAAACGTGGCAACTTTTGCGCAAACCAATCACCAAACGCTTTTTGTGATTTTATTTATCAAAAATATTAAGAAGAATATATATCGGACAAAACTGATGAATACATTTTTTTTTTATATTTTTTTTGGATATGTATTATAGCAAAATGTAAAAAAATTTTTTTTTTTTTCAAAATTGTCGAACTTTTTTGTTTATAGTGCAAAAAATAAAAACTACAGAGGTGATCAAATACCACCAAAAGAAAGCTCTATTTGTGGGAAAAAAAGGACTTTAATTTAGTTTGGGTACAGCGTAGCACGACTGCGCAATTGTCACTTAAAACAAAGCAGTGCCAAATAGCAAAAAGTGCTCTGGTCAGGAAGGGGGTAAATCCTTCCAGGGCTGAAATGGTTAATGCAAATACGGAAGAAAAACTGATCAGTGTGAAAGAAAAAATCTGGTGCAGCTGTGCATGGTAGCCAATTAGCTTCCAACTTCAGCTTGCTCAATTAAGCTTTCACAAAACCTGGGAGCTGATCGGTTTCTATGCAGAGCTGCACCTGATTTTGCACTCTCTTGTTTTAGTAAATCAACCTGAATATGGCAACTCGCCTACTAGAATTACTAACCTTCAAATCAAAGAACTTTAACTTGCATCTCTTTATAAGAGGAACCAGTTACCTCCCAGGTTTGCAGTCATGGGGGATGACACACATTAGGCACCACACAGCAATTATAAAAAGATATGTTTTATGTCAGTGCAATATACTGAAGATACAGCTGCCCTCAACCTATTTTCGTTTAAGATGCTATTCATTTTTAACATAAAGGCAAACACTAATCTCCTTAAAAGTCGTGTTATGTGTACAATTAGTCAATGTCCGTAGGACAATTCATTAGGAAAAGGGATGCATACTGTATATATGTAAATGTAGTATATCACTTCATCTAGGTAGGGGGATATACTGTGATACATGTAGAAGTTATTGACGCTATCCCCTATTTTAGTTATATGCAAAAAATGAAGAAATGAAACCCCTGGTCACCAGACTGGAGTAGGAGGATGTAAATGTGTCATAACACACAATACTACAGTAAAAATACAAAATGTCTTTATTAGTACATACAATTATTTTCCTATTAAAATGTAGATGTGGATAGAATGTGGAATGATAGATGTACATGAGAAGACAGATATAGAGGCTAGTGTACCAACGCGTTTCACATAGATCCAAATCTTCTCTAGGGTCTACACACCCTCAAAATCAAAGATATGGACATAATATCTAAAATCATTAATTACTGAACAGCCAGCTAGTGCATCCAGCGTTTATCAAGTTGTATAATGATACATGGTAGAAGAAGCTCTAATTCCATATCCTTTGTTGAAAGATGCTCCTATACATTCAGGGGTGAATATAGCCATTATCCAGTGGCAAAGCAAGATAAGATGTAAGGGAACCCGCAGCAAATTAATAAAGTGTCTCACATCTCAGGGTATGCAATTCCATTCCTTCAGCAGAAAAAATTACTGGCATGCACGGGCCGCCAAACACACTAATTATCTACACCAAGTAGATATGGACTAAATTTTAATATAAAAATAATTTTATGTACTAAGAAAAATATTTTATATTTTTAATATTACTTTAGTTTTATGTTGTGACACGTTTACATCCCTCTTCTCCAGTCTGGTGATCTGGGGTTTCATTTCTTTATTTTTAGTAAATCACTTTCTTTAGTCTGCCTGCTGAAATCATTTTTTGTTTTGTTTTGTTGGATATGGTGGCTGTTGCTATGGATCCTAGTGCACCTTTGTCATCAGCGTTACTTGCATTTATTTTTTCAAAACAAAAAGTGTTGTAAAGTTAGTGGCGAAAGAAAGGTTGAGAAAACAATTATGGGAGGCATACAGATTAAAGCCTAACTCAATATAAAATATTTTTCATTTTTTGAAGAC
Source organism: Glandirana rugosa (assembly GCA_018402905.1). Taxonomy (NCBI): domain Eukaryota; kingdom Metazoa; phylum Chordata; class Amphibia; order Anura; family Ranidae; genus Glandirana; species Glandirana rugosa. Next base: position 406,868 of record BLSH010030658.1, read on the forward strand.
ATTGGGAATGGCATAGAATATTTCTCAGGGTTTGTGAGGGGGAATCTCTTCATTGGGACCACATGCAGCAATACATACCTGACAGAAATACCTTGCCTTTGCCACTTCACAGGAAAATAACTTGTGAATGAATCGACTATCAAACTCTGTTATTATATTTATTTATTTTCCAGCTTTATACAAACTGGATGTAGAAGCATAAACATAGTACATTTCTACCATTTTCAACAAAAATATAACCAATATGTACAATTATTGTATTAAAAATACAAAAGGATACAGACTCTACCAATGTCTTTCTAAAAGACATACAGGTACAAGTAGTATCAAAAGCATGATGAAATCAACAGTTAGTTGTACATTCTGCACTTGACATCACAGAGCAAACTGAGGTTAGCGGTCCTATATTCTACCGTTATATGATGCTGAGAACAATTGTGCAATGTGTCACCGAGCTGGGCTTCTGTCTGCTTAGATGCACAAGCTCCATCGCCTAGATAAAATTAAAAAAGCTGGCAAATAAATGTATGTTACATGTAAAATTACATAGGCATTACTGACATTGTGAAGAAGTAAGGTAGACAAAAGCCATGGTAACAGGATAAAGATTCATTAAATAAAGCACTGATGTTATTATAAACAGTGAAAAAACACTGCATTCTGTTTCATTGTTTTCTTTAAAGTTGTATACATACATATATATATATATGTTTAACCACTGATCAATATGATCAGCTCAGCTCAAATGGAAAAAAAAATAATATTCATAATAATCCAAGATCACAAGTTCCTCACACAGGAGTTTAACTCGGATTGGCAGCCTTCAAATATCCGGAGTCTGTGCAAAGGGAGTAGATGACGATCTGAGTCATGGAGGTGTGCAATAGCAGCTGTGAGCAGGTAAATGCTACACATTGATCTTCTCTACAAGTGCAGTGTCCAACATTGGCCAATCTGACCAGTCCGCCTCCCATCTACATGAATGTGCTGCGTCATTATGGATGGTCTAGAAAAAACATGACTATGGTGGATGAAGAGGTTTCCGTTTTCAGATGAGCAATGACAGTTTGTATTAATAACTACTAATAGCATTTGTTGAGAGTCCCAAGCTGCCATCACTTCAATATAATCCAGTTCTTTTATCAGAATTAAAAATCTCTATATAAACATAAAAATAATTCATAACTTATGTGTGAAATAACACTGTAAGTATCCTGATGTAACAAATAAGCTCTCTGAGCGCAAAGTGTGCACCTCCTTTATCGCAGAGGATTCCTCGAGCATTAAAGGTATCATAGTGTAACAAATGGGACTGTAAACGAAGCTAAACCATCTCAAGAATCTGTGCACAGAGGCTTATGAAATGCAATCTCAGTTCACGTTAAAAAAGGCTGATAGAAGCACATGACTAGCTTGGCCTACAACAGCAGACAAAGCCAAGAAAGTGAATAGAAGTTAAAACATATTTAAAAATAAAGACACCCTCATAGCATGAGGGAGTGTAATCAGGGTCGGGGTCATTGCTGATGTGGTAGTTGTGGAGTTTGGAATGATAATGTGCAAGGTCCAGCCAGCTACCGTTTGGTGGCAACTTCCTGCATGGTTTCAAGCAACACAGCTTTGCCAAGGACAAAAAGTGCCAGAATGATGTTTTCACAGTATTTCACATGCCAGGGAGTGGGACAGAGGGTCTGATGATGCCCAGTGCTGCTTTAAGGCAGAAGAGGCGGAAACAGGTCCACAGGCTCCACCAGTCATATGGGATGTCCTTTTGTGCTCTCCTTTCAAGGCGGCTTATCCTATCACAGAGCGAGATGTCCTCTTCACACCGCAGATACTTGCTCATCATCTGCCAGAATAGAAAGCACAATTAAAAAAACAAGAACTATTTATAGCAACCTTCACTATCACAGGACAATTTATGCACCTTAAAATGTCACTGTTTATCAATCGCTTCAACAGTAATGTCTACAGCTTTTGGACTGCATATGTTAACTGTAAAAGTAAACTTCTCTTATGACCATGTCACATTAATGATCATGACACTTGTAACAACTCGCCAGCAACAGGATCACTATGAAGAGCAAATACTTAGCTCCAGGTGTTGCCCCCTTACTGCCTGAATGAGCGAAGTTTTGATTCTTTATTGACAGAAATGCTAGAAAACAACATTAATTGCTACCTCATTGCTCATCTGGAAAGAGAGGGAGTGCCACATGGCATCAGGTGAGCATTTACTTTACTCTGCACAGCTAAACTGTGATGCCCCTTTTCCCACTGGGGAGGTTTTCAGGCACTTTATTGGTAAAAATAGCGCCTGTAAAGCTCCTGAAAACTGTCTCCCCTGCAGCCCAAGTGCTTTCACACTGGGGCGGTGCGCTTGCAGGATGGGAAAAAAAGTCCTGCAAGCAGCATCTTTGGGGCGGTGCGGGGGCGCTGTATACACCGCTCCTAAATCACCCCTGCCATTGGAATGAATGAGCAGCTCTTCCAAAGTGCCTGAAAGGCACTCGGAAGCGCCGCACCACAGACGTTTTTAACCCCTTCTTGGGGGATAAAAATGTCCCGCTAGTGGCCGAAAAGCGCCGTTATAACAGCGGTAAAGTGCCGCTAAAAATAGCACTTTACCGCTACCGCCCACACTGCCTCCAGTGTGAAAGGGCTCTAACTGTTGGGTTGTTGACAAGGCTGCTAATGAAATATGGGGCTTACAATAATGCCAAAAGATACAAAAGTAATCTGTTGTGAACGTTTTAATCTATGGTCATTTTTATATAGAGGCTGCTTGAGTTTTGGCAAAAAATATTAACGTAGTGAATCCCATAGAAAACTATTACAGGTCAGTTGTCACTGGAGACATCAATCTTTCAGTGTTGCTCTACTGTACCATTAAAACAATTTCAAACATATAAATGGTATAATAACGAATCACTACATGTAGTATTTGTCATGCATTAAATAGCAACATTCTGACAGTTCCATTTTTCATTATGTTTTGATAAACTGGAATTTTAGACCAACATTTCACCTGTTGCTGACCACATAATGCATAAGGGGGTGGCAGGAAGGGTGGGCCTTAAAGCAATACTAAACTCGCCAATCCTTTATAGTCACAAAAGCTGCCAACTTAGCCTCAGTTTGATCTGTAGTTGACATGGTGTTGCACATGTGATCAGTTATGACTCCAACCATTTGGACAGGCTCCTGATCATGTGACCACTGTGACAGCTAATCACAGTGATCACATACATTGGTAAGTCTGCCCACCTTCTGGCTTTATGAACTGGATGAAAGGTTGCCAGGAGGGGGCAGGAAAGAAGTAAAGCGGTATTCAAAACAAATACTCCAAAACACTTTTTTCACAGTTAAGCTAGACAAAAATGGTGCAATTTTCTTTCCTGCAAGCTGGGAGCCATCCCTGTCGGTAGAACTCACATTGATTATTGCTAACAGCTGCAGCCACTGGCAATAATCCCATGAAAAATCTGACAGGCTTGTTGTACCCAAGTTCATCGATCAATTGATCAACTTGGGTACAATCAGCCTGCCCATAGATGATTTCGGATCTTAGTGGTCCCTGCTGAATCAGCCGAGATTCTAAATAATTATGGCCAGCTTTATCCTATAGTTATATTAAAAGAAAAATACAGGAAGTAAAATGGATAAAAAGGAGTTCAAGTTTCCCCCTTAGTTTCAGTCTATTATACAGAATGTATGTTTAAATTATTAATATTGTAGGTTGAATAGGTTAGGAGGGCAGAGAGACATTTTACTGCAATGAAAAATAAACAAATGTGAAAATGCTGGAGTAACACTTTATTAGGATGCTGCTGGGGTTCACTCCTAACATAGATTTCTGTCATATTGGTGGCTCAAAATGGTGCTGGGGTTGCATGTACATCCTAAATGAGAGTCGCCTGCGTCTGACTATCCTCATACATGTGCAGTGTACTATCGCTCTGTACCAAGTATGTGCAGTTCAACCAGTGACAACACAATGTGTCCCATGCATGTGCAGTAATGTTGTATACGATCCCTATGCGTGTGCAGTGTGTTATACCTCCATTGTTCTTGATGCTTCCATCCTCTGACACAGTAGTGTACTGCCAATTCCACACACAATTTCACCACCATTTTTCTAAGATCACAATATGGCCAAGCACCCTTCTATAATCAACCATCTGCAACATGCATACTTCTTTACTGTTTTTCTCACACCACCTTCTTTGTACCTCCCTTTGTCTCCACCTATCAGATCTGCACTGCCTGCTTCCACCAAAGCACCTATACAATGCTTCTCACAACTGCATTTGTTTTTTTTTCTGTGTTCAGCTAAATGAAAAAAAAAAGTGTATTGCCAGATTAACACCACCCCATCTGCAGGCTCAGCCCTCAACCCACACTTGTACAAACTGCCCCCAACATGGCACCTGGATCCCCCCCACCCCTGTTCATTTCATTACGACAGCACCCTACATTCCCTTACCTACTGCACCTGCAAACCTTTCATCAAGCCTATGGACACTACCCCTTCATTTCATGTCTGCAGGATGCACCACTCAATGCCCTGAACCTCATCTTCCGTCCTAATTTATCCACAGACCCTGCAACACCCATTCTCACCACACCAACCTTGCCTGTTTTGAAATGGGCACACTTTTTCTAGTGTATACATTTAAAAAAATTAACATGTAAGTTATAGTTTTTACACAAAGGTTTGTGTTTGAATTTTAGAGTTATAGTTTCACACAAAATATTTTTGTAAGGTTATGCACTGTGAACCAATCAGGCAATGATGAAGTGTACCAACAATCCAATATGTTTTAGGCTGGGCCAATTAGCAGACAGGTGACACAGGTAGCTAGTGAGCTCAAATAAAAAAACAAAAAAAGTGTTGTTACCCTCTGTGCCATACATCGTGAAGAGGTCCAAGAATCACACACGTGGTACAAGAAAATTACAAATATTTTGACATGTAAAACAGTTCACATATTGTATATTGTATTTAGCTCTTTGGCTAGGGTCCTGGTTTGGTAATTCATTTTATAAGATATTTAGGGCACTCACCATCATCTTTTGTAACCCCTTGTGCCTGATATATAGCTAGTCGTGGGTCTGCCTCATTTGGTTTATGCCACTGCGGCTTATTAACAATCTTGCTAGAAAGCTGACTGTGTGATGGTGGAGATGTTGCAGGTGCTCCTTCACTGTCACTCCTCCGAGCCATCATCCTGGACCGCTGCAGCGCTACGTTGTAATCTGGTGGCTTTCTGGATAATTGTGGGTGTCCTTCGGCAAAATCTGCTATAGGAATTCCTACATATCCAGGCGGTGTAGGTGGTGGTTCTCGATACCGGCCTTCTTTCCGTGCTGTGGTAACACAATACACTACCATAAGAGACAATTATTGTCACAACAGAAACGTAACATAAAAAAAAAATAAACACAAAATAAACATATGTTCTAATGTACAAATACATTTAAAACAATAAAACAAAAGCAAATGATAAAACACTCATAACTGTAAGGTAGTACTAAAAAAAGACTGGTTTACTATTTTATAATATATATTTAATACATATTTTCAGAAAAGTAAGTGTTCATAGTCTTGAATGGGGTGACATGCCAACACTAGAGAACCTAGTGTTGAAGCCCCAAATCTATAGGGATTCACTGTGCAGCTATGGCCAGAGCAGGGGAAAATTTTGTGCAGAGAAGGTCTCCAAGATCATAGAGAAGTAAAAAAGCATCTGGGAGGGGGTCTTAATTTGATCAGATTAGAGGGCAAAACTGATCTTTGTTCTGTTATTGACTTGTATTCTCTAATTTTCAGTGAACTGGTTGTGAAGCCAGTCCCTGACTTTCTATGAACTCAGTGGCTGACTGAAAGCCCTACAAAAGCTATATAACTTGCCCCTATTTAGTGCTGAAAACAACCAGTTTGCTGATCAACAGTTTCAGCAACCTTGAGAGAGTTAGTGTTTTCAGAATAGAGACAATGCAGGGAATAAGAGCTTTTGTGGGGCTTCCAGCAACAGAAAGGTGACACTTAAATGATGAAAGGGAGAGAATATAACTAAATAAAGGGACAAACACCTATCTCTGAAAGCTAGGCACTACAAATAATTAACCCAAGATGATTAGGGTTCCATCGTGTAGTGAGTGTAGGAGTCAGTAATTATTACAGCCCCTGTTAAAAAAAACAGGGTCTTGGAAATCCTGCAAATTCAGGTGTAATAAGTGAATAACTTTCTGTGAAAATGATTTGCAAGCCACCTGGAGGAACTTATATATTTTGTCCAAGTCGCATCAATGCAGAACAAATGCATGTTGTGTATGCTTTTTAAGGCATGCCCGTCTTACATTTTTACCATGTGTAAATAGCATAAAGATGCATGTATATGGACCCAGGCTAAATAACAGTAAAACATCATTAACTCTGCTACTGTTCAATGTTACAGACCACTGGTATTTACAAATCTATAAACTATAATTCTTAAGGGTGTGCTCTTTATTTCTAAAACTGTCTGATAGCTGTGTGCAATACTGTAAACACATACATTTTCAATGCTATTTTAAATGGAACAGAGAAGCAACATAGTTATTCTGCTTTCTCTTTCAAATGTTCAGTAATTAAGGGCTGGTATATAGGCACACAGATAATCCCTCTGACAACCAGGAATTTCCATTAAATATAATGCATGACCCAAGCAGGAAAAGTGCCTTCACCAGCTCTCGGGGAAATATACTATAAAAGATAACTAGAGGGTGTATTACTCAAACTAGTTCCCTATTACCCTAACATCCACAATATCCCCAATCTAAGAAAGACATATGATTAATAATGGGATTTCACAAAGGTAATGAAATAAATGTACACACATTAAACATATTGTATAAGCCCTACTTTATGAGGAAATATACTATTTATATATTATTTAAAATAAAATCAGATCTAGGGCCCACCCTGATCCCTTACAATGTGAAGTAAAAGTCCTCAGCCCAAAATTGACTTTACAGTTTTGCGTGGAGTTCTCCTTTAACATGTGTAAATCAACACCAGAATACAAAGCAAAACACTAAACTGCCACCTAAAATCCTAAGGTGAAAGCCCAATATCAAGGCATGTAATGAGTATGACACATCTAGAAAATAAGCTGTTCTTACCAATAAGACCCTTTGAGGAAGCTGCTGTCACAGCTATGTGTGTGGGCACAGGTAGAGGCTTTGTCTCTTCTGCAGTTTGTGAGGATATGCTGCTTGTTTCTGCTTCAAGAGAAACGTCTTTTCCCCCTCGTCTCTTAATGGTGCCAGTGTCCCCCTCAGAGTCCTCACCCCAGTAGCCAGTGGAAGATGCCCAGCTTGCTCTGGACTGTGCTTGTTCTAAAGCTTCTCTTCCTTGATTATGTCTGCCATGCTTTGTGCTATGATCAGAAAATATTAAATGGTCTATATGACTTCCCGAGGGCCAGTAACCTGCCCCATCTGATGTGCTGTCAAAATGAACATGGCCAAATGGCAGAGTCTCCCAACTCCTCTGATGTGGTATAGTTTGTATGTTGTCATGGGAGCCACTTGAACAAGAGGTCCAGCTACCTCGTCCGCTGTCTGCAGCATCCAGTGAAGCTCTATCACCCTGATCCTGGGACAATTCCTCCATGCTGGGAGAGGACAAAACCGTTCCACTCGCGTACAAGCCTCTATTCTCCACCAAATGTGAATAGTGCCTAGAAGAGTATTAAGAAAATACAAATAAGCAAAGAGTAATGGCTGCATATAGTAATTAATTGATGCAAATTCCACACAACCACAAATGCACTAATTTCATTGAATAGCCAATAAAATAATGCAAGTGGCATAAAGCAAAGTGTAACAATCTGTGGCACTCAATAGAAATTCAGCAATCAATAGAAAACCATCTGGGATTGGTCTGTCTTCAGAAAAGTGAATCCTGGTTGGCTGCTTTGAGTTATTGCCATTTGCAATTAAAATTTTCCTCTTTGTACCGTTTACCGAATAAATCCAAAGAGGTTTTAGACCTCGTTTACACCTGTGGCTTTGGGGAGTGGGGGCAACAAAGGTGGGGGTCCTTGAAGACATAAGCTGCCAATGAGCTACCTGAACTAACTAGTTATGGTTGAAGAGGAAGCGTGATAACCTTTCTTTGGATCCTCAAAGAGGATGAAAGGGGAATCCGTTTTTCGGGTGAAAGATGTAGCAAATTGGAGGGTACTGGAGGTCCAGGGCTTGTGGCAAAAGGATGGACTCATCTTTAGCTTACAAGAGGATGCTGGAAGAAGATAAAGGTCCCCTTTTGGTGAAAAGAGATAATAGTCATTGTAGTAATAGGCTTAGGCTGTTATTTGTGGGGTAGAAATACTCCCCTCCCCACCCCAAGTAACTTCCTTCACAAAGTTAACAAAATATTCGGCAAACAGGTGTTCACCATCCAAAGGCAAGCATAAAAAGACACCTTTTACAAGCAGGTTCAGAAGACCAAGCCTTTAACCACAAAATTCTGTGCATGTGAACAAAGAGAAGTGTCATCCTAGAGACCTGTTGAATTACATTATCCAGGGCATCAACAAAAAATAGCACCGCTGAAGAGAAAATGGACTTCAAACACAGAATTATGTTCTCTATTCATTTGCCCAGTCCAGTTAGCTACAGTGTGATAAATCGAAATGGCTGCTATGGTCACTTTTAAGGTGGTTACAGCAAAAACAAAGGATTCCTTCAATAGAGTATTGAAGTGCCTGTTGACTCATCAAGGGACGTAACATCTCCCACAATAGTAGTAAGGCTGGGTATACATGTACATGTTTTTTTACCTTCAACCAGCAGGATGAACAAAAGAAAACCTGGCAGATCTCTGTATCAACACAAGCAATGTTGATGCAGGGATCTCCCCTGCCATACCAATCTATTCTGACAGGGTAGACACCCCCCCCCCCCCCAGAATAAACAGATCAGTACTTGCAGCCATTGACTGCAAGCGCTGATCCAATGCTGGTTTGCCAGCATTACTGTTCGATAGAAGCCTGTTGTTGGAAAAGGCAAGCAATACACACTAACCGAAAGTAGGCCAGTTCAGCCACACTATTGTATTCTGATAGGGAGGACTCCCCTCCCCCACCCCCCGTCGGAATACACAGACTGTATGCTGGTTTTTCAACATGACCGTTCAACAGGTGCCGATCCTCAGACCGGCTTCTGATGACCAGACAGTGGTGCACACTCAGCGAAAGTCATCCGGTTCCTGCTGATCTGGACGACTTTCAGCATGTGTATACCCAGCTTAAAGTCCTTGTTGAGAGCCAAGATAGCAGGATTTACTACCGGAAAATAGGATTTTTTGACTTACTGTAAAATCCTTTTCTCTGAGTTCATTGACAGATGCAGCCTCATTCATGACACGTGGGTTTATGCACCTTTTACCAGGAGTAGACTAGGCAGAATGAAAGTTCAGTAAAGCAAGGCTGGCCCCAGCCAGGGGGCCGTCCTCACTCAGTGTATAACCCCTCCGCCCTGCAAAGCACACCAGTCCGTGACAAGCAGTACTCAACTCAACTACAGAGGGGTGGGAGCTGCGTCTGTCAATGAACTCAGAGAAAAGGATTTTACGGTAAGTCAAAATATCCTATTTTCTCTTACGTTCATTGACAGACGCAGCCTCTTATTCATGACACGTGGGGACGTCCCAAAGCAGTGTCAAACAAAGAGGGGTGGGTAAACAATAACAACTGTACCCAACATATTTTTCCGGGAGGTGCCCGCCGCGCCTACACCGCCGCCTGCAAGACTTTGCGGCCAAAAGCAGCATCTGCAGATGCTGAAACATCAACTTTGTGAAACTTAACAAACGTGTGCACCAAGGCCCAAGTGGCCGCCTTGCACACCTGAGACACCGACGCTTGGTGTCGAAAAGCCCAGGAAGTACTCATCGCCCTGGTGGAATGAGTCGTGACCGGGAAAGGGGGCTCTTAACCCCGAACAACATATGCATGGGTCACAGTCTGGCTGATCCAACGGGATACAGTAGCCGACGAGACCGCCAAACCTTTGCGCGGTCCTTCCTTCAGCACAAAAAGCGCATCCGACCTCTGAAAAGGAGCCGCAGCTGACAAATACACCCGCAGGGCCCTCACTACGTCCAGGGAGTGCAAGGCAATCTCCTTAGGATGTGATGGGCGCGGGCACAAAGAAGGGAGGACAATGTCCACATTAATGTGAAAAGAGGAAACCACCTTCGGTAGAAACCTGAGGAGCCACATGCCGTACATCCTGTACAAATGTACGAATCAAGGAATGCATCGCTAAAGGACGCTGAAACAGAGTCGCCAGAGCAGAAATCTGATCTTTGAGTGTACTCAATGCCAATTTGTGATCCAGGCCTTGCTGGAGAAAAGCCAGCACCCGAGCCACAGAGAAAGAATGGGGGTTCGAACCCCCCGCCTCGCACCAAGCAATATAAGCCTTCCAGGTGCGATGATAAATCTTGCGCAAAGTGCACTTGCGCGCCTTAAGCAAGGTGGGGATGACTGACTCAGAGACCCCCTATCCCTCAGCACCTGGGACTCAATACCCAGGCTGTCAAAGCCAGCGAGGGTAAAGCAGGGTGCAGGATGGGTCCCTGCGACAGCAGATATTTGCGAAGCGGGAGCCACCAGGGAACAACTGTTACCATCCGCACCACGTCGGCGTACCAAAGTAGCCCAGGCCAATCTGGAGCCACCAGGATTGTCGGGATTTCCTCCACTTCTATCCTGCGCAACAGCCACGGTAGAAGTTTGAGAGGGGGAAAGGCATACAGAAGCCGGTACCGAGACAGCGGATCCCTTGTCCTGCACACAAAGGTCTGCACCTTGTGATTGAATCTGGACGCCAGTAGGCCACATCTGGCGCACCCCACCTTTGGCAAATCTGGCGGAACACCTCTGGGTGCAGGGACCATTCTCCCTGATCCAGCGTCTGGCGACTGAAGTCTGCCTGCCAATTTTCTATGCCCGGAATGTAGATGGCGGATATTGCTGGCACGTGAAGTTCCGCCCACCTCAGAATGTGGGCCGCTTCCGCAGCTGCTGCCGAGCTCCTTGTTCTGCCTTGCTGGTTAATGTACGCCACTACCGTGGCATTGTCCGACTGAGCCCGAACCGGGAGGCCGCGCAGCCTCGCTGACCAGTGGGAGAGGCAGAGCCTGATCGCCCGTAGCTCCAACACATTGATTGGAAGGTAAGATTCCTGCGCCGACCGACGGCCCTGAGCAGATAATTGCCCCAGGACTCCTCCCCAGCCCGATAGGCTGGCGTCCGTCGTGACTATCGACCATTCCAGGGGAAGAAACGACTTCCCCAAGGTCAGTGCCGGGGCTCGAAGCCACCACGTCAACGACCCCCTGGTCTAATGATCCAACCTGATCAGCTGATCCAGGGACAAGGGAGACTTGTTCCACTGCAGCAGAATCGCCCGCTGCAGGAGCCGGGTGTGACTGCCGATGCCCCTGAGAGAGTCCCAAATTTGATGGAAAGAACCTGTCCGGGGGCAGAGTACGACACACTATCTTGTACCCGACTGCCCCACCCGAGGGTCGGGCGGGGGCAACCCATCATGCGGAGGAGGGCTTTATCTCCGCCTTTTCGGACTTGAGCTGCCAGGGCCGCTTACTGGTCCCAGTGGCAGCCTTGCCGGGACGGGAGCCCTTGCCCGTTGAACCGGGCGCACGCAAAAACCGCTTCTGGCCAGAGGATGAAGGTCCCTGTTTTCGGCGATGTTCCCGCCGCTTGGGTTCCAGGAGGAAGGTACTCCCCCCCCCCGTGAAATCCTTACTGATTTCATCCAGCTGAGCCCCAAAAGGCCGACCGCCCTGAAAGGCAGGTCTGTGAGGCCCTTCTTAGACGCATGGTCACCCAATCAGCACCGCAGCCACAACAGCCGTCTATTAAAGACCGCAAAAATTGACATCTTTGACAGCATAGGGACTAAGTCCAGTGCTGCGTCACAAAGGTAACGAAGACCCTGCACCAGCTGGTCCGTCCGCTGCACCGATTCCGGTGAGTACCCGAAGTCTGCCCCCGCCACCCAGAACAATGTCGTGGGCACTGCTTCCCTCCGCCTATCGGCCGGATCCTTAAAAGATGGCGACCCTTCCATGGGAATGGTTGTCGCCTTGTTCAGGCGGGCCACCGGTGGATCCACTGCAGGGGACACCCATTTCTGTAACCAGCTGCCCTCAAGGGATAGCGCACAGAAAACCGTTTTGGCAGGGTAAAGGAATTTTGTGGACGCTGCCATTCCTTGTAGACAAACTGGTCAAAATTAACATAGTTGAAACCTTAGGGACCCGGGCTGACTTACGGGCCCAAAGGCGTAGGCCGTCACTTGGGGTCCCCAGCCCGGTCCAGCCGCAGCAAATCATGGACAGCTGCGTCCAGGGAGCCCACCAGCGCCCTTTCGCGCGCCACTGAGACCCCCTGGTCCTCTTCACCATCCAAGGGCTCCAATTCCCCGTCCAAAAGCTCCACGCGGGTCCCTGTAACCACAGAGCCCCCTTCCGGCTCAGATTCCTCCCCTGAAGATGGAGGAGGGGGTGGACGCTTTGTCGTCACCCCCCGGGCGAAAAACTCTTCCAGGATGGAAGTCAATTTGTCTAGGGGAACCATAGGTCCCAGCGCAGCTTGAGCTTCAGCGGACCCCTCCAGAGAAGAAACTGCCGCTTCAGCCGCCTGTGCGCCACCTCTGGGACACTTATGAGGCCTACAGGCCATAAAACCCTCGCAATCTGCCCCCACAGAGCGACCGGGAAGACCCAGAACCCCCCACACTGCGGCCACCATCACCCCAGGGAGAAGCCAGCTATACCTGCTGTAACCGTATCTGCCCTCCTGCCTCTGCTGTATAGGAGGCTGCTGCTGCTGCTGTCCCAGCACCGCCGATCAGGAAGAGAGAAACGGCGCCAAACACACGTTTCTCCTATTCAGGAAACTATCCGCAAAATGGCCGTGGCAACGGCAAAATAGCGGCCAGCCGCGACTACGGCAAAATGGCGGCCGACACTGAAAAAAATGGTGGCGATCGCCGCATGGCGAGCGGGCAGCAGGTAGCGGGGGGTGCGGGGAGGGAGGGGGGGTAGGAGAGGGGACACCCAGGCCACCTATACTCCGCTAGCCTCCCCCCTCTGCACCCCGGGGGGGAGGGAGGGGGTGACTCACCCTTCCCGACGGGCGTAGCGGGTAGCCACCCATTGCAGACCTTCCTCCCCGCAGATGGGGAGGGATGTTGCCGGCCATGCGACCCCTGGACGCGAGATGCAGCCTGGTCACTGGGTATGCAGGTGGGGAGTTTAACCCACCGGCCCCCCGCACGGAACGGGGCACGATGTGGCGGACCCCACGTACAGCTAAGGGAGGCTCGCATCCCTTGGCCGCGCTGGGTAGATTTCCAGGATTCATAATATCCAGCATATCTCCCAGCCGGCTACTTGATTGTATTCTTCATCAGATAGCTTGAGAAAAAGAAAAAAATTGGGGACCCGCAGATCCCAGCAGGGAATCAGGTCTAACTCCTTGCACTAGGCAGAAAAGACTGGTGTGCTTTGCAGGGCGGAGGGGTTATACACTCAGTGAGGACTGCCCCCTGGGAGGGGCCAGTCTTGCTTTTCTGAACTTTCGTTCTGCCTAGTCTACTCCTGGAAAAAGGTGCATAAACCCACGTGTCATGAATAAGAGGCTGCGTCTGTCAATGAACGTAAGAGAAACAGACATTTTTGTTCATGGGATATAAGCAAAATATGTTTGAGGGAAAAAATACCTTGTCACGATTTGGCCAATCTTCACACAAAGCACAGTTAGTTACTTTGTGAGTGCAGAGGAAATGGTAAATTCTGGCAGCTGTTTAGTGCCTCTAGAAGCTTGTTTGGCTAAGCAGATTCCGGAGGTGCTGTTACACAAAGGCAAGTATTCATCATATCACTAGCTGAGCTCATGGTAGAAAGCATATGGCATGAAGCCTTAGCTTGTGTCTCATAAAACACAGGTGAAAATTCCTCTGCGGGGTCCTCTTCTGCGTCCACCTTTCAATATCCTCCTCGAAGAGGTTAAGATAACCAGGGTCATACTCCTGAACAGATTCAGACGGCGGAGAGGCAATGAGCACTTTGGTTGAGAAGGGGGGATAGGTGGGACTTTAAATGAGGCAGTGACTGGGTAGAGTCATATGCCTCCATACCTGCTGCAGATAAAAGAGGGGAAATTTGGGACTTTGAATGAAGCACACGGCTATGATGTGATGAAAAAAATCATATATTCAAATATTGAATCAAAATACAGTGAATAATAATGTTGCTCATTAGTAACACATGATATATATATATATATATATATATATACACATCGCCTCACCACCGTGGTGTGGGTGGTGTTGGTTAGTAACCTAGACCTCTCTAAGTAATATAAGGAAATACATTGATGGATCATGATTGTAAAAACAAGTGATTGATCAGAAGGTAGTGATAACGCAGCATCGAAGAGGGCTCTACGCATTTCATGAGTTCTTTCCACCCATCAGGAGCTGATGCAGAGTACATATACTTGTATCTGCAATAACATGTGTGTATATATATATATATATATATATATATATATATATAAAAGTAAATGTACGTAGTCTGATGTTTGATATATATATGATGGTATCAAACATCAGACTACATATCTATGCACTTTATTGCAGATACAAGTATATGTACCCTGCATCTGCTCCTGATGAGTGTAAAGAACCCACAAAACGCATAGTGCCCTCTTCGATGCTACGCTATCACTACTATCTGATCAATCACTTGATTTTACAATCATTACTTAGAGAGGTCTAGGTTACTAACCAATACCTCCCACACCACGGTGGTGAGGCGATATGTATGTATATACATGTATCATGTGTTACTAATGAGCAACATTATTTATTCACTATATTTTGTTAAGATTCAACATGTGTATATGTACCAATAAACATTATATTATATATATTTTTTTTTTATCACCTCGTAGCCGTGTGCTTCATTCAAAATCCCAAATGTCACTGCTCTTTGATGAGTACTTTGGGGCCCTGGAGACAGAAGACTCCTGGAGGGCAGAGTTTTCCAAAGAAGGGACCAAACTTCACTTGTCATTGTGGGCCAGAATCTGGGTGCCATAGGAATGGACCACAGCCCTGAGCTCTCTATAGCACCTTTTTGGGTGACAACATGCATTACACCACATGCCAAAGGGAGTGTCCAATGCAGGTATCAGCGCTCAAAGCAAACCTTTCAAGCCGGCCCCACTGATTTAGGGTCCAGGTATGGTTCCCAAGAAGAGCCAAAACTTCCAAAACTAAGCCCTAAGAATAAGGGCCCCTTCGCCCAACGTACAGACATGGCAATTTGCCTTATTTTCTATCAGTTCGGTTCACACCACCGTGTTGTGGTGATGTGCGTTGAAAAAATAGTTGAACATGCTGTATTTTTATGCAGCTCATTGCAACACACTACATGACATTAGAATATTCTGCATACAGGTGAATGAAATGTCATTTTTGTGATATTTCAGTAAATTTAATAAACGTAAACAGTGCAATGCACTCTAAACACATTGCACTGCTCCTTCACAGTGTACTTAAGAGGCTGCGCATTATACAGATAATAACATGCCCTGCTGGTGAGTATGGGCCCTAAACAATTTTGCATTCACTATCACCTATAGTGCTTTTAAATCTATGGGCTGGTACAAACAACCTGTATGGTGAAAAATAACATTTATTTAAAGAAATATCATATTTATTTACTAAATATTGAACAAACAGGTGCGTCCTATGTAAGCAAAAGAGAGATGCATACCCCATGCAGCAAGGTTCGGCTTCCATTACAGTTCTTCTGTCTGTCCTCCCAACACCAAGATTAGTCTCCACAATGCTCACTGAATGTCGCTGCCGCCTATCGTCATGGAGGTGCATGCCATCAAATGAGGAATTGCTGACTATACTGGAACGGGAAGAAATCTCACTGTGCCCAGAGTCAGAGAAATTATCCACAGTGCCGCTTGCTGGCATGGAATACCCTGTAAGATAAGAACAGCTATGACAACCCAGGGTCACAGTGACAAGGTTTTCAATGTACATTTATGTCATATTTAATTGTATGGATTGATCCAACAGAATGTCGAATATAAAATGGCAAATGAAAAAGGTAGACTCATAATGTGGGCTCTTCATGGTAAGTATAATTTCTTAGGTTACATAAAAGCTACACAGAATCCGATTTTCTGCTACTTATTTCAGAAGTGTACACCTTGTGCACAATGTATTGACACAATGTTATACAACTGCTTTAATTTTCAGAATGCTTTATTACCTTTTCTTGGAGAGCTCTGTGGGGAGGTGGGAGGAGATGAAAGCTGCGATGACGCATTGGATATAGTGTCCTCTGCTGCCTTCTTGTGTCGTTCCAAACTTCCTTCTTCTGATAAGGAAAGAATTTTCTTTAACGCTTGTGGTGAGTTGATGCCTTACAGAAAAGACAGATATGAAAATAAAGAAACTATGTGTAGAGTGTTTTTTTGGGCGGTGGCATGAGGTGGATGAAGGAGTGCAATGAACTGCATCAATTAGTAGATAAATGCAGAAAAATGTCATTACAGAACTAGCTTTGTGTTAAAGCCTGTGGGGATTATTTACTAAAACTGGAGAGTGAAAAATCTGGTGCAACTCTGCTTGGAAACCAATTCGGTTTTTTTTTGCCAGTTAGAAGTTAATTGGCTGCCATGCACAATCTGCACCAGATTTTAAGTTTTTAAATGGTCTGAAAAAATGTGTTAGGTCGATGAGGACAGATTAACTCGCAAGCCAAATTTTTATACCTTTGGAAGATTACAATCATTGTAATTGAGGATTAGTCCTCAAAATGTGTAAAATAGTTTACATTAGAGGAGATAGGTGAGGAGAAAGGAGAAGCCTGAGACACATACAGGGGGAAAAGTCAATGGCAGGCATTAGTAGCCAGAAGATAATTCAGTCCACTAACATATACCCATAACAGGTATATTTCATCTAGTTGGACTCAACAATAAAGATGAAATGTAAAATGTACTAAAGCTATTTAAAATGCAAAGGATTCTATGAAACTCAACACTTACCAAAAGGCGGAAGATCCTTGACCGGCACCTTCTTTCTGGAAGGATAGAGAGCCACAGCTGGCACCTGCAATGCTTGGTTCACCTTCACTGGCTGTTGCTGTTTCTGCTGAGTTGCTGCTCGCGGTGCTACTGGTGATGTGTCTGGTTTCCCTGATCTCTTGTCACAAGGCGTTTTTGGCACTGAGGAAACATTTGAGCTCTGGTTATAATGGTTTGTAATCCCATTCTTTAAAAAGATCAAGTCACTTATCAACATTGCTAATATAAGTGTACATAGATATCAAGGTGCATCTTATAAAATCGGAATATCATCAAAAAGTTAATTTATTTCAGTAATTCAATTCAACTCATATATATTACATGGATGCATTACACACAGAGTGATATATTTCAAGCATTTCTTTCTTTTAATTTTGAGGATTATGGCTTAAAGCTAGTGAAAAACTAAAATTCAGTATCTCAAAATATTACATAAGACCAATAAAAAAAAAAAGGATTTTTAATACAGAAATGTTTGCTCACTGAAAAGTATGTCCATGTACAGTATAGTATGCACTATACCAATACTTGGTCGGGGCTCCTTTTACATCAATTACTGCATTAATGCTGCATGGCATGGAGGCGATCAGTCTGTGGCACTGCTGAGGTGTTATGGAAACCCAGGCTGCTTTGATAGTGGCCTTCAGCTTGTCTGCATAGTTTGGTCTGGTGTCTCATATCTTCCTCTTGACAAAACCCCACAGATTCTCTCTGGAATTTGCTGGCCAATCAAGCAGTGATACCATGATCGTTAAACCAGGTATTGGTTCTTTTGGCAGTGTGGGCAGGTGCTAAGTCCTGATGGAAAATGAAATCAGCATCTCCATAAAGGGAAGGGGAGGGAAGCATGAAGTGCTCTAGAATTTCCTGGAAGAGGACTGCACTGTCTTTGGGATTGATAAAATACAGTAGACCAACACCAGCAGATTACACGGCTCCCCAAATCATCACTGACTGTGGAAACTTCACACTGGATCTCATGCAACTTGGATTCTGTGCCTCTCCACTCTTCCTCCACACTCTGGGACCTTGATTTCCATACGAAATGCAAAATTTTCCACAATCTGTGATGTATTCTGAAAAACCGTCTTTAGTATAGTGTATCTATTTAGGTAACTTTAATTGTACTTAAAAGAGATCTGCTAGCTAACCTATATTATGTCTATTTTGCCACCAATCAAGTGGGCCTATTATTAACTATGAGTATGAATACATTTCTGCAACAGTATATTTTTTCAAAAATGTACATTTAGGGTCAGTTCACACTAGCATGAATGCGTTTTTGTGGGTTCCATTGATTTCAAAAGGCTGTCAAACACACTGGAACATGCAAAAATGAGTGCAGGAGCTACTTTTGCAAATTGCACCACACCAAACTGCATGGTATTGCAGTACCATGCCAATTGGTGGCTGCAAACAAAGTGCATTTACAAGATGCATTTGGGGTTCCATTAAAAATAATGGTATCCATGTGCAACTCAGCAGCATTTGCGTGCGCTGCGGAAAACATGCACAGAATGCACCATTCCTGCACTACATTCTATTGTGTACCATTCCTTAATGAATAAAAAGCCATCCTGGAGGTTTGTGAAGCGTCATGAAGTCAAAACTTCTTTCATGTGATGAGCTACGCATGAAAATTTAACATGTTACTTACATGTATTTGTTGAAGGCTCGCATTGGAGAGATAACGTCTGAAGATTCTCTTCATCCATTTCAAGATCCAGGTCAGACAGGTATTGCTTCACTTTGCGAGCCATCTGTGCATCTTCATACAGTTTCTTGGCATTTAGAAAAGAGCTTCGACGTACTCGTTTTTTGTGACCACCTGTTTGTGCCACATCCAGGACAGCAGCATTGGTGCTCCCTTGACTAAGTGACCTGCAGGGAAAAAAAAAACAGGAAAAAATGACATAAATCACTCTGAGACTGGTTCTGGTACAAAAACACCCATGAAAGAGTGCATTGAGAATATCATCTAAGCATGCCCTTAATCCAGGGGTCCTCAAACTACGGCCCGCGGGCCACACGCGGCCCACTGAGGGCATTTATCCGGCCCGCCGGGTGTTTCTGCCGCCGCTGCCTGCCCATTACTTTTATTTTTTCCACTTTTTTTTTTCCAACTATGAGACGGACGGTCCAGCAGCCGGCCTATCATTGGTGGAAGAGGGAGAGGGCGCGGCAGCCATCGATTGGCTGGCCGGCTTAAGCGCTGGATCATGGGAATTGTAGTCCGGCCGCAATCAAGCTCCTGGTGGTGGGAGGAACCGAACAGCGCAGCCGGACTACAACTCCCACCTTCCAGGACTCGGAGGCAGCCAGGGCATGTAGGAGGGGCCGGCTGGACGTGACTTGCGGGCAGTGAACGGCGGGCGCTGGCTCGTGGGAGAGTGAGGGAGACATGACAAAGCATCACAGCAAGTCATTTTGAGCAACAAGAGCAGAGGCAGCTTGGAGGAAGTTGGCCCCCCCCCCCCCCCCCCTCGAAGAGGTCGTTCATTCAAGGCTGAGGTGAGACAGATCCTGACACACCAGATGACCCCCACATGTCATGGGCACTAATTGGGCTGCGCTGGCGGGCACTGATTGGGCTGCGCTGGTGAATGTTTCAATGGGCCACTTGACTGGTAAGTTTGTTGATTTAACTTTACTTGTTCTTCATTTTAAATAAAGGGATTTTATCAAAATTTACCGTAAAATCCTTTTCTCTGAGTTCACTGACAGACGCAGCCCTTCATTGACAAGTGGGGTTATATGCACATCCTACTAGAGTTGACTAGGCAAATAGAAAGAAAGCAAGCTGGCCCCTCCCAGGGGGCCGTCCTCTCTCTCCCATATAACCCCCCTGCTCTGCTTAGCATATCAGTTGGTAACAAGCAGTACAAATGCACCATAGAGGGGCGGGTGCTGCGTCTGTCAGTGAACTCAGAGAAAAGGATTTTAAGGTAAGTTTTAATAAAATCCCTTTTTCTCTTACGTTCACTGACAGACGCAGCTCTTTATTGACAAGTGGGGATGTCCCAAAGCTGTGTCAGTAAAGAGGGGTGGGTAAACGACAACAACTGTACCCAGACAGAATCCTCTCAGGAGGCGCCAGTCGCGCCTACACTGCCGCCTGTAAAACTTTACGGCCAAAAGCAGCACCCGAAAATGCTGACACATCAACTTTATAAAACTTAGTAAACGTGTGCACCGAGGCCCAAGTAGCCGCCTTGCACACCTGTGACACCGAATCCTGGTGTCTGAAAGCCCAGGAAGTGCTAACAGCCCTGGTGGAATGAGCCGTGACCGGAAAAGGGGGAACCTTGCCCCGAACAGTATACGCATGGGTCACGGTCTGTCTGATCCAACGAGAAACAGTAGCCGACGAGGCCGCCAATCCTTTGCGCGGACCATCCGTCAGCACAAACAACGCGTCAGACTTCCGAAAGGAAGCTGTAGCCGCCAAATACACCCGCAAAACCCTCACGACATCCAATGAATGTAACTCAAATTCCTTAGGATGCGATGGATGCAGACATAACAAAGGAAGAATAATATCTTCATTAATGTGAAAGGAAGAAACCACCTTCGATAGAAACGAAGGGGAAGGGCGCAAGACTGCCTTGTCCTTGTGAAGGACCAAGTAAGGAGACTTGCAGGACAATGCTGCCAACTCAGATACCCGCCTAGCGGATGTAATGGCCACCAAGAAAGCCACCTTCTGCAACAGCAATTGCAAGGGAATATCCCTGATTTTCTCATATGGGGGTTTCTGCAGTACAGAAAGTACCAAATTCAAATCCCACGGTGCCATAGGCGACCGTACTTGAGGAGCCACATGGCGTACACCTGGTACAAATGTATGAATCAACGAATGTGACGCCAAAGGCCGCTGAAAGAGAATCGCCAGAGCCGAAATCTGACCCTTGAGAGTACTCAATGCCAACTTTTTATCCAGGCCCTGCTGCAAAAAAGCCAGCACCCGGGACACAACATAAGAGCGGGGGTTCCAACCCCCCGCCTCGCACCAAGCAATATAGGCCTTCCAGGTGCTATGATAAATCTTGCGTGAAGTACACTTGCACGCTTTAAGCATGGTAGGGATCACAGAGTCAGCGAAACCCCTATCCCTCAACACCTGGGACTCAATAGCCAAGCCGCCAAAGCCAGCGAGGGTAAAGCAGGGTGCAAGATGGGTCCCTGAGACAACAGATCTTCACGCAGCGGAAGGCGCCAGGGAACATCTACCACCATTCACACCATGTCGGCGTACCAAGGACGCCGAGGCCAATCCGGGGCCACCAGGATTGTCGGAATCCCCTCCGCTTCCACCCTGCGCAGTAGCCACGGTAGAAGCTAGATGGGAGGAAATGCGTACAGAAGTCGATACTGACACCAAGGCACTACCAGCACATCCATGGTCGCCACCAGCGAGTCTCTTGTCCTGCACACAAAAGTTTTCACCTTGTGATTGAATCGAGACGCCATGAGGTCCACATCTGGCGTGCCCCACTTGAGGCAAATCTGGCGGAACACTTCTGGATGTAGGGACCATTGCCCCTGATCCAGCGTCTGGCGACTGAGAAAGTCCGCCTGCCAATTCTCTACGCCCGGAATGTAAATGGCGGAAACCGCCGGCACATGAAGTTCTGCCCATCGCAGAATGAGAGCCGCTTCCGCAGCCGCTTCCGAGCTCCTTGTTCCGCCCTGATGGTTCACATACGCCACTGCCGTGGCGTTGTCCGACTGAGCCCGAACCGGGAGGCCACGCAACCTTACCGTCCAGTGGGAGAGGCAGAGCCTGATCACCCTCAGCTCCAGCACATTGATTAGAAGGCGAGATTCCTGCGCTGACCAATAGCCCTGAGCAGACAGCTGCCCCAGGACCCCCCAGCCAGATAGGCTGGCGTCCGTCGTGACTATCGACCAATTCAGGGGAAGAAAAGACTTCCCCAACGTCAGAGCCGGGGCCCGAAGCCACCAGGTCAACGATCCTCTTGTCTGAAAATCCAATCTGATCAGCTGGTCTAAGGACAGTGGAGACTTGTCCCACCGAGACAGAATCGCTCGTTGAAGGAGCCGAGTGTGACTCTGAGCGTAGGGTACCGCCTCGAAGGCTGAAACCATAAGCCCCAACATCCGCATACAAAACCGTAAGGAGGACGACCGGCGTGACAGCAGGGTTCGCACCGCTGCTTGTAGTGTCAGTAGCTTGGCCGGAGGTAAGAACACCTTCACCTGCCTCGTGTCCAGAATCAGACCCAAGTGTTCCAGGCGACAGGACGGTGTCAACGTCGACTTCTGCAGCTTGATCAACCAACCGAAGTCCTTTAACGAGGTCATGGTGATAGCCACATTCACCTCCAGAGCCGAAGCAGACTCAGCTCTCAGGAGCAGGTCGTCTAGGTATGCTACCACCGCAATGCCTCTCTGCCTCAGTAGCGCCAGCACCGGGGCCACTAGCTTGGTGAACACCCGAGGAGCCGAGGCCAGACCAAAGGGAAGTGCCACGAATTGGTAATGGAGATCTCCCACCGCAAAGCGCAGGAAGCGCTGGTGCCGGAGACAAATGGGAACATGGAGGTACGCGTCCCTGATATCCAGGGATGCTATGAAGTCCCCTTGGTGGGCGGCCACGACCGAACGAACAGATTCCATCTGGAATTTCTGCGCTTTCACAAAGTGGTTTAGCGCCTTTAGGTCCAGAACTGGCCTGACCCCCCCCCCCTTTCTTGGGGACTACGAATAGGTTGGAGTAGAAACCGTGAAACCTTTCTAACTGAGGTACTGGCACGATCACCCCCTGGTCGGAGAGTGCCTGAACAGCCCTTAGGAGGGCCTCCCGACACCCCTGAGGGAGTCTCAAGTTCGATGGGAAGAACCTGTCTGGGGGTAGAGTGCTGAACTCTATCCTGTACCCAGAGGACACCACTTCCTGCACCCACCGGTCAGAAATGCAGGCAGTCCACCTGTCTGCGAACCCCTGAAGACGTCCCCATCCATGGGGCAACCCATCATGCAGAGGAGGACTTGTCCTCTGTCTTTTCGTTCTTGCGTTGCCAGTGTCGTTTACCGTCCCCTGCGGCAGGCTTGGTGGGCCTCGACCCCTTGCCCGCTGCGCCAGGGGCAGGAAAAAACCTCCTCTGACCCGAAGAGGCAGGACCCTGCTTGCCGCCTGGGCTCTGGAAGAAAATACTCTTCCCTCCCGTGAAACCCTTGATGATTTCATCCAACTGTGACCCAAAGAGACGACTACCCTGAAAGGGAAGATCCGCAAGACCATTTTTGGACGCATGGTCATCCGACCACGAACGTAACCAGAGAAGTCGTCTGATAATGACTGCGAAAACAGACATTTTGGACAACATGGGAAGCAGGTCCAGAGCTGCATCACACAGGTACCGAAGACCCTGAAACAAATGGTCTGCTTTTTGTGACACCTCAAGCATCCTGCCACATTCCAAATCATTCTGCAGCTCCGCCATGCAGTCAGACAGGTATTGCGCCGCCATGGCCGACGCCAGGGCCGGCCTCATGGCTGATCCTGCCAACAGGAAAAGTGCCTTTGACACCGCCTCCGTCCGCCTATCGGCTGGGTCCTTAAACAAAGGAGACCCTTCTAAAGGAATGGTCGTTGCCTTGTTCAGGTGAGCCACCGGAGGGTCCACTGCGGGGGACGCCCACTTCTTCACAAAACTATCCTCAAAGGGATAGCGTATAGCGAAGCGTTTAGGTAGGGCGAAGGAATTCTGCAGACGCTGCCATTCCTGATAGACCAGGTAGTCAAAAAATTGATCATAAGGATAAGCCTTAGGCGACCTGGATGGCCTAGCAGACCTGCAAACGTATGTGGACACCTGCGAATCCCCTGCTTGGTCCAGTCGCAAAGACGCATGGATATTAGTAATCAGTGCGTCCACCCGCGCTTTTTCGCACGCAACCGAGGCCCCCTGGTCCTCTTCGCCATCCAATGGGACTAGTTCGCCCTCAGAGTTCCACGGGGGTCCCGTGACCCTCGAAGCCATTTCCGGTTTGGACTCTTCCCCTGAGGAACAAGGGGGAGGCGGACGCTTTTTAGGGGCCCCCAGAGCACTGCTTGGCCCCATCCGGGGTAGAAATTACCCAAATACTGCTCTCAGCTGGTCCAGGGACACCAGGGTCCCCAGCGCAGGTTGCGCTGCCGCTGACTCCTCCTCAGAAGGACCTGCAGGGTCATCTGCCATCGTACCACCGGAACTGACAGTCAAAAATAGAAAATGACCCGACACCCCCACAATGCAGCCCCACTGCCACCCCACAGAACGCCAGGGAGACCCCAGGAGGACTGCACCCACCAATACCAGCACCCCAGGGAGAGCCCAGCAATACTTGCAGTTTGTGCCTCACAAGCGCTGCTCCCAGCAGGAGTGCCTAAGGACCGCCAGTCAAGGAGCCTGCGCTGCCTGTATTCATCTGCGCTGTCCCAAGTGAAAGAGGAAGCAAAACGGCAGCAGCACGTTTTTTACCCTCCAGGGACATCCAATATGGCAGCCGAAAACGTTCACAAGAGGCCAAACCTGCAATACAGGCCGCGACTATGGCAAAATGACTGTCGCTCAGCACTAGAGGGGAACCCTCAGCAAAATGGCCACAGCTACGGCAAAATGGCGGTGGATCGGCGCATGGCGGTATGAACGCGTGGGGTGCGGTGCGAGGACAACCAGGGGGGCACTAGCCCCGTGAACACCCTCCACCGGCCGGCCAAAACGCTAAAATACGCCCAGCACTCCCCCTCCGTGCCCCGAGGGGGTCACTCACCAGTCCGACGGGCATAGCGGGTAGCCACCCGGTCGCAGACCTTCCTCCCATGCCGGAGAGGGAAACTGCAAGCCATAGGCCCCTGGACAGGAACCAAGTCCGGTCACCGGGCTCAAGTGGGGGTCACCCACTGGCCGCCCGCACGAAACGGGCACGATGTGGCGGGCCCCGCCAAGGCTTACGACTAGCTCGCATCGGTCAGCTGTGGTGGGGAAAGTGCAGGATTCTAGCTATCCTCTATGCCCCAGCCGGCTTCATCAGATAGCTTGAAAAAAATAAAAAAGCGGTAGCAAAAAAGATGAACCGCAGGTCCCATATGGGAGCCAGGTCTACTCCTTGCACTAGGCATAATAAAACTGATACGCGAAGCAGAGCAGGGGGGTTATATGGGAGAGAGAGGACGGCCCCCTGGGAGGGGCCAGCTTGCTTTCTTTCTATTTGCCTAGTCAACTCCTAGTAGGATGTGCATATAACCCCACTTGTCAATGAAGGGCTGCGTCTGTCAGTGAACGTAAGAAAAATTGTATGTGTTCCCATTTTGTTTTTTCACTTCAAAATAAGATATGTGCAGTGTGCGTAGGAATTTGTTCATAGTTTTTTTTTTTTTCTAAACTATAGTCCGGCCCTATAACGGTCTGAGGGACAATGAACTGGTTCCCCTGTTTAAAATGTTTGAGGACCCCTGCCTTAATCCAACAAAACAAAACTAGTACTAAGCTAGTAACTTTATTGCCTTAAAGGGGTATTAATCTCAAAAGCAAACATTTATTATATTGCAGCTTACAAATTCTTAAATGTGATTGATGCATTTGTTTTATGTTTTAGGCCCTTTAGGCAAAAGAACAAGCTCTCTTGCAGATGTAGGAGTTAGAGGGATGAGACAAACCATTTACCACCAACAGGGTTGCTTATAATGATTTTTTTTATTTATGTAAAACCTGTATCCCAAAAGAAAAAAATGATTTAAGTGCTTATAAAGACTGAGCAAAGAGTTTGGCTTCATTTTATTAATCTACTCCCTTATCCAGAGTGGGGGCACTCTAATACAGGAGGTGTGTTACTGGCCAGATTACCTTTTTTTTTTAAGGCTAAAAAAAAGAAAAACGTATGGAAGCACCACATGACTGATAAGCTGCAATATAATACATTTTTGGCTTTGGACTTAATACTGCTTTAAATCTTTATTAAATGCAGACGTTTCTGAGAAAAGCACACACAGTATCTCACAAAAGTGAGTACATCCTTCACATTTTTGTAAATATTTTATTATATCTTTTCACGTGACAATATTGAAGAAATAACATATATAAAAAAATCAATCAGCGCAGTCCAATGTCAAGCTAGCAGCTGAACACTAAAGGTAATTTATCATAACCCTACATAGATATCCACAATGAGAAAGTGCAGCGCTTGAAAGTACAAATTCTTCCGGATAAGTCACACCCAGTGAGGTTATGTGAATAAATATTCAGAAGATAGAATATAAGTGCTCTGGTGCCACTCTTCCTCCACCATCCACATTAGCAGCTCACCTCCCCTATCAGGCTCTTATTACAGGAGCCCAATAGCGCCTGTTGTCACAATCAGATGGACAGATGAAACAATCCCCATGTGCGAAAGGTACCATAGATCCCACTTCTGAACGGCTCCAATAAGGGTCAACCACTCCAATCCAAATAACGGTGACATAGAATACAGGAGAACCAAATCTAGTGCTCTCTGTATTAATCAATACTTTAATAAGATGAAGGAGAATTACTCACAAGAAAGGCACTAAAGCCAAGTGCCTGGCTGGACAACACACCGTGTAAAAACGATGACATACACGTCCAAAGTTGGAGACAGCGGCGGCTGTGGATGACGTCACTTCCCGGACGTGTATGTCATCATTTTTCTGCAGGCGATTCTGAAAATGATAAAAGTGGTCTTAGCGGCGGATTCGCCGTGAGATCACTTTTATCAGCGGCGGGAGAGGCGCCCCCCCCCCCTCCCGCCGGTTTCCCATCCCCGCCGCTTACCGGACCCGCCTGCAGCGGCGGAGATGATCGTATCCGTCCCCCCCCCCAGTGTCCGTGAGCCACTCGCCTCCATAATACGGCAGGGCAGAAATGACGTCAGAAGTCACGTCTGCCCAACGGTCTTAAAGGGCCCTTTTTTTGGGGGGGGGGGGGGCTGTCATTTTTTCAATTTTTTTTTTTTTTTTTTGCATTTTACTGTAAATATGAGATGTGAGGTCTTTTTGACCCCAGATCTCATATTTAAGAGGACCTGTCATGCTTTTTTCTATTACAAGGAATGTTTACATTTCTTGTAATAGGAATAAAAGTGATCTAAATTTTTTTTAAAAAAAAGAACAGTGTAAAAATAAAAAGTAAAAAGCAAAATAAAAAAAAATAAAAATCTTAAAGCGCTCCGTCCCGCCGAGCTCGCGTGCAGAAGCCAATGCATACGTAAGTCCCGCCCACATATGAAAACGGTTTTCAAACCACACGTGAGGTATCGCCATGATCATTCGAGTGAGAGCAACAATTCTAGGACTAGACCTCCTCTGCAACTCAAAAATGCTAACCTGTAGGATTTTTTAAACGTCGTCAATGGAGATTTTTAAGTTGCAACGTTTGTTGCCATTCCGTGAGCGAACGCAATTTTGAAGCATAACATGTTGGGTATCATTTTATTCGGCATAACATTATCTTTCACAATATGGAAAAAAATTTTACTGTTTTCTTATTTTTTAACTAAAAAAACTGAATTTATTTTAAAAAATGCACGCTTGGAAGACCACTGCGCAAATACGGTGTGACAAAGTTTTGCAATGACCGCCATTTTTTTCTCTAGGGTGTTAGAAAAAAAAATATATAGAATGTTTGGGGGTTCTAAGTAATTTTATAGCAAAAAAAACTGGTTTTAACTCGTAACACCGAATCCAAAAAACAGGGTCGGTATGGAAGTGATATGAACAACACAACAAGCCTCCTCCAATCAGTGGAATTGTAGGTATAATTTAGATAAAAGAAATATGTATCTTAAATATTAAATACACAAAAACAGGTAATCAAAACTTTTGGACGAAAAAAAAATGGGCTAACTTTACTGTTTAGTTTTTTTTTGATTCATTAAAGTGTATTTTTTTTAAAAAATGTGTTCAAAAGACTGCTGCACAAACACTGTGTGATATAAAGTATTGCAACAACCGCCATTTTATTCTCTAGGGTCTCTGCTAAAAAATATATAATGTTTGGGGGTTCTAAGTGATTTTCTAGCAGAAAATACTGGATTTTTACTTGTAAGCAACACGTCAGAAAAGATTTAGTCTTTAAATAGTTAAACTGAGCTCTTCCCGAGTTCATTCCTTTGATAAGTAGAAACATATCTCTTTGGTTCTCTGATCAGCAATGTTTCCAGACTTGGCAGGCTGCCCAGATAGAGGAGACTCAAGTCGCTCGGACTTAGAAAAAGGTTCCTGGGGAGACTTTAGGCGACTTGCATTGACTTCTACTACAGAAGTCGTTTGCAAGTCGCGCTGTGTCGGGTCGCACTAAGTCACTCCCCAAGTCAGATCGCCTACTTTTGAACTGGCTAGTGCATAAATTAATTGGCCTAATTTGCAGCACAATCGGCCTTTGCCAATTAAAAAATGCCAAAAATCGGCCGATTTATCGGTCGACCTCTAGTATTCCAACATGATAAGGACCCCAAACACACCTCCAAGTCTACCACTGCCTTGCTAAAGAAGCTGAGGGTAAAGGTGATGGACTGGCCAAGCATGTCTCCAAACCTAAACCCTATTGAACATCTGTGGGGTATCCTCAAATGGAAGGTGGAGGAGCGCAAGGTCTCTAACATCTACTAGCTCTGTGATGTTGTCATGGAGGAGTGGAAGAGGACTCCAGTGGCAACCTGTGAAGCTCTGGTGAACTCCATGCCCAAGGGGGTTAAGGCAGTGCTGGAAAATAATGGTTGTCACACAAAATATTGATACTTTGGGCCCAATTTGGATATTTTCACTTAGGGGTGTACTCACTTTTGTTGCCAGTAGGTTTAGACATTAATAGCTGTGTGTTGAATTATTTTGAGGGGACAGCAAATTTACACTGTTATACAAGCTGTACACTCACTACTTTACATTGTAGCAAAGTGTCATTTCTTCAATGTTGTCACATGAAAAGATATAATAAAATATTTAAAAAATGTGAGGGGTGTACTAACTTGTGTGAGATACTGTGCATCCCAAAATATATAACCTAGAACTTAAATCCTCCACTAATAGATTTTCTACTAGAAAGCGCTTGTAGCTCTTCTTTTAATACAAGTGCAAACTATGCCATACACACCATTCACTATAGAAGTACAAATAAACATATATAATCGTCAACAAGAAAAGCTCATGCTGCAAAATCAAGATGGTTTAACTGCTTTAATGGAATTTGAGAAGTGCTGGTAGGTGGCTTGATGACAGTTACTGTGTTAACTACTCATGTTCTGTGGTCAGTAAAGTAGCCAGTTAGTATATGAGGAGGGTTGGATTGATCACCATGCAACATGGACCTTTTCTGGTTATTAAAAGATAAGAATAAAGCAATACCTTTTGTTACTGTGAGCTACCCACTTTTTATTTTTCCCACTTACCTTTCCTATCAGAACATATATTTTGACAGCAGAAAATAACCAATTGTGCATCCAAACATCCAATTTAATAATCATCTTGACACTTTATTAACTATAACTGAAAGTTATTGTAAACCAATGTGGGCTCATTTCGCAGTATAGCGTGCAATGAGTAAAGGCATGCTGCAATATCCAGTAAAAATTCAGCTTCCACTAGTCTGCACCTTCAAGGCTGCTGAATTCTGACTGCTTAAAACAAAAATTCTCCAGCGCTCGGGTGCTCAGCCTTTTAGCGTGTGGTACAAGCTGCTATCTATGGAGTGCCAAACATCTTGCAGCCTTCCTCAGAACAATAGGTGCTCTTAGAACTGAAATATACAAAAGGAAAAGGAAGGTGCACAGACCGTGTGCATTACCAAAGAGATTTTAATAAATGTTTAAAAACAGCAATGGTTATACTAACATACAACCGTGCAAGCGTCAGACAGTATGCAGCCAGTGTGCTTTACCAACCAGTCTACCAGTCATCCCAGGTTCTGCCTTGGACTTGAATTGTATTGTCTGGTGTTGTGGAGTACCTTACATGCCTATAGTGCACGGTTGTATGAGAGTATAACCATTGCTGTTTTTAAACATCTATTAAAATATCTTTGGTAATGCACAAGGTCGGTGCGCCTTCCTTTTCCTTTTGTATATTTGAATTCTGACTGCTTCACACGGGTTCCTGTACATCACTGCTTTACACTGAAAAAAGCCTAATGTAAAGGGAACCCAAGTATAATAAAAAAACAAAAATCGTTTGTAATTACTATTATATGATTGGTTGTGCTTTATGCATTATGCCTCTGAGACATTTTCCAAAAAAAAAATCCTGTCTTTTCTAGAGCAACAGTGCATTATCATCTGCTTGCACATCCTTATAGATCCCTGAACAAGATTAGTCTGGCTGTAATCAATTTTTAAATGGAAGGATATAAGAGCATGGGTTGGGTAAATCAACAGTCTGCCAGCCAGAGGGTTAAAAGGTACCAAAAAAAAGCAAAAAAGCAAAAGGAAGGGGAAAATGTGAATGAGCAGAATGAAACTATGAGCAGTAAGCATTAAGGCCATCGACAAACTCACCCCAAACTTCTCCACTTCTTCTTCCTGCAAGTGATAGCCATGAAGGAAGAAGCACAGGTACAAAGACAGAGAGAAAAGGGAGAGAGAAAGATCACAAGCTCAGAAAGAAAGGCCCAGTCCTCAAGACAAGACACACTAGAAGCCAACAGACATCTCTAAAAGGTATGGGAAGCTTACTGACTTATTCTTCAGGATCTCATTACAAGAGGCATCTATGCTCCCACACAGCTCTATTTGCCATACAGAGTTGTATATGTGTTTTTATTAAAAATACAGTAAAAAGGGCATTTCATCTCCATGCTTCTAATTGTCCACTGCTGCTAGCATTTCTTCCCACAATCCAGTAACCTCAATAATCATATACAATCAAATACATTAACAAAATGAGTAGTGCCTAAACATCCCCTGTTACCTTCTTCCGTAGCTGATATTTGAGGAGTACAAACTGAACAGAAAACCGTCAGTCTCGGAATATAGCAACTTGCAAGGCAAGCATCAGGTGGATCTGTGTCCATGCTTCTCCTACTGCATGTATTGTAGGAGAAAAAACTTAAAAGGATAAATTCACCTTTCTGAACATGTTGCACCCATATTTAGGGTGTAACATGTAACATTTTCAGCAACCTTCCCCTGCACCCCCAATCCCCCTTCCCTGTGAGAGCAAGTGGGGGATCCTTTTCCCACAACCGCTGTCAGATTTCAGAAGTAGCATGGCTACATAGCCATGTCATTCATTTACTGGAATTTGTCAACAACTGAACTACCAGTACTATCTGCCACTGTGGCAGACAGCCTGTAGTTCCCAATGAACTGCAAGGGTGCTGGTGAGTGCTCTCGTAGTTCATCAAAATTTCCTACAGCTTTCAAACAGAAAGCCTATACAGAGGTATGGGCAGTCCGCTGAAGCAAGTGTCTGGCAGGAACCTGATCTTGCACCAACAATCTGCTTTCCTCTGCAGGCTGAGGAAAACAAATATTAAACCAATATTTTTTTACCTGGAAATACATGTGCATTCATTATTTTTTGTAAAAGGTGAACGTACCCTTTCATAGCAACAGGCTGTAAAGGCTGGACATTTTTTACCTTAATGTATTCCCTGCATTAAGGTAAAAAATATCCCTGTATCTGTATCGCCTCCCTCACCACTGTATACTTACGTGAGTCATTTCTTGATCCAGCGCTGTGCCTGTCTGTAGCGGCTCTCTCCTCTCTCTCTGCTTACAGAGGCAGCAGCAGGAGAAATTGGTTGCTGTTGCAGTCGATTAAATTCTGTGAGCAGAGAGCGGGGCCGAGCCATGCTCTCTGTGTCATATGGATGCTGCAGCACAGCCCGAGAGCCAGCCTACAGTTGGGCCCCATTGGAAGTGGCTTCCTATGGGGGCCCACCATGAAGAGGAGGAGCGAAGAACGCCTGCGAGGAACCAGAGTAGAGGAGGTTTAGCGCCACTCAGTGCAAAACTATTGGTAGTATTGCAGCTGAGAAATAATGGAACCTATGAGGCCCAAGATGCAGAGAAAAATAATGAAACAATTCTTGATAACTATACTACAGGAAGGGAATTTCCAACAAATCAAGTTATTGGCCTGGGACCTAAGGGAGGAAAAAATATACTTTCAGAGTAGCTTTGCATTAGGTTAAAAAGGAGGGAATCCAGGGTCCGGTTATTGAACTAAACAACCTTTAAGGGAAGGACATCATATCAATAGTTCTTAACAAAGTAATAAAAAGAGACGTAGAACCCGGAGTATCCAAGGTAATAAAGAGTCGACGTTATGATGGTTATCAAAACGTGACTCACCGCGATTTGGAGGAGATGAGACCAAGGAGCGTCCGCAAGAAGCGAGGAGGAGAAGTACCACCCGGGGGTATCCTTCGGTGAAGGTTACCCCGGGTTGACATCCGACCGAGAGCCCGACACGACGTCGTAGGTATA
>BLSH010030658.1:447867-457949 GCA_018402905.1 Glandirana rugosa
AGTTCTTTTGTGTTTCATCAGTAGTTGTAGTGGTAATAATAATAAATAATGATACTTTACCTGCCACTCAGTTGTATTCTGTCTGCTAGCTTTGATAGCTGATCTGGAAGTCGCCTCTGCTTGATAACACCTTCAGGGGTGACAGAAACCTCACATAAAGAGTAGGCATCTGGCACAGCAGTAAGTGCAAACTCTCTGATAGCCTGTATAACCACTTCCTTGGCCGTTGTGTCTTTGCTTATCATTATGTAACGGCTCTGCTGGTCAGCTTTAAAAACTCGCAACACCTGGTCAGGCAGATCTGGAAAAATGATAGTTCAGGATACAGTAAAATTAGATGTCAGAACAGGAAGGCACATTTGTGTTTTCTTGATTAGTAATATCAGTTTGCAACAATAACATTTTTTCCTATATTAACAAAACTGATTATCAAAGTACATCTTTATCTTATAAATTTAATATTTCTATCAGAAGAAGGTAGAATCTTAATAAGAATTGTGAAATGTACAATATATGCACACAAGACTAAAAAAAAAAAAAAATCACAAATGCTACCACTGTGTGGCACTATTGAGTCAAGAACCACAAAATATATCTGATTACCTCATCCTGAAAACCAGTTTCATGATTTAATGCATGTTAAAAGAAAGGTTGCTGCACAGAACACAATTACAATTAAAGAGAAAAACGAATCCCTAACCACCATCTATTCTTTTAAATGACTGCAGGTATCGATCAAAAGCCAGTTTCAAATACAATAACCTGCTTCAAACAGTTCACTAGCTTAGAGCCCCGTAGCATTGTTTCACATAAGGTATGACCCTGTTACATCTACTTGTTAATGCATGAGCTGTGAATACACCTGCAGCTTATCAAGTATAGCGTGGTGCTTTAACAAAGAATGTATTTTGTATGGTTCTGCTCATCACGAATCATTATTCATAGGTATTTGAAAGCAGAAAAAGTGTGTGTTCTAATGATATGTATTCACCAATTTAGCTATAATGTAAACTTTCAACCCACTAGTTCTCTTCAGACGCGCATCATCATCATCATCTGCAGATTATAATAATAAATGCTAGCATACTCTTAAGGCCTCATACACACAGGACAATTTTTCCTCCCCTGGAGCCTCGGCGTTAAAAATACATCTAAAGCCATGTTTTGCAAATGCGTTTAGACGCGTCAAGTCTATTAATGTATTCTGCCCAATTGAATGAATGCTAAACGTGCCTAACACTTAAGCGTGTTTAGGTGAGTTGGGCAAGGTTTTGCAGCAAAACGCTCCTCTCCTGAACACGCTGCCTCAGGAATTTTTTTTTCTGTCTGTAAATGCCTGTGTGTAAAGACACAAAGGCTAATAGAGGGGCATTTAAAGGCAGAAAAAAAGTCAAATGTCCTTAAAAGTGGCCCTTCTGACGTTCTATATGAACGTACAAGCTTCAACGACCTCAGCTTATGGGGGATGGTGTCACAGTTTGATATCTTCGTCTTGGATGTCACAGGACCTTGCCTTGGTAATGCTTTCAGATATGCAGCCTACAAAGCAACTATCAACATCAGACCCACTGTATGTTCATACACCCACTGTGCTAAATCCTGCCACCTCCTCACTGTTCCAGCATGACACCCACTTACCCACCCAACTTTCCACTGTTGCAGCCTGTAATATACATGCAATCCAGTGCTGGAAAAGCACATACACACACAACATAATCTATATGCATAAACGCGTGGTACTCCCCCGCTATCAAAAGGGTGGTGTGTGCTGACTGCTGCAGACACCGTATAAACCAATCCAAAAGCTAAATGAGATGCATAAAAAAACAAAACAAAAATTGGTGCTGTCCGGTACATCCGGTTGGGATGTGATTGCCAATGTACTGATTCACAAACACAGACAACAAATTTATTGGCAATCAGATCCCAACCGGATTGTATATTTAGATCACTCTTCACGTGTTTTTTTGTTTTGTTTTTTATATACCTAATGCATAGTTCTGAACATAATAAAATTAGATCATAATAAAAAAGTGATTCCACTTCAGTTATACACATTACTGATTTAGAAGGCCCAGGATGGCAGCGTGAAATCATGACACATAAAAATCTAAATTAATTTTTCTTTTTGGTTAAATCTGACACACAGCATTATGTGCTTCACCATTGGAGTAGCTTGCAGGCATCCCCTGTAAACTGTTAACAGACCATTCAACAGCAAGATCAATTAAAATAAAGAAGTTACATTAGACTAAATGATGTACTGCTTATTATTAAGTGGGCTAAAAATATCCTGAAATGTGGAAAAATAAACACAGTCACAAGTAAGCAGCTGCTGAAAGGGAACTTGTGCAATCAGCATAGTTAATGAAAACAGATCAGCATTGGTAGCTCCTTGAGTATGCCACTGCAAGGCTATAGGCCAATAGACCCAGATGGGGGAAGGTGCTGTGACAAAATAGGAAAGAGCGATTCTCACCTGGAGTGGTGTTAAAGTCTAAGATACGGTGGTGAGATTGCAGCAGATCTGGATTACTGGATGACAGTGTCCCGCTGACAGGGAGTGTAGCTGGCATGTGCTTGGTCTGTCGCAGACCGACAATGCTGTCATCTTGAGACTGGCCAATTCCAATGTCGCTGGAAAAAAAAGAAGAAAAATGTAAATAAAGATCTTTGTGCAGACCTGATGAATGGTATACATTCACATATTCACTACAGAAGCTTCTGGTTACTTCATATTACTTAAGTTTCATCAAACTCTTCTGTAGAGGCAATGACGGCCTATTGTTATTAAACAAATCAATTCTAATTTGTTTATCCATATAAAACAGATGTAGGCGAGATGGTGACTAGATAATGCAAGAACAGCCTATGGATCAAAAATTATCTACTGAATTCACAGTGATAGCATACTACCCAAAAGTCTCCAAGTTAGGGACTGTGAGAAAATCAGAAGAAAAATTCTGTACGAGGCATGAACATTCAATTTTCGTATTGTGTACACAACTTTTGACATCCGATTCAGACTTTGCAAACAAAAAATTTTGGAAGGGACAAAAGCCAACATTTTTCTCGTACGTGAATAGAGCGTTTAATGTGTACTGTTTCCATACCAGAAAAATCATATATACGAAATATTGCACATGATCAGAAACACTAAAAAAAAAAAAAGTCTTTGTTGTATGAGAATTTTCATACATTATTTCCTTCCTCGGTTCCAACTTACTGTGAAACATCGAGGAAAACCAGATGATTGTTAA
Organism: Glandirana rugosa; assembly: GCA_018402905.1. Lineage (NCBI taxonomy): Eukaryota > Metazoa > Chordata > Amphibia > Anura > Ranidae > Glandirana > Glandirana rugosa. The sequence goes on from BLSH010030658.1 coordinate 451,128, forward strand.
CCTGATTTTCTTATAGTGTGTACCCTTTTAGAAGTGTCTGAAATCGATAAGTATCTATTGGTAGTGAACTTATTCCTGCTGCTGGGGTTTATCTTGGAAGACTAATATGCTATCAGCCACAAAAACCACACAAGCCAGTAGTATTTTCTCTCTGAAAGATGTGTGCAAGCAGTGGCGGCCCGTTCATTAGGGGACGCCTCCCCCCATTATCCATGCCCTTCCAGCCCTTCTAAACTATATGCAGGGCACCAGACGGATGGATTCCAATGGGAGGGGGGTTTGGTGTTTTTTTTTTTCAAGCACGTGATTAGAGGCTAATAGGCTTCAAAAAAGGATGGGCTCAGGGCACTGCACTCCGAGCCCACCCACTTGTGTGACAATAGCAAATGAATATTTGCTATTTTCACACTGACCCTCCTCCTTGCCAATCAGGAAACGGGTCCTGAGACCTGTCATCCGATTGGCTGAAATTACAGGCAATCCTACTGGACGCCTAGGAGGAGGAGGTAGGAGACACACAGCGGAAGCCGCCATGATGCAGAGGAGATGCCCCACCGCGGGCCCGTAGGAGCGCTGCCTGCCCTCAACCGTTGTTGACCTGGGCTGGATGACCTACCAACCGACCGCGAGACACCCCCGGGGGGGGGGGGTGCCTGACCAAGTAGGAGGTGCCACCGGCCGACGGGTGGGGGGTACTGTTTGCGCCCCCCAGATTCAGGGAAGTTTGTCAGATTATTAAGTTCCCTAAAGGGTCAATCCACCCAAAATTGAAACTTCAAATTGTAATAGGTGATATATCATCTAACACTTTCCTAACAATTTCTAAAAACTCCAGTGGCTAAATCTCCGCTGCTATGCCAAGCCCCTAGCCCTACAACAAAGGAGTTGGACTTTTCATTATTTTATGCCATGGAAAATACAAATGCAGGAGGGTAAACATGGCTGTTGCTGCAGGTTGAGTAATGTTGGGTACACATGGGAAGACCGCTGGGTTGAACGAAAATAAAAAAACGGTACAGGTTGATTTGATGTTCATGCGGCGATCCCCCCACTGACCTATTGTGTAGTTTAAGACTCCAAAATGAAGAGGAAAGTTGGAACTAAACCATGGTTGCCCCTATCTTACATCTAGAGATATAAGAAGTGAGGAGGTGATTTGGCCTAAAAGCTTTACCAACAATAGACATAGTGTTGGATAAACTGACCAACAGTTACTAATGGTATATTTATATAAGCCAGCTTGTAATAAGGTTTAATGCTCCTTTAAATAGAAAGCATGAAATACGTTAGTCATAACGTATTTATATAAGCCGGCTTGTATTTAGGTTTAGTGCACCTTTAAATAGAAATCATGAAAAAACTCATTAAGGCCAAATGGATGGATGCTGTTAGGCTATATGTGTGGGAGGTTGCATGCCCACTCACTGAGCAGTGATAACACTTTGGAGATGGAGTGAAATGTCAGTGAACTTCAAGAGGTAAATGTTTTTTCACCTGACACTTAGGAAATGCTAAATGAGTACCAGAAATCCTGTCAAGTGTAAATCCTTCCCCCATCTCTGCTTCAACAGTCACACAAATGCCAAATGGAAAGACAGATCTATATGTAATCCCTGATACATTCAGCAATAGAAAAAACTGCATTTATCACACCTTCATTTCCTACAGCAGAGAACAGGAAGATATATTCTGATGCTGTGTTATTAGGTATCCATGACACTAGCACTCCAGCTTTTGTTAAACACTCTTGGAGCTACAGGTGCCTTTTCTCCTGATACATTACATCACTCTATAGCCAGGAGCTCCTCCATTCTGTCTTAACATTTACTGGAGAATTTAGTAGCTAAAGGCTTGCATAATGTTCTGTACAGGATGAAGAAGATTTCCTTCTTCTTACCATCAGGCAACTAATTGCCAGTTTCCACTGATTAATGCATTTATGTATGGATTCCTTCTAGCATAGAGTATGAGAGAGTACGAATGTGCACAACTTACATCTATCAGCTTTTGTTGTCGGTGACTACAACACAAAAGGGAGAGGCCTAAATCAGTTCACAGGGAAACTATCCCAGATTGCTTTGAAGATTTCTCTGTAGTAGGCAGATCGGGCAGAAGGGTGCAATACAATGAACTATTTTATTACTTCAGGACATGAAGTAGCAAGCAGTACTTGAAGGGTGTGTACGGTGTAATTAATTATTTCTCATCTAACAAAACCAGTTTGCCACATTAGACCAATTGTTTGAAAGGAAATGTGCTTAGGTTATTATACGGTTATTATAAGTCCGGCGTCAGGTAAGAGCCTGTATCTTTTGTGTAGAAGACTTGGCCAAGTTAACCAATAGGTCAGATAAGGCTTCTTGTATAAATTACTGATTTCATAGGATCATGGTCCCTTAAAGGAAAAGTCAACTGGTGGGAATAACAACTGAATCAACTTTCTTTTTTATGTGATAGAATCAGTGCAGTAGGTCTGATCTCATAAACATGCTCTTTTTGGGGAGTAGACTGAGTAGGACATGAGATATGACATGATTCATATTCACAATAACAAAATCAACAGAGAAAGGAAGGAACACAGCTAACCCACCCAGTGCATGAATATGTGAATGAGTATGGGCTCAGCCAGTGCCGCTCCATCCATGCCCTCTGACATGTTTTGCCCCATGCACCAGGGGTTGGTGTGCACAGCAAAACATGTCAGAGGGCGTGCCTGGAGCAGCACTGACTGAGGACACTCTCATTCACATATACATGCACTGGGTCGGTGAGTGGTGTTACTTTCTCTTCTACACCCCCTAAATGGTGCATAGGCACCTGCTCTGTTCACTGCAACCGGCAGGGAGATCTTTGTCTCAGCTTGTAACAGCACTGTAAGTTATACCTGGATCACAATAGCAAAATGCTGCAAACTCAGCAGAAAAGACAAAATGGTTGACAAGTAAAATATTATTTTTTACATTTCTAAGCATACATACTTGTAAGGTTTCTGAGGAAGAATACTGATCCGAGTTTTATCCAAAATCTTCTTCAGCTTGTTTCTTCCTCCAACTGTGTTGGCTTTGGCCTTTTTGCTCACTTTTTCAAGTCCAATAACTTGTTCAACATCAACAGCAAGATCTGGAATAGAATAACGACTTGCCTTCTTGATGTCACCAATTTTGGGCAAATGTGGGGCACTATTTCTTTTTTCTTCCAACATTCTTGCAAGAAGCTCTTTGAAGACTGGGAAAAAATGCAAAAAATTTGTGTTAATGTGCTTGTAACTAAACAAAACAGAACTACCAAAGTTTTATATAATGTTGATCTTAGATTATGATGATCTAACGAGCAGGGCCCTCTGATTCCTCTTGTACCAAATTGTGATGTAACTGTACTGTCTGCCTTCATTTTTGTAAAGCGCTGCGCAAACTGCTGGCGCTATATAAATCCTGTATAATAATAATAATATATGTATATAAAGAAAAGGGTCATAAATAATTTACCCAATTTGTTTCATATTCATAGACTTAGACAGGGACCCTCGAATTAGGTTCCTGAATAAAATTTGAAGATATACCCGTGATGCACAATAAATGCTTAAGGGCCCCCACTCAGGTTGACAAGGTCTGATAAATTGGATGCCGCTGACTAGTATGTGTGCAGGCTGGGGAAAGGTTCCTCCAGACCCGAAGCACGCTATAGAAATAGGTAGAGATAGCCCGGCCGCCACACACCTCCCCCCGCCTGAGTGTTTAGCAGGTAAAAGCAGCGTCCGCTCAATTCATCCAGGCCATGCTCCAACATGTTTCATCCCGCCCCTGGGGCTTAATCATAGAGACCTCCATGATTAAGAAACATGTCGCCGTGGCCAGGTTATCTCTTCTTATTTCGGCAGTGTGCTTTAAGATGTACCTGTTATGCATTTTTTCAAAACCAGCAAGTACAGCACGGCAAAGGAATAGACCTAAGGGCCCTTTTCCACCTCAGCATTTGCAGAAATGTAGGTTTCAGAAATGCGTATGTGCAGAATATTTTTTATATATATATATATTTATATATTTATATATATATATATATTTTTGGCATTAAACCAAGATAGAAGGAAAAATATAGAAAAGGAAATTTACGTGGTTACATGTTAACACAAAACTGCACGATATATGCATTTTTTTTTTTTTGCACTTGCCATAGGTTTTAATTTCACTACTTAACATGCACAAATTCACAAAAGTGCAGCATGTCATGGTTTTAAAAATACTTGAATCTGCAGCACTAAAACAGCTTAGCACAAAGGAATGAATAGGATTTCTACTTGAAACGTGTTTTCATGTAGTAACATGCATGGTCTTTTGCCACATGAAAACACAAAAGCATAGATAGGTCCAAATACTAATACTGATCTTGTGTTCACTTGAACACAATACACTGAACCAGCCACCTAGATGCATCAAGACTTCTTTTAGACTTGCGGTACTGATAACTGCCCTCTGGAAAGTGATCCACAGTGGATCAATCTTCAGAGGGAGGTATAGCCACAGCTGACAGGCATTCAGGAGGCGCTACTGCCGCCCCCTGAACGTCTGTTTTTTTTTTTTTTTTTGCTTTTATTTTCAAATTGACAAACAGCAATTTTATATTGCGGAGCTTGGCTTGTGGATATGAAAGAAGAAAAAGTTTGGGGTGTGGCCCCACTGAACTCAGTGGGTGAGTTTCGGGGTGGGGATTTAAGCTAGCGAAAAAAACTGCAGTGGCCCGTCTGACAGGGCCCGAACAGAGATGCTTCAAAAAGTGCATTTTCAATGTTTAAGAACAATGAACAAATTTAAAAAATGGTGCAATAAAAGTAAACATAATATATATGATACAACTGGCTTACCAAATAGATTTGTTTTCACAGTGATAGACAAGTGAGTATTGTTCTTGAGAATTTCCATAGCCTTTGTTAGCTGAATGTTTTCAAAGTTTTGACCATTCACCTCCAATATCTACAAGTAAAGGGCAAGGAACACAACGTGATTAATAATCCAAGCAGTGACATTTACCTTCCTGAGAGAGAATGACTCTGTGTTGGCTTTTTTTCCCTTTAATGTATAGAAGTTGCAAGGGTAATGCATTTAATTGACATGAATAATTGAACTGCTCCTTTCTTGAGTCTCTTCCCTAACAGTAAATAGAAAAGATTTCCCAGGGAGATGGTGGTCTTACATACCTGATCCCCTCTCTTTAAGCCAGCCTCCACAGCTTTGCTTCCAGGATCCACGCTGTCAACAAAGATGCCAAATCCCTTGTCTGAGCCCCCTAGAAGGGTGAAAGGCAAGGGGGCTTCTCGAGATGGCTTTGTTAGTGTTATCAATCTTCTCTTTGCCTTGGCAGCACATGCAATATTTAACAGCCTCAGGTGTCCTCCCATTTTCTGGAAGCAAGTAGGAAAACAGCATTTAAAACTCCACAAGAGCAAAATAACCTGGAATACATCCATATCTATTGACAATCTGCTTATATTTGTAGAACGATAGGAAATGTTATTTTCATTTGACAAAAAAATGTTACCTTTTGTTAAATCAACCATGGAAAAAAAACTATACAATTGCACATTATATATTGTTTTTAATAGCACAAAAGAAGATGAAAATAATTTTACCTCGCGTTCCAAGTTGTTCTCAAATTCCTCTAAAAAACGAGTCATAGCCAGGTCACCTTCAAAGTCGTTGAAATGATTGTTAACCCAGAGCAATACAACTCGAGTCACCTGCAAGGTAAAGGACAGAAGATGAGGGTCATTGTGTGAAATTGTCAAACTGTACACTGACAGCTGTATGCTGTTTTCAACTAGTTTATTTACTATGATTATATGGCATTAATAAAGCATGAGGCACAGAGATGGTCTTGAAAGGCTAATTTTTGGTTACATAAAAAAAAGATTGGCCTAAATCTGTATAAGTGACAGGTGTGCTTTAAAAAGCAGTTTTATAAAGACAGGAGGAATAACCACACACAGAGAAAGGTTAATCATGCCCTGCAAAGGAAAAATATTTTTACTTCTAAGCCACCAGCAAAATACAATATCTTTACATTTTCTATTTTTACCTTGTCTCTGAGGCTAGGGTCATTAAACCACTCCAATAACTTCTTCCCCACTTCCATGGGACTTGATAGAAAGGTCCTATATGTGAGAAGGAAATCCTCTATATATGTTGGGTCAACCACAGAATGTTCTTCCACAAGGTGCATTGTGAGACGTTCCGCAGTTCCCTGTATATAAACAATATCATAAGCTTTAATGCTTGAGGGATAAATAAAAATTGGAATATTTCATAAAATACTAAGAAGTGCAATGTTGTGCACTAACCCACTTTAACTTTTATAGTGTAAGTTTTCCAAGCTTAAAGCAGGTAGAGAAATAAATGTATAATAAATGTATTCCTCATGTACGCCAGCAATATTACACAGTATTTCAGAAACCACCAAATTATTTCCCCTCCTGCCCAGGAAGCTAGTAAACCAATGATCCTTCCATAGCAATTATAACGACCGCATGTACTCCTTATGTAAATAATATGTAAATAAAGAGATGGACGAAATTCGAACCTTTTGAATGTGATATTTTCAATTTCACCCAATCACGTGTTGTAACGTGAAGAATCATAAAATACTTTATAAGGTTAAAAATAAATAGGGAGTTCGTAATTTCGAATACTATAACAAATATATGTCCCTTGACGCCTTGCAGAGTGTTACGTGGAACACCTTCTTGTAAGACACCAACTGGGTTGTATATATCTCCTAAAGGAAGAGTGTATATCCTGGAAAGATAGTTCAGGGTACCTTCACCCCTTCTTC
>BLSH010030658.1:490936-504855 GCA_018402905.1 Glandirana rugosa
AATAGGGTGGTAAGTGCGTCTAAACTCGTTCGGAAGCAGAGGAGGATGGGCTTGCTCAAATCTGCGTGAATGGTGGGATAATGACAGCACTTGCCTAGCCAAGAGAGCTAATGGACCTTGGCTAATGCACAGCCATTTCTTTTAGACACCTGCCAAGTGTTTCCCATGGCTCCAACTTTATAAAACTGAAAAAAAAAAAAACATCTTCAGTGGACGATATAAAGCACAGAAGGGTGTACTATATATGTTTCCTCTAAATTATTTTTAGAACATTTAACAATTTGGAAAACTGTAGATGTTTGAGAACAGAGTTCACACAAAAAGCTTTATGTTCCTCTAAGGAGTTTGAAGGAAAAATATAAATGATTCTGTGATTATATACAGCTCAAAACACTTTACTTCTTTATGATGATTACCAGTCAAGTGTGGTGCCTGCACGAAGGGTGGCCCATAAAGAGGGGATGGCTTCCTGGGAATAATGTGCAGGGTGACAACTGTACTGGACAGACACTGTCAATTTATCTTGTAATGTAGCCAATGAGCATAATCTGCAGTCAGACATCCCATGTGACATATATTTCAAAGAAGGAAAATATCTGATATACAAAGCGCTTTCAAATGCTGGAAGTGCTTATTATCACCCTCCTCACCCACAGTAGCACTGAATTGTCTAATCTTTATTTAAGTGTTGTGTCAGGCCATCAAACTTGGAATAGGATTAAAACCATTTAAGCACATGGAGAAACTAATATTAGAAAGAGAAAAAACGCATTCAAAATGTTACTTCTCATACATAGGTATCTGTCTAATACAATAGGGGGGATTCACATTTATTCCCACAGCTGCTTTGTAACTAATGTGTTGTTGTCCACAATGTACCCTGTAAAGCTGTAAAATGAGTATTGTCTGTGTGGTCACTATTTAGGTCAGGTGCCCCATAGTTCACGCTGATTTAGCTCCTTTTAAAGGAATAATGTGAAGATGGCTATTATCATCCATAAGAAAGGCTCTCAATTATCCCTGCCACTGCCTTAGTTCTTCAAGTTGTGCTAGCTATGTGCACAACCGATTCAGACCATAAACTGCCTATGAATTTGGTCTGTGTTGTCCACTGTATTGCCAAGTACCTCTGTAGTTCAGCCCTGGCTTCAGAAGTCATGACATCACAACAGACTTGTATAGGATCACATGGCACATTACAGCTTCAGCTATATGAGGCAGATTCCATTTAATGGGCACATAATGCTTTGCATACTTACATCAAATGAAAGAATCACAAATTCTGTACATCACCGAAGAAATAATATCATATCTTACCTGGTAGATGTCAGACAAGCTGCTGCTCCCAGAATCGCTAGTGATACTACATCCTGAATGACTGGAGGACACCTGGGTCACCTGTGGATGTAGGCTGTCTGTGATATGCAGTTTGGTGAAATCAGCAGGCAGCTAAAAGAAAAAAAAATTGCAATCATCAGTTGAGGTTGGCCAATTCTAATACACAATATGTTCTTACAGTATGCCCATGTGATGATAAGAAAACATAATTTTCTGAGGCATTTATCCCTCTAGGCTAATAGATTCCAATGTCTGTGCTAGCTATTATACAGAAAGTAATACATTTTGACACGGCTTCCCTAGAAACAATGGAATGCATGAATCAACAGATGGTCTTTTCCCCTACCTGGATTATTGATGATGTATTTCCTGAACTAATAAGATAACTTAGATGCTACATTAAATATGTGACACATCCCCGTTAATTATTGGAAGCTAATAGGAGACATACAAAACAATACTCAGTCTTTAATCCATGTTCCGTACGTAACCATATGGGTTCTGCGAAACAAAATCTCTGAACTGTATTACACATTGTATTTTTAAAACCTTAAAGTGGGCGTAAACTCCCATACATGAATAAGCCTATAATAAGGCTTACCTATAGGTACTCTGAATATCTCCTAAATGTGCACCGTTTAGGAGATATTTACTGTACATGCAGTTGGTGATGTCACCGTCCCATGCTCTCTGAAGGAACAACCACCCGGGCCATTCCTTCAGAGTCCTGTGCCGCAAACAGCAGGTCCGGCCACTCACACAGCTGGAGTCCGCGAACCCGGAAGGAAGACTGGGTGAAGATGGAAGCCTTGTCACCAGTGACAGCTCGCCGCTGGAAGGGCTGCGTTGTAACTTGTAAGGTATACTAGCACATTATACCTTTGCCTTGCAGGTTAAAAAAAAATTCCTAGCAGTTTAGTACAGGTTTAATCATTTTTTTTTTCAAACCACAAGGTTCTCCTTTTAGATTAAAAATTTAGACTCTTCTGCAGGATAAAGTATTTGAGAGGAAAAATTTATTATTCCACACAGAAAACAGTCAGCTATAGACATGATCACGGTCCACGCCCGCTGATTTTGGTCAGATGAGATGAAAATACCCCTACATCTAAGGCAACCAAGATTTCAGTTATGTATTATACTCATGCAGATATTTCCACCATAGTTAAAAGCGAACACTGAACCTCTCACATCAGTCTCTACCTCTGAGTATAATCATGCAGACACAACAACCAATAAGTACTGAATCAAACTCGGGAAAATGTACACGTTCAATAAAGGCAGTGACCCCAGGGAATGAAACTAACATGGCAAGACAGAAAGCATTATGCTACTGCACAATAGCAAAGCACCATCTCTGGTTTACAGCTGTGGCCCTGAACAAGTTAACCAAAACAAATGACATACTGTGTGTGTATACACACATACACATATATATATATATTACAGTATCTCACAAAAGTGAGTACACCCCTCACATTTTTGTAATTATTTTATATTTTCATGTGACAACACTGAAGAAATGACACTTTGTTACAATGTAAAGTAGTGAGTGTACAGCTTATATAACAGTGTAAATTTGCTGTCCCCTCAAAATAACTCAACACACAGCCATTAATGTCTAAACCGCTGGCAACAAAAGCGAGTGCACCCCTAAGTGAAAATGTCCAAACTGGAGCCAAATATTTTGTGTGGCACCATTATTTTCCAGCACTGCCTTAACCCTCTTAGGCCTTGAGTTCACCAGAGCTCTACAGGATGTCGTTGCAGTCCTTTTCCACTCCTCCATGATGACATCACGGAGCTGGTGGATGTTAGAGACCTTGCGCTCCTCCACCTTCCGTTTGAGGATGCCCCGCAGATGCTCAACAGGGTTTAGGTCTGGAGACAGGTTTGGCCGGTCCATCGCCTTTACCCCCAGCCTTTAGTAAGGCAGTGGTTGTCTTGGAGGTGTGTTTGGTGTCGTTATAATGTTGGAATACTACCCTGCGGCCCAGTATCCGAAGGGAGGGGATCATGCTCTGCTTCAGTATGTCACAGTACATGTTGCCATTCATAGTTCCCTCAATGAACTGTAGCTCCCCAGTACCGGTAGCACTCATGCAGCCCCAGACTATGACACTCCCACCACAATGCTTGACTGTAGGCAACACACACTTGTCTTTGTACTCCTCACCTGGTTGCCGACACACATGCTTGACACCATCTGAACCAAATACGTTTACCTTGGTCTCATCAGACCACAGGACATGGTTCCAGTAATCCCTGTCCTTAGTCTGCTTGTGTTCAGCAAACTGTTTGAGGGCTTTCCTGGGCATCATCTTTAGAAGAGGCTGCCTTCTGGGACAACAGCCATGCAGACCGATTTGATGCAGTGTGCGGCGTATGGTCTGAACACTGACAGGCTAACCCCCCTCCCACCCCTTCAACCTTTACAGCAATGCTGGCAGAACTTATACGTCAATTGCCCAAAGACAACCTCTGGATATGACGCTGAACACGTGCACTCAACTCCTTTGGTTGACCATGGCGAGGCCTGTTCTGTGTGGAACCTGTCTCGTTAAACTGCTGTATGGTCTGGGCCACCATGGTGCAGCTCAGTTTCAGGGCCACGGCAATCTTCTTATAGCCTAGGCCATCTTTATGTAGAGCAACAATTTTTTTTTCAGAACCTCAGAGTTTTTGCCATGAGGTGCCATGTTGAACTTCCAGTGACCAGTATGAGATAGTGAGAGCGATAACACCAAATTTAACATACCTGCTCCCCATTCCCACCTGAGACCTTGTAACACTAATGAGTCACATGACACATGGGAGGGAAAATGGCTAATTGGGCCCAATTTGGACATTTTCAATTAGGGATGTACTCACTTTTGTTGCCAGCGGTTTAGACATTAATGGCTGTGTGTTGAGTTATTTTGAGGGGACAGCAAATTTACACTGTTATACAAGCTGTACACTCACTACTTTACATAGTAGCAAAGTGTCATTTCTTCAGTGTTGTCACTTGAAAAGATATAATAAAATATTTACAAAAATTAGAGGGGTGTACTCACTTTTGTGAGATACTGTGTGTATGTATATATATATATATATATATATATATTATGAGCAAAATTAATGTAGTAATTTGTTCGCAGAAATACATTTCATACATTTTTAAATTTCACTATTTGAATTTGTCTAATGTAACCATTAAAGCCCAATATACAGGAAACAAACTATGCAAATTAATACAGGGTACTGCAAACTACCATAGTTTCGTGGAGGAAAGAACAGCTGTATTCCTTTCAGCAGTTAGAGAAAATGCTATAGACTGGTATGTTTTTTTTTTTTTTACAGAATGTTATTTTATTCTTATTCATAATGAAGGTAACCTATACACATGCACCACAGACAACATCTCAATGAAAAGGAAGACTGTTTAGATATGCAGAACCTAATCGCTGGCAATTACCAGTTTACTTCTTTATCAGTAGGCATAAGCAGGTTGTTATTATAATAATAAAGATATTGAAAAGGACAAGCTCTATAAAATGTGCCAGAAGCCTATAATTAGGTAGTATTCAACATACCAAATCACCTCTCCCCTTTCTTCTCCGCATCAGGCTGCAGCACCCCCACCTCCCAACCTACCTCACTCACGGGCATTAAGTGGAACAGCTGCACTGACAAAAGGCTGTGAAGTTCCTGGGTACAGACATGAGCAGATAGAAAGGCAGTACTATCTACCATAATGTAAGCCATTAAATCTACACCGGCAGAGATCTCAAGGCTTGCACAATTCCTGGAATACACTGACCATTTCAGAAACTAACATCCCACCTATACACTTCACAGCCATTTTCCTCATTACACACTTGTGACCTTGCACATTCTGAGTGCATATATTTTCACTACAATGTACGCTTATATCATAAAATCGCATACGATAAAATGTATGGATTATAACAGTATGTTTATACTTTAAATGGTGTATATAACAGAGTTCTAGAAGCAAGAAGAAACCATGTGAAATAAAATCCTCAGGTTTGTGTGCATTCATTTCTGTTGGTAGGATTGTGATCTTTGGCACTACTGAGCTGAAGATTCCTTGCAGGTAGCCAACCTAAAGTGAGACGACAGCATGTTTTCCATTCCACTGCAATGGAGTTGATAATGTTAAGGAGTCTTGAAATACCGGTCTTGGAAAAATTCCGGTTCAGGTTCACATGGTTCATGAGAGCAAATGCCTAGGCATTGGGACAGATGATCTCAGCTTAAGTGGAGGATCAGAGATTGAATCTTCTGATTCTCTCTCCTTCAGCAGAAATCGTGAGACCAAATTACACGTCCAGTCACTGTGGTATCCAGAAAACAAAAATGTGTGTAAATTATAATCACCTAAATCCCTAAAAATCCAGAATAATTTTTCTCTGTGACGTCTTTGCTTTAGGATCATTGGCTAGCATACCATGCCAATTTCTGCCCACAGAACTGATAGCAAGAACATGCTGGTAAGTGGCCAAAGGAGGAACTTCCATGTGAGTCTTCTTACAAAGAAGTATTATCTGTTGTGATAGATTTCTTTTGAGATGCCTTCAGCCATCAAATGCCTATTGTCAGACTCTGAAGTTAAGGTGCACCTTATATCATCATCAAAACCATAAAACCTGTCAGGGTTTCTAACTGACAGAACACCTAAGGATGTCGCCAGGGGTGTAAGGGAAAACATACATGATTGCGCAATGAGAGGATATTCCAGAAGTGATGCATATGGATTTTTGATTTACTTGGCTCTTTACTTTACTAAAATTCCCCAAAATAAACTAGTGTTTGCAACATATTTACCATTTCTGGAAACTGCTACAGGTGCATCTCAAAAAATAGAATATCATCAAAAAGTCAATTTCAGTAATTCACTTCAAAAAGTGAAACTCAAATATTATATAGATTCATTACACACAGAGTGATAGATTTCAATGTTGATGATTATGGCTTACAGCTAGTGATAACACAAAATGCAGTATCTCAGAAAATTTGAATAGTGCGAAAAAGTTCAATATTGCAGAATTATGGTGTCACACTCTAATCAGCAAATTAAGGGCCAGTTCACGCCACATGTAGTCCAGTGCGTTTTTTCTGCATCAAAAACGCATGGAAAATGGGTCATATGGTTTCCAATGGCATAGTTCAACACCAGTTAGTTCCAGGACTCTCCAGTTCCAGAAAAAAAAGTAGAACATGCTGTATTTTGCCTGCCCTGCAACGCATCAAAAACGCGCTATGCACTGGACTCTAGTATAGTGGAAAAAACAGGAAAAAAGCACCTGGATTGCATCCGTAAACGCATCAAAAATGCACTGGAACGCATCAAAAACTTGGTAAATCGCACATGCAGAAAAGCATCTGGAACGGATCTGGAGTGCGTTTTTGTAATGTGGACCAGCCTTCGGTTCACACCACAGAAACGCACTCCAGATCCGTTCTAGATGCGTTTCTGCATGCATGCTTTGATGTGCTCCAGTGCATTTTTTATGCGTTTCCGGATGCATTCCAGGTGCTTTTTTTCTTCTTTTTTCCACTATACTAGGGTCCAGTGAAGTTTTGATGCGTTTTTATGCGTTTTAGTGCGTTCCAGTACAGGCAAAATACAACATGTTCTACTTTTTTTCTGGAACACCCTGTAACTGACTGCACTGGTGTAAACTAAGCCATTGGAAACCATATAACCTACTTTACATGCATTTTTGATGCAGAAAAAAAACGCACTGGACTGTATGTGGTGTGAACTGGTCCTCACTCAAAACACTTGCAAAAGGTTTCCAGAGACTTTAAATGTTCTCTCAGTCTGGTTCAGTAGGTTACATAATCATTAACACCCTCCACAAGGAGGGCAAGTCACAAAAGGTCATTGCTTAAAAAGTTGGTTGTTTGCACAGTGCTGTATCTAAGCATATTAATGAAAAGTTGAGTGGAAGGAAAAAGTGTGGTAGAAAAAAGTGCAAAATCCACTAGGATGACCGCAGCCTTGAGATGATTGTGAAGCAAAGGCCATTCAAGAATTTGGGGGAGATTAATAAGGAATGGACTATGGCTGGTGTCAGTGCTTCAAGAGCCACCACACACAGATGTATCCAGGACATGGCCTACAACAGCCACATTCCTTGTGTCAAGCCACTCCTGACCCAGAGAAGCGTCTTACCTGGGCAAAGGAGAAAAAGGACTGGACTGTTGAAGTTTACAGTCAATAAAACAGGTAGCAACCCGCGCTCACTCAGGTAGGAATAATACTGTTCCGTAAAAGAATAATTCAGAAAGAAGATTTAAAAAGTTTTAAAGGGGCAGCACGCATAAAACAATAGATCTAAAATTGTCCAACAAAGCATATATGCAACATATGCAGCGCCAAAAATGAGGTAGATAAATATCAGTTCATCACTTGAAGCATGGAATTCACATATTCATATCGATACTCTTTGTAATGATCATGATGTAAAAAAGGAATGGGTGGAGGCTTACCAGATGATGGTAAAATATGCGCAGTGTCTTTAATATTGGTCTGCCAAGGTTGTGGCTCATCACATCTGCTGGTGGCAACAAGAGGGTGAAATCCGTCCAAAGACGACCTCGGATGCTGTGGGGAGATGGTCCTGGGTCCTGGTGGTCTGTTACTCCTGATCCATGAAAGGGGGTGGAGGACTCCAAAGAAACCTCAGGTCACACTTCCAATATTCCGGTATCTCAGTATCCAATATACCCCAGATGACGACCCTTTGAGCCGAAACGCGTCGGTTTCCTCCATCTCCTGCCTTTTTATGAGCTCTTTTATTTCTATGAATATGTGAGTATATTTTAACCCGGTTCTGTAATAAACCTTATCAAACGGTATTACACGATTGTGGGTTTTTTCTTTTCCCCTACTCATGCATATTGGATACTGAGATACCGGAATATTGGAAGTGTGACCTGAGGTTTCTTTGGAGTCCTCCACCCCCTTTCATGGATCAGGAGTAACAGACCACCAGGACCCAGGACCATCTCCCCACAGCATCCGAGGTCGTCTTTGGACGGATTTCACCCTCTTGTTGCCACCAGCAGATGTGATAAGCCACAACCTTGGCAGACCAATATTAAAAACACTGCGCATATTTTACCATCATCTGGTAAGCCTCCACCCATTCCTTTTTTACATCATGATCATTACAAAGAGTATCGATATGAATATGTGAATTCCATGCTTAAAGTGATGAACTGAAGTTTACAGTCAGTGATGATTTGGAGAGCCATGTCATCTGCTGGTGTTGGTCCACTGTGTTTTATCAAGTCCAAAGTCAGTGCAACCCTCTACAAGGACATTCTAGAGCACTTCATGCTTCCCTCTGCTGACCAGCTTTATGGAGATGCCGATTTCATTTTCCAGCAGGACTTGGCACCTGCCCACACTGACAAAAGTACCAATACCTGGTTTAATGATCATGGTATCACCATGCTTGTTTTGGCAGCAAACTCTCCTGAATCTGTGGGGCATTGTCAAGAGGAAGATGAGACACCAGAACCAACAATGCAGATGAGCTGAAGGCCACTATCAAGACAGCCTGGGCTTTCATAACTCCTCAGCAGTGCTACATGCTGATCGCCTCCATGCCAGGCTGCATTGATGCAGTAATTAATGCAAAAGAAGCCCCGAGCAAGTATTGAGTGCATACTACACTATTGGTCTTATGTAATCTAATTTTCTGAGATACTGAATTTTGGGTTTCCACTAGCTGTAAGCCATAATCATGAAAATTAAAAGAAAGAAATGCTTGAAATATATCACTCTGTGTGTAATGAATCTATGGAATATAGGAGTTTCACTTTTTGAATGTAATTACTGAAATAAATGTACTTTTTGATGATATTCAAATTTTTGGAGAAGCACCTGTATCTAGGAGATTTTTAGTTGCTTGCTAGTGGTATGTGTGTAAAAACAAAAACAAAAAAAAAACACCGAGGCTGTTCACCGTAAAATAAAGCAAACGTAAAAAGCCTTCATCACAATACATATATGTGGTGGCTAAATTCCTTCACCTATTTTTTTTTTAAACACGTACAGGACAAGTGACACAAACTTGTGCCACAATTTTACATGTAAAATTCTAGAAATAACTTCACTCTACAAATGCTCCAGTACAGGCGGTCCCCTAGTTACAAACATCCGACTTACAAATGACTCCTACTTACAAATGGGGGTAGACAACAGGAAGTGAGAGGAAATCTCCCCCTAGGAAGGGAAATTGACTCCTGTAAGAGTTATTACGGGAAAAAGGTGTCTCCACTGATGCTTTATCACCAAGGTTTGTTTCCACAACAACCCAAAATTTTCCAAATCCAATTATCATTGGGACAGGAAGTGAGGTGAAATCTTCTGAACAGAAGCATAGACAGCAAAACAAACATTAGAGGGATGTTAACCCTTCCCTATGCTATCATAAAAGCTTAAAAATAGTTTTTTTGGCTGAAGCTACACTTAAAAAATGTACTGTTCCGACTTACAAACAAATTCAACTCAAAGCGGAGTTCCACTAGTTTTTTAGTTTATTAAAAGTCAGCAGCTATAAAAACTGTAGTTGCTGACTTTTAATAAATGGTAACTTACCTGTCTCACGGTCCAGCGACTGCTGCGCCCGAAGCCTCGCTCGTCTCCCCCTCCTCCCTGCGGCGCCGGCATTTCAGGTGTGGGCGCCGGCCGTGGCTTCGCGTTGCCCGTGGCCAGGCAATCTTCTGGGACCTGTGACGTGTCCCAGAAGATTGCCAGGAGGGAGGGGCCGCCTAGGAGGAGTCGCCTAGGCGGCCCAGAGGCGGAAGGGGGAAGAGGGACAGGAAGTCCCTCTGAAACCTGGGGACACACCCCCCCCCCAAAAAAAATTACATGCCAAATGTGGCATGTAAGGGGGTGAGGAGTGCTTAAAGCGGTAGTTCCATTTTTGGGTGGAACTCCGCTTTAAGAACAAACCTACAGTCCCTATCTTGTTTGTAACCCGGGGACCGCCTGTACTATGTTACATACACAACCCCTGATTTATTATTATATAAATTAATCTTTCATTGGAGAGGTAATTCATTAAAAACTGCAGAAATTAATGCACGTCTCACAGATCTTGTCCCTTATCTTTAATTTTAGAAATTAAAACAATCTTCTCCTTTTACTCATTTTTAATCTAATTTCCTGCCCCCAACTCTGTGTGAAAGCTTTCCCATAGTGATGGCTTAACAACATAGGAACACGAGCACTATCTATAGTACCTTTTCTCGAAGAAAGGGAATTTAATTATATTTATTCAATTTTCCTTCCTTGTTCTTACTACATATGTGCCTTCGTTTGACATCATTTACTCCTTTTGTCTTATAGTCCCTACTTATTACTTCCTTATACTTTCATTACTCATATTCCATACATCTCAAGTCTCAAGGACACCCGCAAGTGTTGGACGATCTCCCGGCTGGGCCTGTCACTCAGCCACAGACAGAAGACAGAGCAGCCCTAGCGGCCGAATGGAGTACGGCCACAGCGGCCGCTCTGTCTTCTGTCTGCGGCTGAGTGACAGGCAGAGGTGATGACGTCCCTGTCTATGTGAGGTGGAGGACTGTAAAAGTCTGGCCTCCTAGATAGACGGAACACTTATCCAATGCCAAGTTGAATCAGTGTGACGTGTATCATAGGAGGCGGGACTTTGTTACAGTTGCCTCAGGGATATTCGAATCCATGACACAGATCTGCGATCAGGCCCACTTCATGGGCACTGGTTAGGCTGCCCTTCATGGGCACTGGTTAGGCTGCATTTCATGGACACAGGTAAGGCTGCATTTAATTGGCACTGGTAAGGATGCACTTCATTGGCACTGGTATAGCTGCATTTCATTGGCACTGATCAGGCTGCATTTAATTTGGGGGGTCTTTGCTGGCGCAAAGCATCACCTCCCTGAAATGAGTTTGCCACCTCCCTGAAATGAGTTTTCGCAGGTTGAGATATCTGATATTCACATACTGTCAAATCATCAAAAATCGAAACGCATGATAATCCCCTCTCCCCGCTAAAAATGTATATAGTGTAGAGCACTCCCAGCATGTTTCACCACCTGCCATGGCATCATCAGGAGAAAAAAATGTTACAGTGTGATAACAGCAGTAAATGGGCATGTTTGTACATTTACTTTCAACTATTTTAATCATTACTTTCACCATACACTAATTTTTCTGTGCCTACCAGCTCCTTTACACCAGTGGCTTTCCATACCGTGACCACTGGTGTGTGCTCAGAAGCAACCATTCAGGAGGTATTACAACTTTATTAAAATGCCACAAAGGGACATTTAATTCAGTTTTTTATGGCTGAGCATGTTGTGTGAGGCAACATGCTGTGTTGAAAAAAAAGTAGTGCATGTCATACTTTTTTCCCAATGGTGTGAATTGAACACATAGAGCACAAGGCGATTTGCCTTGTCTATGTGTTAGGCCTCAACACCTAAGCTAAAGTTCAACCAAACATTAAATTACACATGTTTTTCCAGTTAATTAATGTGGCCTTAGCAGATTCCAGTTTCACTTCCACAGAACTCATGCCATTACTCTTCAGCAACATGATGTCATGATGAATCCACCTCAACACTATTTATGCAGGACACAGTTCTAGAAACCCAGGGCCTTGTCTGCCAATCTTACCAATACCTATGCTTTACATCCTTGCATACATAACAAAGGAATATGGTCAAAGAAAATGGTAAATACTTATATGTGCAGGCAAACAGGCTTAGAACTCTAAACAAACAGGACAATAAGAATTGTTGTTCTGTCAGGGCTACCCAAAAGCAGAACTTTACCCATAACTAACGTAAATATGTCATTATGCTCTTACACAGAGACCTGAAAATCTTTGCAGACAGTAGTTTTATGTGTTCAGTAATATTGCAATTGCACAGGGCAGTAAGGCTAATTTCCGGCATTTGGCAGCAAACATAATTGCCTATGAGGCTGAAATGATGTATGGGAACGTGAGAGAACCCTTATAAGGTTAGTTCACCCAAAACTAGTTTTTCCATTTTAGATAAGGGCAGGCAGACTCGTACCAGCTTATTCCCCGCAAATGTGTATTGCATTAGTACTACATGACAAATATATAACTGAATAACGGAGAAAATGGAGGCTGATCTCACCATTACAAAGGAACATAATACCATGTATGGCCAATTTTAATTGCAAGTCTACTTCAAGGGGCATTGGAATAATTTCACATTCCAGTAAAGCATATCACCTGTCCTGGGCAAATCCATTACCTCTCTTTGAGGACAGGCGCATAAAATTATTATTAAACCACAAGCCTTAGCCAAAAACTCAGTGTATGTATCTCTGCTATAGACGTTTGCAATGTCCGCACAGCTACTTTCACAATATATTTTATCCTTCACCAGTAACTCATGTAAAAGTACTCACTTTTGTTTATTTGTTCAGAACATTCCAAGATTTTTTTTTATATATATACCACACATTTGGGAAACAATCAAAGAAAAATATGATTAGCATTAAAAGTTCTATGTATAGACTAATTCGAAATTTGACATTGTTTTGGCAAGAATGGGCACCAGATCCTCCAGATTAAAGAGGAGAGGGACCTTCAGGCTTGTTATCAGCACTCAAAACCCTGCATCTCTGATGGTATGGGGGTGCAACAGTGTGTATGGAATGGCCCACTTGCATATCTGGATAGACACCATCAATGCTGAAAGATATATCTAGATTTTAGAGCAGCATATGCTCCCATCCAGATGACGCCTTTCATATTTCAGCAGGACAATGCTAAACCGCATGCTGCATCTATGGCTTCATAGCAGAGTCCGAGTGTTTAACTGGCCGGCCTGCAGTCCTGACCTTTCACTAGCTGAAAATATTTGGTGCATATTGAAACAAAAATACTGCAAAGACCATCCAGGACTATTGAGCAGTTACAATCCTAAAGCAGTCAAGAATGGGACAACATTCCTCTCCCAGAACTCCAGCAATTGGTCTACTCAGTTCTCAGACGCTTACAGAGTGCTGCTAAAAGAAGAGGGCATGCTACACCATGGCAAACATGGTCCTTGCGACATGTTACAACCATCAATTTCAAAATGATCTCATTTATTTCTAAAAATGGTACAATTTCCCAGTTTAAACATTTGATATGTTTTCTATTTTCTGATAAAATACGGGTTATGGTAAAAATCTTTATTTACTCTAGTAAAACTTTAACTACCAACATTGTACAGCGTTCCTGGTACAAACGGTACCACATCGTACGGGAGAAGAAAATCGTCGTGAGACATTCGCAGACTCTTGACTCATCTGGTTAACGACCTCAAGACCCTCTCCTTACAACAGGGTAAGAACTGACGAAATCCTAACATTGACGAGTTATCAGGACCTACCAGAAACGTCATAAAAACAAAGTTATACGTGGTTTATAAAAGTCGATCACTTTCCAGTCCTGACGTCCGGCCGGTCAATTTGTGAGCCTGAGACGATACTTCGGTATCTACGTCGTACGCCAAATCGTAACAGGACGACTTTATACTTTCCGCAGTAG
>BLSH010030658.1:506628-538300 GCA_018402905.1 Glandirana rugosa
TTCCGTACGAACAATATGAGTGACACCTTGGATTCCCCAATTAGGACGCGTATCACATTTTTCCGACAAAGTAGGACACAAGAAACTAGGAGGGGAAGAAAATGACAGGGGTTAGGTAGAAGACTATCATGTCTCGGAACCTCAGTCAGATGGGTACAAGTCAAACTACGTATAACGATCTATCACAAAAAAAAAAAAAACCCTCTCACGTACACTAGTCGTGTCTCGGTTAGTCGTGATAGGTCTGTCTCCCAGTCCTCAGTACGTCGGAGTATCCTGGCAGTCTCCTCTTATTTTTGAAGATGTTCGAAATTGGTCTGACGATATATAACGATTTCTCTTTTACATAAATCGTCAAATATAAATGACTTTACTAACGTAAAGGTACATGACACCCTCTGGTCCCTGCATTCACTATATCTGGTCTCCCACAGTACATGGAAATGCAATCATTTCAGTAAATATAAACTGCTAAATACATTTTCTCTTTAGCAATATATAGCAGTCTGGTTAAAGCTTGTAGAAGTTTTTATTCTCCTCTGACGGTCCTATGAGGCTGCATGACTCCTGACCCTCTGTCTGGATAGTGCTGATTGGCTCTGTGCTGATCACATGCACTCTCCCAAAAAAAAAAAAAACACTATCTAGCAATATGCATCAAACTGAACATGGGTAGACTGACTCCAAGGCTCTGTACTATCAGAAGATGGATTGGGGACAGTAAAAGAAGGGGAGGATCAAAGAACACAGGATGAAACAGCCTTTTTACACTATGCGCAGGATTAACCCCTTAGGTTCCACAGTGAGTATAACAAGCATGCCTTACTGCATATGCAGACTGATTTTACTGTTGCGGGTTTATAAACTCTGTAGCTAGCTACAATCACCAGTGAAAGCAACCAGGGTCACAAATCTCAGCTACAGAGTTTCTAGAGTGCCACGGCCCTAAGTAACAGAACAATCATAGAGCTTATACTTTAAAAACAGGTCAGTAATGTCAGACCCCATATTTCTACCCTCACAGGTTCTTTAATGATTTTATTTTAAAATGACCTATTATCTTCCAATTAACCTGCAGGCTTATTTTTATTCAATAGGGACCTGGGTGTGCGAGGCTCTCAAATTAGGATTGATCAAGTGAGTTTACTACACTGTAGGGGAGACTGAACAAGTAGTCACATCTTAGCAGAAAGGCTGGGGGCCACCTAGGACAGAACACTAAAACTGATGACCTAAACCATTGAAGACCCATTTTGCTATTTAATATTCAAAAGGCAACCAAGCCAAACAAAGCAAACACTCAGGACTACAGTTCAAAACTTGTCAAACATATGTCAGGGGTTCACTTTGCCAAGTTGAGACTTGAATTTAATTTTCATTAATTTCTGTTTAAAAAGACATAAACATAAAAACAAATATATGATTGCTGCATATTTGAATATATTTTCTATGAATCAGCTAACTCTTGAGAATACATTACACATCTCCATACATACATAAGAAGGTCTGCAACTGCCAACAAATAGAGCAACCTTTAACTCTTCATTATTTGTGCCATTTCAGTCACATACCAAATGGTTAAATATTTTCTGAAAGCAAGTCAATTTATTTTTGTATCCATAAAAACCCAACAGATATTGCAGCCAAATCTAGCCTAATATAATATAGCAACCTAGCCCATACCGGTAGTGGCTTCTCTTCCATGACGCCATATTTCTGCTTAGTACGTACTTGCCAATAGATCTCAGGCAAGCTTGCACGTGGTTAAATTATTATAAAAAAAAAAAATTCTATAGAAAATGCTTAGGGTATTTCTCTTTAAATAGTCTAACCATTAAGAGGTAAAGCATACGTCTAACACAGGTCTAACACCACATGATAGGAAAATGGAGGAACTATCCAACTAAAGATAGCATTTGGAATGGTGTTTTGGCCCAAAATGTATGCAGCAAACATGGATGCAAGGGTTAGATGCTCGTTAAGTGAAAGGGGTTGCAGAACAGGTTGTATTACTTATACACACTCCTATCTCTACTCAAGCACATACAATACAGGGTTAATAGCCCTGTACTAAACATTATAACATTGAGGTTCTGCCCACGGACTGGAACTTTGGTGAGAAAAGGAGGTCGCTGAGGTGAGGAGTCAGGTAAGTAATAGAGCCTCTTCTGTTCCCCTCTAGACTTAACTCTTGTAGTGTGGGTGACAGAAAGGAAGGAAAGCAGTGGGGGCACTTCAAAGGTTTTTTGTTGTGTCCGGATTTGTGCTTTAATTACAAAAGAAAAACCAAAAAACTGAAGATCACTGACTGCAAGCATTCCAGGTATCCAATAAGAGTATTTGTTTGTGCAAACCATAAAGATGCTGGGATGCTGGGAAATATGCCCACCAATGGACCCCCGGTCAATGGCACCAAATGGTGCTAGTGACTATTGCTGAAGCCTACTAAATATCTCATTGTCCATGTAATGGCCCACTTGACAGCTGGAGAATGAATGGTTAATATCAGGAATGTTGTCTGCCCTTCGCTTTGAGAAAGTCACCGATTGGCAGGCGAAAACGCGCCAGTATTTTGCGCCATCCCGCTCCCCGGGGACGCCGCAGCCGACCACCCCCCCCTCTCCATGTGACCCCGGCCTGAATGCCCAAGTGACCAGAACAGCCCGGACGGCAACACCCACCGCTTCAGCATCAGTGTGTGACGGAGTGAACGCGCCACCCGGATTCTTCACCTCGGGATTTTGCGAGGAGCAGAGACCGCTAAGTTGAACCGGAGTTTGGTGGGTGCCAGCGAAGATCGGTGAGACACCTCTGTTACTGCCAACTCGGCACACTACATCCTATGATCTGCTTGAAGGGGACAGTGTCACATAGCAGGCAACTGGCTATAAGCCAGACGTCTGACACACAGTCCTTACCTGATTTATGCTAATTGGACTGACTTTGTGACCGTTGTGGTCCACACTACATACCAGACGTGTCCCACTGCACAAGACTGTCAGCCTTGAGCAGGGTCTCATCTACCATCAGTGACAACATTCCTGATATTAACCATTCATTCTCCAGCTGTCAAGTGGGCTATTACGTGGACAATGAGATATTTAGTAGACTTCAGCAATAGTCACTAGCGCCATTCGATGCCATTGACCAGGGGTCCGTTGGTGGGTATATTTCCCAGCATCCTTCTATGGCCAATTAGTTACTTCCATTATTCTTATTCTGTGTAAGCAGATTTCTAGTAATTTGGTCTAATTGGCATAGGTAGGCTATATGCATGGTGTGAGTGGTGAACTACGGGTTATGCAGCCGGATGATTGGGTCCCCCTGTTTTAACTGACAACGTTGTCATTTTTTAAAGTTCTGCATCCTTGGTGGTGCCCTCTTTTTTGTTATTGGCTTTTAATGTATATCCAATAAAATTCTACTATTTTAATCAATTGCTGAGTCCCTAACAGGGTTCTTTTTTTATAGCACTTTTGATCATGTGGCTATAAGGGCGTAACGCACCTCCCACATGTGGACATTTCACTATATAATCTCTACGGGGGGCTATTTTATCATTCTTTTTGTTCATAGATTGAGAAAGGTTTAGAACTACTGTCAGCGTTTTTTCTGTAATCTGAAACTCCCTTATAGAGGTTTACCTTCACTTCCTGTCCTGATGACAATGGCATCACCACACGGGAAGTGAAGAAAAATCTGCAATAAGGACACAGACAGAAATAAACATCTGTCAAGGATTATCCTTCTACTCTACTAAAGACTGTTTTTCTTTCATTTTGTATTACAGTTTGGAAAATAGCCCTCCCTTGTTCTGCGGTAAAATGTCGTTAGCAGGACAAGAAGTGAGAGTAAGGCCTTCTTTACACGAGAAATTATTTGCATGTACCAGCACACCCATAAGTTACCAGCAGTTGGGAATGGATGCCCAAGCCTGGATGCAGACAGGTGAGGAATACTTACCTTATTCCTAAAGCCTAGTACACAGGGGCCGAATTGCTGAGAGTGCTGACCGGAGTGTTCTGGCTCGAAAGGGCGTCTCCCTGTCATAACACAAAAGAATAGCAGAGGAGATTGCTGTACTAACGGCGGATCGTTAGTACATTGGCTCTGAACGGAGATGTCGGGTTTTTTTTATTTTTGTTCAACCCAAAAAAAAAAAAACTAGTGATGTCTACCAGGCTTTAGACTGATGACAGCCAGTAATGGAGTCTTCTACTCTTCCCCCAGGGAATGTGGGCAGAACTTGCAAAGTCCTCATGTATAATGCAGACCAGCAATGGGCACTGCCCCCTCATTGTATGTAATGCTATAGGTAATACAAGACACAACTGAAGCAGAGAATTGGCTTCATGGGACAGGTCATTACTATGGGAACCTGAGAAGGGGAAGCGTGTAGGGCCACTAATTAAATAAGATAAATTGTTTTCTTCTCCCCCTAGAGTAAAAAAGCATTACATTTTGAATATATGGGTGAGGGAGGAAAACCATATGTATTTTTTTTTTTAAGCCAATTGGAAATTTCCTTTCAAACATATTCTGCACAATATAATTCCAACCACACAGGTAAAAATACAATCTTTCAATATAACAATATGCTTGAGAGAAGAATTAGACTCTGGACCGTTGATTGGTCATTGAGACACGTTTTAGTCATTTTCACAGACGTATACGTTTTTTAATTTGTCTATGTCTAATATTTTTCATAAATAAATATTGTAAACCTCTTAAAGAATGCCTATAAAGTCCATTCTTCTCAACTCTCCAATGGTTTTGACTATTCTTGAGAGAAGAATTGGGTTTGTGAGAAATTGACAGCAGAAAATGGCGCGATTAAATTAACAGATTAGATTGTAAATTCTCAGGAGCAGGGTCCTTCTAACCCTCTTGTATTGGATTGCATGGTCTCCCTTTGTAATGTAAAGCACTGCACAAACTGTTGGTGTTATATAAATCCTGTAATATAAAATAGATGTTTTCCATCAAATAGGAATGATTGGTCTAGATGTAAAATGCAATCAAACGTAGCCAACATTATTTTTCTTTTTTTGTGTTGAACTACTACTGTTTTTGAGCATTAAATGACCCTCCCTATGTAGGCATGGATTCCTCCAAACTCAAAAAATACATTAGCAAGTTAACTGGCTTCAATCTAAGGCCTCATGCATGCAGGACTTAAAGAAAAACAGCCAAAAAACATCAGTAGCTTATCAGGGATGTTTTCAGCTTTTACCAGCGTTATATTACCGCCCTTTTTTTGCGTTTTTAAAGGGCCAGCGGTTTTTTTTTTGTTTCAATTGGTCTAAAACGTCCAAAAACGTTGGGGGTTGGCGTTTTTGAGCGTTTCTGGACGTTTTTAAGCGTTTGAACGTTTTTACAGCTGAAAAACGTCCAAAAAAACCCTCAGGTCTTGGGTTTTTTTTTTACAGCTCAAAAACGTCACTGCTAAAAACAGCTGATAACAGCCTATGTGTGCATAAACACATAGGATAACATGATGGAGGGTTTATTGACTGTAGAAAAAAACGTCTGCAGCTAAAAACAACTGCTGTAAAACAGTCAAAAAATGTCCTGTGTGCATGAGGCCTTAAGCTGAATACACACTATACAACTTTTGTTGTTCATTTTTCTTCAGATTTATCTTCAACTATGTAGCGCAAGGGCCTGCCTGGCTGCATATAAAGTGAAAGTGTTTAGGTTTGACCTTATCATATATGGTTTTGGTAAATCTAAAGGGGAAAAAAATCTAAAGAAATTTGTATAGTGTGTATCCAGCTTTAATCTATGTCTATGAGTGAGTGATAGAGAATCTGAATATAGTCTTTCTGATAGCTGAACTCCAGGCAAAGCAAATATCTGAATATAAGAAGTGACTTTATTGTTATGTGAATCTAAAGCCTGGTACACACTAGCAGTTTTTTCCTGTTCAACCCAGTGGGCTAAATGAAGAAAAAACTGAAAAGCTCGGGAGGAGCCTCTGTACTAACTATCCGATATTAGTACAGCGATCTCCCCCACTGAGCTATTGTGTTCTGACAGGGGGACTGCCCCCCGCCGAAACACACCAGTCAGCATTCTCAGCCATTGGCTGAGAGCGCTGATTGGATGCTGATCACCACCTTTTTTGGTCATGCCCCTTTGACAGAAGCCGACCGATGGCACCAGATATTCGGCCCATGTGTACAGGGCTTTATCTGTATTTCCTTCAGATATGTGCAGCAATCCAGCACGAAACATCATCTGTACTTCTGCACAGGAGTTTCCTGTAATAAAGACCGGCCAGTGCTGATCTCTCTCCTTGTGCAGGATGACTGGTCTTGGGCCTGCTCCCTCTGTAGTTTTCTACAGGCAAGTTGTAATGGAAGGACCTGCTCAGTCCCTACCATAGCTCTGCTCTCAAAGGCTATGTGTAACCAAAAGATGATGTTACCATTACTTTACAGTATCTGAGTTTGCAGGGGCATTTAGTGCAAACAAATTGGATTGATATCATTTGTGGCAATTAAGGGATTTATTTCAATGAAAGGTTTTATGTCTGGAGTCCAGCTTGAAGAAGTGAGCTTTATAATGATCTACAAAATATCAAAGGTATAAAACATTCATTTTGCTCCAAAATTACACATTGTAGAGTTGTTGTGTGTTTATAATTTCTTCATCAATA
Organism: Glandirana rugosa; assembly: GCA_018402905.1. Taxonomy (NCBI): domain Eukaryota; kingdom Metazoa; phylum Chordata; class Amphibia; order Anura; family Ranidae; genus Glandirana; species Glandirana rugosa. The sequence goes on from BLSH010030658.1 coordinate 513,290, forward strand.
GTTTCTCTTTGTATTGTCCAGGAGTTTATACATTTCATTAACAAATCTTACCAAAGGGGGAGGGAAGGGGCACCTCATATCCATATCTACTATATGCTTAATGCATGTTAAGAACAGTAACTAGCAATTAGGGACTAATGAGACACTTAAAAGACGTGTACAAATAGGGCCCATTTATCATCCTCTATGATGCATATTCATTCACTGTCTATAAAAGGCAAACATTAAAGAGCGCATCAGTTGCAGGGTTCAGTGATTTAACAGCAGAAGTCAATACATGTAATTACACGTAACAAACTCATTTCCATTGATCCTATTTAAAGGCATAATTCAGAGTGACAGGTCACCAGCTTTGTATGTCATTAGATAGTTTCTTAATAAAAAAAAATGATGAATTAGACTTATTACATATGCCCAGTCATGACTAGCCTTTAACAGTACACAAAGGGGAAAGGAAAAGCATTCTACCGGAGGATTTGTTGCCACCAACAATATTCTGAGAACATAATTGAGGACAACTATAAAATCACATGCCCAGGTACATACTTGAAGACAGCGGAGTAAATAATCTTTTCCAAAATAACAATATTTTCTGTAGATTTATTCAGCCAAGCTTCCAGGGAACGGCTGCAGAATAGTGTTCTAGTTTACTGGTAACCGATTTACTATGGGACCGTCGTTTGATTCACAAATTCCTCCCTGCTGGTCTCCAGTAGTATTGCATCAAAATAAAACAATCTGACCAGCTGTTTTAGAAGATCCAGTTTAAGAAAAACAAAAACTTGAAAGCATAGTGATATATCTGGGGCAAATACATGCAAGATGGTCACAGTTAGTTATCCGAAATTCCCTCTGCAGGTCAACAACATAAATGGATGGACTTCAAAATCTAGATAACTTTTTGACAATTCTAGTCCAATATTATACTCACACAGTGTGTGGAAATAAGTGCTGCCAAGGTCTGCTAATGAGCCATAGCATAATTTCAACCACTCCCCATCCAGGCCAATTCTGGCACTTCTCTCCCACATGTAAAAACCATAATTTTTTTGCTAGAAAATTACTCAGAACCCCCAAACATTACATTTGTTTTTAGCAGAGACCCCAGGGAATAAAATGGCAGCTGTTGCAACTTTTTAGGTCACGTGGTATTTGCGCATCGATTTTTCAAACGCTTTTTTTCCAACACTAAAGTTAACCCAATTTTTTGTGAAAGACGATGTTACACCGAGTAAATAGATACCCAACATGTCACGCTTTAAATTTGCACACACTCGTGGAATGGCGCCAAACTTTGGCACTTAAAAATCTCCATAGGTGATGCTTTAAATTTTTTTACAGGTTACCAGTTTAGAGATACGGAGGAGGTCTTGTCCTAGAATGGTTGCTCTTGCTCTAACGCACATGGTGATACCTTACATGTGTGATTTGAACGCCGTTTACATATGCGACTTACATATGTGCTCGCTTCTGTGCGCAAGCACACAGGGATGGGCGCTTTAAATTTTTTTTTATTGTTCTTTATTTCTTTTATTTTTACAATTTCTCTATAATTTTTTTTTTTTTCTGATCACTTTTATTCCTATTACAAAGAATGTAAACATCCCTTGTAATAGGAAAAGTGTGTGACAAGTCCTCTTTATGGAGAGATGTGGGGTCTATAAGAAAAAGAAGGATCTCAGGGATTCCTGCCGCGTCGCCGGCTTTGTTTACTTCCACCAGCCTGGAACGTCATAACGTCACACCTGGGCCTCCGAGAGCCATAAAGATTGCCGGGGACCATCTGTCCCTTGGTTTTCTCTATGGCTTCCTTCCACCAGCGGCGGATTCCTTCTCCAGCTCACCGAACGCACGGGTGAGTCGGGAGAAGCACCAAAGGCCGTGGGGGGGTCGTCCCCTCCCGTCACATGTAGGAAAGATCAAGTGGCTGAACTATGATTGTTCTTACTGTGCAGGGAATCGCCAGTTGAGAAAAACAATATGTGGATGATGCCTGTAGCTGAGGGAATCATCCAGCTATCCCCACTTAAAGTCCATGACATCAACTGACGGAATTCTGTCGAGAAGTGGTTAAAGTGTTAACCACACTGTTCCCTTAAGCATGCATAACAGCACAGTGCTTGTGCTGTGTAATTTGGCCCCCTATATAACCTAAAAAACCTGTCTGATCCTACCTGGTTCTGCCCTCCCCCCTGTAAACTGACCGCGGTTTATCATGGCTGCTGAGCCATGACACTGTGGTCAGTTTATGTGCCTCCGTCATCCGTAACCCTGCTCTGTCCTCCTCTCCTCCCTCCCTCCCTGCCTGCAAGTAAGCTTGAGACACTGCCCGCCTCTCCCCTCCTGCTGCTTTAAAAACTATTTATGCCATCCCCTCTGTTATATATCAATTGATGTGTGTGTGTCAGATTTATATATAAAAAAAAAAAATGCAGATTATACCTTGTATTAGAGCATCTCACCTGACTCCTCGGCTCTCTCTCCTCCCTGGCTGACGTCAGTGGGAGTTCTCGGCCCTCCCGCTATAGCTGTCAGCCGGGGAGAGAGCCCAGGAGTCACGTGAGCACCAGGAGATGCTCTGATATAAGGTATAAATCTGCATTTTTTTTCTATAGATCAGACACTGGGACACATATTGTTACATAAGAGAGGGGATGGCATTAATAGATTATAGTGGCTTAACAACCACTTTAAGGAAATTTTACTATGACCTATGTCACATCATAGCTGTCTGTACTCTCTAAAAATTTCCATGCAAGTAACAATAACAATCTGTTCAGAGTTTGAGATGCTTCTGAGGTCATTCCATTTTTGAACAGGTGCTTCTGACCTCTTCCTGACCTACATTCCCATTGATTATACAAGGAGGCGTCACAGGTGCCTACCCATCAGTTCACAAGCCACGTTCAATAACAAATGAGGAAGGCATTAAAGCCCCGTACAAATGGGCCGAGTGTCAGGAGGCATTGGCTAGTTCAATAAAAACCGGCCGACATTTGGCCCGCGTGTATATCAGCTGGTCCGACAGAAGCAAGTTGTTTGGCCAGCTTCTGTCAGACGAGCATGCTGGAAAACCAGCAGTCGACTGGCTCCCGATCAGTGCTCTCAGCCAATGGCGGAGAGTGCTGCCTGGAGTGTTGTGGCGGGGGGCCATCCCCCTCTCAAAACACAACAGCTCAGTGGGGAAGATCGCTGTACTAACGTCAGATTGTTAGTACAGCGGCTCTGACCGGAGCTGTCAGTTTTTTTGCATTCAACCCAAAAAAAAAAAACTATTAGGCCTCATACACACGGACGTTTTTTGACGCCGGCGTTTTCTGGCGTTTTTTGCAGCTCTCCATGTTAGTCAATGTAGATGACGTCGGCGTTAGTGAGCTGAAACTAGAACCCACAGCCATCGCGTTCTGAGGCTGTAACGTTTTGGCATTTTTTGACGCCGACGCCACAATACGCCACAATATGCCAACAAACGCCAACAAATGCCACCTATTATTATACCGGCGTTTTCCGGCGTTTTTTGACGCCGACGTTTTTAGGTTGAAAAATAGCAGAGGGATGATTTTTTTTAAAAAACGCCTATTGACGCCGACGCTCACTAACGCTCAAAAACGCCGATGCATAACGTCGAAAAACGCCAACTTTTTTTCCTTGACGTCGGGCCAGACGTTTTGTTTATTTTTTTAGAAACGTCCGTGTGTATGAGGCCTTAGTGTGTACCAGGTATTAGACATACACTGACCCTTCTGTGAAGCTGCCATGGCTAATGTCTTGGTTACTGGACAGCAGTGTGGGAAAGCATCTTGCCAACCCAATAATGTCTACTAAACTGCAGAAAAAACAACCTATGATACTGTATGTGCAGTTGACAGTCCCTGTTCTCACAAGATGCAGCCAAGGCTTACAAAATGTTAGAGGAATTCATGTGAAAATCGAAAAGAATTAAAGAATAAAACTCAACTGAATGTAATAAATAGCTGAGCAATATAACACGCACATTTGATATATGGAACCAAAACAGTAGCATAAGAAGTAACATCAAACTAAATAAAAATGGTTATACTGAATAAGAATTCTGCCTGCAGATATTAAAGAATACAACAAAAAAAAAAAAAAGAGAGAGAAATATCACGTAGTACAGGTAGGGGGATACATTATCAATTCTATATGTACAGACTGACAATATTTCTATTACACCATTTTAGGAGACCAACCTGCAGGACAAATTAAGCATTCTGAGCGTCAGGCGAGACACTAAATTCTGGTTATAGATGATAGGCAAATCACTCACAGTACACATTTTACACTTGAAGATTTGCCTTGACCTTTGGATTATTACCCGACTGGATGCCAATCATATTTTTGGCACAGAACTGCTTCCCTTCATAGTACACAAACGTTATTATATTTACCCAATGATGTTAAAAGTCCTGTATTCACAATTTTCACCAGGGCATGCATGGAATGTCTGCTATGTGATCAAAGATATCTGGGGCAAAGGGGTTCTTCCTGGCTTCCAGGTATTGAAGTCAAGCAACAGAAAACCTGTTCTCAGATTCCACTTGTATTATCACACCTTCCAACCGAGGACAGACACCTGGGTTCACATGTATTACTGGATCTCTCTTTGTCTGATATATAAAACAAGATAAACCTGAAGCAACAAAATCTGACATGAGGCCAAAGGTGTATGTGTATAAAGCTTTCCCAAATACTCCGCACAACCTTTGCTCCTTCTCTTACCAGACCTGATGTCATTTCCCCATGAAAACACTCTGCTCCATATTTGTTTTACCTGCCTGACATCATATTACAAACAATGAGCCTGACATCCCAACGAGTTACAATATATATGATTAGCTGTGCACAAAAATAGCGCTCTCCGTGGACAAAGCTACAAATTCACACAAAATGTGAACTTCTCCAGCAGAGAGAGAGTTTAAAAATACATTAAAATACATTAAAAAATACATTAAAAATACATAATTTCACACTTTAGGACCAGAGCACTTTTTGCGATTCGGCGCTGCGTCACTTTAACTGACAATTGCGCGGTCGTGCGACGTTGTACCCAAACAAAATTTGCGTCCTTTTTTCCCAGAAATAGAGCTTTCTTTTGGTGGCATTTGATCACCTCTGCGTCATTTCTGATCGCCGCTATAAACAAAAGAAGAGCGACCATTTTGCAAAAAAAACCAAATTTCTTACTTTTTGCTAAAATTCAAATCCAAAAAAAAAATATAAAAAGACATTTTTTTCCACCGGTTTTGGCCGATTTATATTCTTCCTCATATTTGTGATAAAAAAAATCGCAATCGGCGTTTATTGATTAGCTTGCACAAAAATGGCCGCGTTTATGGATGATGAGAATTAATTTCTGGGGTTTTTATTTATTTTTATTTTTTTTACTAGTAATGGCGGCAATCTGCGATTTTTAGCGGTACTGCGATATTGCAGTGGACATGTCAGACATTTTTGACACTTTTTTGGGACCATGACATTTATTCAGCGATCAGAAATTTAAATGTCCACTGATTACTGTATAAATGTCATTGGCAGTAAAGAGGTTAACCTGCAGGGGGAGATCTAGGGGTTAACTGTGTTTCCTGGGTGTGTTCTTACTGTGGGGGGGGTTGGGCTGCCATGGGCTTGAGAGATCTAACTGATCCCAGTGACAGGGATCAGTAGATCTCCCATGCCCGCACTGTCAGAATGGGGAACATCGGCGATTCCCTGTTCTTTGCCTGTGGCCGCTCATCGCGGCTCGCCGGCGGACATCGGGTCCACCTGAGCCGCAGGCACATTCCTCAGGAGTGCGGCGGGCGCGCACCCCCTAGCGGCCATTCGCAGATCGCCGCCTTTTTACGGCGATTAGCGGCCAGCGTCCACACTGCCACTGTAAATATGCGGTAGGCAGTGTGGAACTAGTTAAACACATAAAAGAACATTCTGCTGTAGGCGAACACTGAGCCCGGGTCTGGATGCAAAAAAAGGAGGATGTATCTAACCATTCTAGCAGGGTGGATTTGATTTAAATCATCATTTTTAAAGAGCACCTGTCATCTCTGTCCCACAGCGACTCCTCCTCTGACCCGCTGTTGACTCACCGACAGTCCCATTCACTTTAATGGGACGGTTGGTGATGCGGCAGTGACACAACAGGCGGCAGCAGGTGAGTGGATGCCCGCTAACAGGCGCTGCCATGATGGATCTGACATGACAGGTGCTCTTTAAAGTGATAGTAAACCCTCCTTTCATTTTCAGCCAAGGAAGCTGCCATCTTTGCCTCTGTTTAATCTACAACTGCCATGATGCTGCACATGTGATCAGCTATGACACCAGCCATTGGATGGTTTGACAGTTTGGTTTAGAGCGCAACCAATGGGAGTGTTACATTTCCGGCACGTGCCGGAAATGTGACTGGTTTTTAACCTGTTAAATGCATGGGTTTACTACCGCTTTAAATGTAAGGACTCATTCTTAGTTAGAATCTTTAATATTTGCAAACAAAATGACAGTTTCCTATTTAGAATAATAAGTTGTCAGGATAGTAAAACAGCGATATCAGAACCGATTCAATCATACAGTTTGTAGTGTACATAGATTTGCAAAACAATGGGGTAAAGGAATATTCCTGAACTTTGTTTTATCTCATGCTTACTGTGAAATTGTGTGAATGCATCAATGCAGCGCATGTTATATCAGCTTGCATTCTTTGAATAAGTTTACCAAAAATGTAAATATTGTAGAATATACCGACTTACTCATGCTACATAACTAAGCTCCATTTTCATGTTGAATAAATAAAATTATTAATGTATCTTGAATAGAAAGCTATCTTTAGATAGGTTTTTACTTCGAAAGCATTTTATTACAATAAATTTAATAATAAATAAAAAAAAATTAATTTAAATAAAAAAAAATCTGATTTAAATAAAAAAAAAAATCTGATTTTTCACAATTTAAAAAAAAAAAAAATAATTGATTTTTATCCACCCTGCATTCTAGTATAATAAACATGCAGGGATATAATTAGAAATGAGAGCTGGACATTACAGAGCACAATACTGGCACTTTTATCAATCTTTTTTCAGAAAAAAGAAAATATAGCCTTTACAACTTTGATTTAGATATGCACGTGAACTGCTTATTGTAAATATCCATTATGTGTATAATTATAATTATCTACAAACTTTGCTTCTAAGTATACAGCATATTTTACTACACTGTATATTCAGAGGCAACCAAATTTACTCCTTATAAAGCTGCCTTTACAAGTGATTGGGCTTTACTGATCCCCACCTTTAGGCACACAGGAGGTCTGTTTAGGCACTCTGAACGCCAGAACTCCTCGCAGTAGAAAAGTTGCTTAAAAAATATGGTAAAAGCATGTCTTGCACATGCGTTTAGGCGCATCAAGCTTTAGAACATTAATGGATTCCATTGGTCAGAATAATTTATTCTGGGCTTTGAAATGCATGAATGCTAACACTCTTAGACATGTCTACCGTTTAGGTGCATTTAGACATGTTTACACGCGTTTAGGTACGTTCAGAATTTTTTCTGCTCTATAGTTCCTCTCCTGAATACACATTTGATGTTTTTTTTTTTTCTCTACCTGTAAACGATCCTCTTCTAGTATGCCTGTAAAAGCCTACATGTGCATGTACACATAGGCTTACATAGATGTGCTTTTATAGCCTGTGTATCAAATGCAAGGCCTGCCAGATCATTTCATGTGGCCTCACACCTCTCCTGCAGCTGCAGCACCCTCCTCGTCTCTGCCCCCCACCTTGTCTCAGCAGCTGGCAGCAGAGAGGGGGAAAGAACTCCTTCATTAGATCCTGCACTTCTCCGTGAAGCCGCAGAGAGGCTTGTCTCTGCCCCCCTCACCGCCCCACGTGAAGCAGAAAGGACAACAGAACTCTTCCTACAGAGTCTTCTGCTCTCTGTGCAGCTGCAGTATCTTCTCATTTCCACCTCCCCAGATCTCAGCATACAACAGACTCTGGCAGCTAACTTCAGTCCTCCTCCAGACCCTGCTTCCCCAGCTCCACCCTCAGCTTCTTCCTGGCAGCAGCACAGGGTAATGTGAGTACACTGTGACGTAAGGGAGGATAGAGGACTATTGACTTCTGATGGTGGGGGACGCTTGACATTTGATATAAGAGGGGGTGGGATGCTCTGGAAATCTGCTTCAAATTATAAGAACACTACAATTCTATCCCAGAATACACCATGCCACAACACACGGTAGAACCAAGTTCTGTTTGAGCGATCTCCAATAAAGTTTCTTGTGGATGATACCAGCGATGTTGAACCCTCCTTTTCAGCCTTGCATCATCTGCTACAGGAGTGTGAGTGGGTTCCTTGCTGGCTTGCTGGCTTAAGTTATTACTAAAATCAGTAATAATCGAGTGCAGAGGCACTTATTTAATAAGATAAAAAGTAGATACATTTATATATTCTTACAGATACAACTGGCCCTTTTAGGGCAATTATTATTACTCATGCGGCCCGCAATGAAATTGAGTTTAACACCTGTTTTACCGGCTGAAAAAAAAAAAAAAAGAAGCTCAACGCCATGTGCATGAGGCCTTAAATGTTGATCGTTCTGCCCAGACTGCTAGACAACAATAGCCCATTTAAGGGCTCATGCCATGCTACATGCGGTGCAACCAGACACATGGTCACAAAGAGAAAAGCCAGCCACTAGAGAGAATCTACAATGATAAGTCTGAAATATGAACTGCGAACATGTGAAACACAATAAGAAATGCTACAATATGACAACTATACTGAAACGACACTCTAGTTTCCCTGTTTCAATATACAATTTCAAATTCCAGTGCATAACATAATTCACACATTGCAACCGTGTGCTGTAACTCCCAGAAACCACTAAGGGATATGTTAGCAGCTAGAGGCAGGACGACACTAGATGGCTTCTGAGTCCTGTGGATTCTTGTATCTAAAGTAACTGTGAGATACGTTGCTCTGTATGTTCCTTGTGGACGCTCACATGCTGGTACCACCACACTCGAGTGCCAACAAAGCTTCATTGTAAGAGACATTTGCACAGCAAGCTCAGCTACTGCATGCTAACAAATCAATGAATGTATTATGAGCACACCAGGGAAAGGGCAAAGAAGCCATTATCAAGGAGATTGCTGACTGACAGTCTTAAATGTTACCCCCACCCCATGCTTACTAAATGTGGGGGCAGCCACACCTTCAAACAACAAAAATGAATGTGGGCCAAAATAAAGTCTGCCCCCATTTAAATCAACAGACACTGTTTATGGTAAGGCTGCACACCAGGTATTTCATGTTAAATGGTAGTAGTGTATTACAAGTGAGAATATGTTTTAATGCAGACGAATGTGCCTTATGCAGCTGGAAATCCCTGCTAAAATAAACTTTTCCATGACTGCAGCAGGGTCAGAGACAAGGGAACTTGGCTCAACGTTTCTATTCATCCTGTATAAACACAGACCACATTGCCTGCGCTGTAAGAAACAGAGGGCCATGCTTAGCTATAAGCTACCTGACACCCATGTGCAATGCCAGCTCGGGTCAGAGAGCAATTCATGTTCTGACTGAGAAGGCTGCTCCCCACTTTGTGTCTAAGCTCTCTGCCATACATGTAATAAAGCACAGTTTATTATAAAGGTAAACTGGTATTAAACCCAAAAACAAAAATCAAATATAATGCAGTGTACCTATTCTTGCATGTGGTGGCTGCATTTGTTTTTATTTATTTTTCATTTTAAACTGGTGATCCAGCCAGTAACACACTTTCTGTCTAAAGGTGTCCCCATTCTGGATGGAAGTGCAACGGAGACACCTTTGGACAGCAGCAATTCCAATTTTAGGGAGAAGGTAGTGTTAGATGCACCAGCAGATTTGAATCTTAATTAAGGTGTGGTTCAAATCAGCATGGTACATTTTTTGGTGAGTTGCATTTGAGTCCTGGTTCACACTAGTGCGATGCAGAAACCAGCGTGATTCCTGTGGGGGTTCCCGCATTGCATCTCGCTCACAGGCAGTTCACACTGCCCTCTACAAACTGGTGTCAATGTAAAGTTAATCGCACCCCCAAATCGGTTCTCAGATCGCAGTGCGAACTGTGTAATCGGACAGGATTCAGTTTGCATAGGTGTAAACACTCATGCAATCCGATTCCAGTGCGGACAAAAAAAAAAAAAAGAGCCCTGCACCTACTTGGTGCGAATGCAATGCGATTTCACCAATACAGTTGGTATGGCTGAATTTGCAGCGCACAGAGATTGCATTTGACGTGCACAGCAATGCGGTGGGAATCGCATGCAAGGTCTGGCATTGCACTAGTGAGTGTAAACCCAGCCTTAGGTGTGTTACCAACACCTAAAATGCACATAAAAGCACATGTATGAACGGGGCTGCCAAACGTTTAACTCCAAGCTAACATGTTTTAAGCAGTTGCAGCAACAGTTTTTTTCCTTCAGGGATAAAGGTTTTACATAAATGAATAAAAGCTGATCACTCTAGGCACCCCTGTCAGTGCTAAATGGTTTGTCTCATCCCTCTAAGACAGGCCATATACAGTGTGAATTTCTTTCCCACAACCACGGAGAAATTCACACGAATCCCTCATCAACACAGACCGTTCTGACACGGGAATACCTCCTGCCGAGCAATTGTCTGCTACTGGCCGGGGGGGGGGGCATGTTAGCAGGCGGCAGAAGCCCGTGATTGTCGCTAGCGGCTATAGCAGCCGCTTTCAATAATTATATGCAAATCAGGCAGGTTGTTTGTACAAAAGTTGATGGGTCGATCAACTTGGTAGATTCAGCCTGCCCATTAATGGTTCACATCTCAGCCGGTTCCTGCTGTACCAGATGAGATTCGCACTGTGTAAGGCCGGCCTAACTGTCAATTTTGTTATACAGCTTGGTCTGTACAAGTTAAAAAAATAAATAAATAACACTCACCAGGTGAAAACAAACGTGAAAGAACTTTAAAGAAAACTAATACAGCCATCACATCTAAGAATTGTTAAGCTGCAAAATATATTTTTTTGCCTTTGGTTTAATACTGCTTTAACTCAGAGGTGTGTAACCATTAGGCTTCACGCACACAGGACTTTAAAAAAACAGCCAAAAAACGTCAGTAGCTTATCAGGGATGTTTTTTTTTTGTTTTTTTTTTTTCAATTGGACTAAAACGTCCAAAAATGTTGGGGATTGACGTTTTTAAGCGTTGTTTGAACGTTTTTACAGCTGAAAACAGTGCAAAAAAACCCTCAGCTCTTGGGGTTTTTTTACAGCTCAAGAATGTCACTGCTAAAAACAGTTCATAGCCTGCATGTGCATGAACACATAGGATAACCTGATGGAGGGGTTATTGACTGTAGAAAAAAACTTCTGCAGCTGAAAACAGTCAAAAAACGTCCTGTGTGCATGAGGCCTTAAGCTCTACTTTTAGACAATGATCTCTTGCTCTTTAGCACAAAAGATGAAGAAAGCCAAGGTACTCACACTGTTGCATAATGCCTTTGTGTTTAGCTCCCATATCTCAGATAAAGATTGATCCTTGAAGTATGCTATTTTAAATTACATTTTACTGCATGTAAACATCAAAAGAATGCTTGCAAGTCAGAACACCACACGATAAGCTCTTGTCTTACATTATGAAAAAAAAAACCCTGTTGGCTGCTGTATATAATAAGAGCAAAAATTTGAATCTTATTCCTGATGCATGGCATCACCCTACCTGAGATACACATAGACATTCAATTGCGTCTAAAAATGTGATATTTCAACCTGAACATGTTCTTGTCTTATAAAGAACACCTACAGATTCAGCTGTTTGTAGAGATAGCATTTTTTGGTTGTCTTCTGACATGTTTCACATAGGATTGTATCTTTATAATATTATCTGGGATCGCCACATTTATTTTTTCCCCCTCAAAATAAAGGCATAGTCCACCTTCTGGGAAAAAAAAAAAAATAATAAAACTGTACCCACATTGATATAAGGAAATAAAATGTGCATTTATTTTTGCATTCAGGCCAGCAGTTCATTGCAACAGCAATTGCAGGTGCAATGAAGAGAATACTGCAAACTCTTCCCCTGGGCCCCATATCTGTATGGAGGTACAGACCTACTGTTATGGGGCTGGAGGAAGCAATCAATGGACTAATTTGGTGTGGTGACATCACAGCACTTGCGCTCCATTGAGATCTACACATCTCCCTGGCACGGTGGCAGATGGGACATGTAGTCTCTCATTCACAGATCCCTGTGACTTGGTGAGGCAGTTATGCAGCTGGCCTGCGATTCTGGTAAGTGGGAAGGAGGTTTGAGGATGAGAAGTTGGGGAATGTGATCATGTTTATCACAGTTTAATTTTTTACAGAAATGTATCAAAGATGGATGAAGTCTTTAACATTCTTAAAGCGGTAGTAAACCCGCGCAAAGGAAAAAAAAAAAAAAAAACCCTGCAAAACAATAGCATAATGTGTTAGTATGAATTGCATACTAACACATTATGAAATACTTACCTTAGAACGAGGCCCCAGATGCCCGACTCAGTCAGCGCTGAGGGAGCTGACATGATGCCCATGTTCTTTCTTCCGGGTTCGCGGCTCCGGCGCTGTCAGTGGCCGGAGCCGTGAGACATCACTCCTGCGCATGTGCTGGAGTTCTTCGTTCCGGCAAAGAGCTCCGATTTTCTGGCAGCCTCCGCCGGATCTTCAGAGCGCATGCCCCGCTGACGTCAGCGGCTGCATGCAGAGCAAATATCTCCTAAACCGTACAGGTTTAGGAGATATTCATTTTACCTACAGTTAAGCCTTATTATAGGCTTACCTGTAGGTAAAAATTACATTTGAGGTAGACAACCTCTTTAAGTTTATAACTATAGAATTTCACATAAAAAAATTGTCATTAGTTGTCAGATATTAGAGAAGCATATATTGTAATATTTATACTTTAAATACGATTATTTAAAGTATAACTAAAGACAAACCTTTTTTTTTTTATTGGGATAGAGTGGAGAGGGGTTAGAACACCTGTTAGTTTTAATAGCTATCTGTGTCCCCATCAGGAAGATTCACCCTCTCTATTTGTCCTGTTTAACATTATCATTGGAAGCGAAAGTAAAAGAAAATCCCAAATATTGGGTTGTCCCCAGAAAAGTAATAGAGGGGAAATCTCCCAACAGGGACACTAGTTCTGGTGACCTGGGGGTCCCCAAGGAATTCCCTTTGCATGGATGGAGTAATTGAAATGAAAGAGAAATAAGAGGCATCTCCTCCAACCATCAGCTTTGAAAAGATGCACAGAGGAAGGTGATAGCCTTGGTACCCGTACCTTCCCAAAAACAAAAAAAAAAAAGGCCAGGGGTTCAATATACCATTGGCTCCTGTTACTGTCAGTCAAATCCTGTGAGGAGGGTGCGGGGGGCCTGCTGTGTGTGTCTATAGAGCCGCATGAATGCCCCATAGCAAGTCCCTCAGGGAAGAGAAGGTGCTAAGATCGTCAGCAGGGGACCCAAGAAAACGAAGTTAGGGGGCCACTATGTGCAAAACCAATGCACAGAGTTGGTAGGAAGGCTTCATGCACACAGGTCCAAAAAACGTCAGTAGCTGATCAGGGATATTTTCAGCTTTTACCAGCGTTATATTACCACAGGATTTTTGCGTTTTTTAGCGTTTTTAAAAGGCCAGCGGGTTTTTTTTTTCCAATTGATCTAAAACGTCCAAAAATGTTGGGGATCGACGTTTTTGAGCATTTGAGCATTATTACAGCTGAAAAACGACCAAAAGAACCCTCTGGTCTTGGGGTTTTTTTTACAGCTCAAGAACGTCACTGCTAAAACCAGCTGATAACAGCCTGTGTGTGCATGAACACATAGGATAACATGATGGAGAGTTTATTGACTGTAGAAAAAAACATCTGCAGCTATAAACAGCTGCTGAAAAACAGTCAAAAAAACATCCTGTGTGCATGAGGCCTAACAGTCATTATTTTGGAAAAAAAGAACCTTCACAAACACTTTAAAGTTTGCATACGGTAACATAGGTTTAACAAGTAGGACCACAGACTGCATCCTTCTTGGGATTTTCTACTGCTTTGGTTCACATCTTCACAAAGGGAAAGCAATACAATAGACACAAATTCTCTTACATGTAAATAGATAACCTCTGACCTTTAGAGTCATATTTCAATGTCACTTCAGACCTACAATCAGTATCTAGCCTATTTTAGTTATCAAATTTCTGCATATCTTTTGCTCCAAAAATATCTCAGACAGAGAAGATGGACCTGCATATACTGTATAATTGTCTTGACAGGCCCTTTCTATTTAAGAAAGCAATACAGGTCATGGTTTGTGTTACACACATACATCACATTCTGCTTTCCTGTTGGATACAACATAAAAAGGTATGAAAACACAAGCTTTGAAATGCTTATATACTTTGACACGATAAGGTCTCAGAAAGCTATGGAGAGCATGGTATTTCTAGGAGATTATGCTAATTAATTATTATTCCTTTTGTGTAAGCAGCTAATCTTAAACCATAGAAATTCTTTTTTTGTAAACTGAATACATGAATACACAAAAATATTCCACTATCAATATCTAGCATGTTGATCCCAAATGTTTTTTTACAGTATTCTAAAAGATTAAATGAAGGGATAAAGTTGACTTAGCACAAAGACTGAGCCACTAGAGGTGAGTGTTCCACCCAAACCTAACATGCTTACAGTTTAACAAACCGCCAAACTGACTTGGTATTCATCTCTAATAGAAACCCTACCTTGTTTTTCCCCCCCACATACTTTTTTAAAAAACTGTAAACTGTCCCTTTAATAAAAAATGCCAGTGTGAGGTCCCCGTAAAAATTCATACCAGACCTCATCCAGGCACACAGCCTGAGTGGCCAGAAAAGGGGCGGGAGCAGTAAGCGTGCGGACCCCTCCTTGGTGTAACAAACCAGGTCACATGCCTTTCAACTCCCTTATCTGAATATGGAAACCCCCTTTATAATAAGGTTATTCCACCATCCAGTAGGGAAAGGTTATACCCCCTATAACGCTTTCCCAAAATAATGTAAAAAATGGACATTGACACAGTGAAAAAGTTATTTAATAAAGATTCAATGAAAAAAAAAAAAAAGTAAACAATGTCGCACAATGTAAATTCATCATCGTCCACATTGTTCAGAAATGCAGATCCAGCGTCAATTGCGATGACCCTTCAGCATGATGAACAGACAATGTTGCCCTGACACCTTGACGACCCCACCAGCTGAACTGCTCTCATAAAGAGAAAGATTCCCGGCTGGCTAGTATTTGTGAACAAACCAGCCTCAGACTCTGGGTAACTTTGACACCAGACAGCTTTTTTTATTGCCATTTAAGCGACTTTAGATTGCCTTTCTTTGATGAATGGTATTTTCCAAAAAAAATTATGGGTACATCTTCAACATGGCAATGCCCAACTACCAATGCCCTTTTTGTTAACAAAAGCCTTGGAAAATAGCCAGGTAAAATAATAAAATTCGGCTTTCATAGACTTCAAAGGGTTCAGCACTATGTTTGGGTTTCACAGACTTCCCACTGAGTTCACCAAACCTCCAGTGAACTGAACCCCTAAAGGACACCCTGCCCCTCAGGGGAAAAATTCAGATGGCCTAATTTTAACAGATGTGTGCAAGGATTGTATTAAGCACAAATTGTCAGAAGTCAGCACAAGTGGAGAAATGCAGTTCCAATTTTTATAAAGCTTTCATCTCATATAAAACACCCTAGTGTGCAGCGGCTGAGCAGTGGAGACCATTGTCCCATACAAGTGCGTTTTTTAAAAATAATACAAGTCAAAAACAACTTAACTTTGCTGAGAACCTATCACCATATGGGCACCTATGGAAAAGCCACATATGAGAATGTCTCATCTTCTTTAACGAGACCTCTACCAGTGTCTGCAACAAATGCTAATCACACAAACTTGTTCTTACAGACTACTGGGATAATGCAGATGCACCGCTGACATGTTAAGCCTCGTGCACACAATGCAAATTTCGGACCACAGAAAGTCCGTTTTTTTTTTTTTTTGCGTTGGATGCTAGTCTAATGTCGAAAGTAAAGAGCGTACTAACAATATGAACATTTTCATACAGTTAAAGTCAGAAGTGACGTAATGTGTTGAGTAGTTTTGTATGTATTTTTTCAGTTTCCGAGCATGCGTAGTCGTGATCGTACTTTTGATTCGTACAAAACTGTACTAATGATACGAAAATCGGATGTTGAGTTGCCATACAAAAATATTTTTATAGCCTGCACAACCAGCTTTTGTCTTACGTAAAATGAAAACCGGCTGTCAAAAGGAGCATACTAACGGTAAGAATTTCGGACGATCGGCCCATCAAAAATTCCCGTCCAAAATTTACATTGCGTGTACAGGGCCTTTACACCTCTATCTGAAACCCTCCTATCAACCGAGTAAGATTTGCAAATTGCTTAGGGGGTGTAAATATACAAAGGCTTGCTGATTTTTATTGGTTAACGTTTGGTAGGTAATGAGATGAACACCTACTTTCCCTTATCACATTTCTTTAAAATAAGAACCTGACCTCTTCTCAAGCCATTTATGTGTTTCCTCTATTCATTGATCCTCTTCATTATCTCACTTCATCCATTTACTCCAAAACATATCTCTTACCAGCGAAGGATAGGCAGTCAATGCAAGATATGATAAAAAAAAAAAAACAAATGTCCGAATAGCAGACAAGTGTATCCTCAGGAGAAAAATAAGAAACAGTGAATTGTATTCCAAATATTTTAAGCTGAACTTTTCAAAAAGTAAAAGCCTGAGTAAATTATCCTGAATGTGGTTTTCACAAGTCCGCAGAGGTTACACAGCCAGAAATCCACTGAACACTGTGTCATGTCTACTGGATTTATAGCACTCAGTCCCCCAAGAACCTTTCACAAAAGAGAATGGCAAATCACTTCACAATAACTACTACTAAATAAACCAAGAAAAACGTTAGTCAATAATAAATCTCTCTGACCTTCATGTACTTCTGTATATTGACAAACCAAAATAAAGTCGGCTTCCATGTAATCATAGGCATATAAAAGGTAATTTATAGGAGCCTAGATATATTATAATTCATAGCTTGGCACAAGGTCTATAAATATATTAGAATCTGCAAAGTTCCTGTCCCTCAACCAAATGCTCCAGAGAATCAAGCTAATATGAGCAAACACTTTATTATTTGCATCATTCACTCTCCTTAATAACTTAATATGACGGCTAAATGATATTTGGCTACGCAAGTCAGCGTAGACAGAGCAAACATTGGAAATTGGAATAAAACATATTCTTTATTTTAAGATGTGCCCACATAATAAGATTAAAACCTTCCTTTTAGATTAAAATGATGCAAAAAGTTATCTTTAATACATTTTTTTGCTATATTAAAGAATATGAACAATGATTTCTCTACAAGACAACTTGGACAATGGAACAAGAGATCTGACCCATGCTATATGAGCAAACCCTGCAGCTACCTACAAACATTACAATGGACTCTGAGCTATGCATAATGTGGTTACTGAATGATTACGGTGCCAAAACATGATTGTATCACAAGAAAATCCATGTCTATCCCTATGGATAGTGGAGGAGAAGCACCCAACACTTATCTCCTGTCTCACTTGAGTAAACATTGGCTCTCCCAGAGAAAAAACTCACATAGAGGAATTTTGGGCACACTTAGCCCAGGTTCACACTAATGCGATCCCAGACATCGCATGTGATTCGCACCCGCGCCACAGGCGCCTATCACATGCGATGTCTGTGAGATGCGAGTTCAGCCATACAGTTGTATGGCTGAACTCGCATTGGATTCGCACAGAAAAAGGTGCAGGGACTTTTTTTTCCCCGCACTGGAATCGGATCGCATGGGTGTGCTCATTCCTGTCCGAGTCCACAGTTCGCACTGCCATCTGTAAACCATTCTGGGGGTGTCATTAACATTGTATTGATACCCGCAGCAGTTCACAGAAGGCAGTGTGAACTGCCTGCAGGAGAGATGGGATGCAGGAACTGGCGCAGGAATCGCGCTGGTTCCCGCATCGCACAAGTGTGAACCTAGGCCAAAGCTGGCCATAGACAAATTTATTAATGCCAGATCAGCAGGGACCAGCTGAACCAAGTATGGGCACGCTGATTGTACCCAAGTTGATTGAACCCAAGTTGATTGATCAATCAACTTGGGTACAACCAGCCTGTTGGATTTTCCATGCAATTATTGACAGTGGCTATAGCCACTAGCAATAATCACTGTGTGTTCTCCCAGCCAGGACAGCTCCCCCTCCAGGAAAACATAATAGCTCCACAGAAGGGAATCCCCCCATCAACACTAACTGTGTTGACTGGGAATAAAGTGACACATGTTATTCCCTGGTATATAACAAGAACATCAGGTGACCTCCAGCCTAAAAGGATAGATTCACTTACATATTTCGGGTGTAATGTGTAACATGCTCCAGGTCTGCCTCTCCAGACCCCCCATGACAGTGGGCAATGGATCTTCTCACCACTCCCGCTGTCACTTTTCAAAAATAGCATGGCTGTGCATGCGGAAAGCAGTCTGTTAATGAATGAACTAAAAGTCTGGTTTGCCAATGTGGCAGAAGACTTGTAGTTCTCAATGAACTGTGAGGGTTCTTGGATACCACAATTATAGAGATAGGAGTAGATGAGTGGGTACACCTCAAACAAGAAATGCCCACGTAATGAAATTCCTACTGAGATTTTAACCTTTCCCCGCTAACAAAAACTTTTGTACAATGGACAATGTACATAAAAAATGGATATATGTGAAATACATCCATATATTCGGTAACATGGGTGTCACTTTTGTAATGACTCATGGCTCTCTTAAAAGGAAATGTGCTACCAGTCTGTTAGTTTAAAGTATATGTAAACCCTTACAATTAACATCTCTATTTGATCATTTCTGGTCTGTTTTATATATCATTGGAAGCGCTTTGATATACCGGTTTGACAAGAGCACAGAAAACCTGTTGATCTTGTCAGAAATTCAGAGCTGTCCTGTGTCTTATCTCAAGCAGCCAGTTTTGCCCATCTAAATGTTATTTCAATATACAGAATAATTAGTCTTTATGTTGTAGAGACGCTAGAGTAGAAGTGGACAAGTAGTTTAGTCTAATACACTGGGTGTGGCTGACAACATTGAATCCACAAAAACTCTGTGCGTTTTCAGCCTACAACAGGCCTTAAGGTGATATTAAAGCCTTATGTTTTCTATAAATTTGTCCTACTAAGGTGAAAAAATTCCCTATAAAAATCAAGCATAGCAGAGCCCCCCATACTTTCAGCTGTTATATGACTGATTTTTACATTAAATAAATAGCAAGAAGGTTCAAGTAGCTGGAGTAAGCTTAGACTTTACAAGAAAACTAAGGCTCTGCATATCACTTTGTCGTATATATCTCCAGATCTACTGAGCACTTTGACACATGGAATTCTTTCCTAAAGTATTTTAGAGAGTGGAAAGCCAAGAGAGGGTAGGGGGAAAAAAAAACATCACGCACTACCCAGAACTAGAATTTAGACTGTGCCTACTTTAGAGCACAGGGCATAAAATTAAAATACCCAAGATGTTGCTTTTGGCAACACCTCCATAACATAGAACTCCAGTTCTACCATGTGTAATGTAATAACTCATTGAATTATTTTGGAACATCTTCCTCTCCAAATTCGCAAGCACTCAAGAAGTACCTGAGACTCAACTGATGCTCATTGCATTTAGCCCACTGCACAGTGGACCATTTAGCATTGCTTACACACATCAATGAACATGGCAGATGTAAAGTCTATGAATTTCAACAAACTTTATAAGCCACAATAAAGCACCCTAAATTCAGAGAGAAGTGCCTCAGACATTCTTTGAGCTTCTAAGCACCCTTATACAAAAAAAAAAATAAAAAAAATATATATATATATATATTTTTTTTTTTTTTTTCCTTCGCGGGCAGGATAGTTAAGACCAATATCTCAAGTCAGCTTTGTGTCAGGTACGAGTTGACTACCATTTAATTCTTGTCATCTTATTTTCAACATGGCTTTGTGGTAGTTGCCGAAAGATTAATAGGTTGCTAAGCAACCCGAGTTCTACAGATAGCGGAGTGTCAGGTACTCTAGTTATTTCTAACAGAGCTGTAAGAAACCAAATGCTAACAACATGGTACTATCATCTGATGGAAGCGGACATAAGGACATCACACCTCCAAACCAGCTGCAATGTATGTATCATATATACCATAAAATATAGAGTCAGTACTTCAGTGTCACAAAATGTTTTGAAGGATCATAAGTAATTACTTATACTCAATTCAAAGAAACTGATGTGTCATATTGTTGGTGGGAGGACTTGTTAATTGACTACTGACAGGCACATACAAACACTACGTGTTTTGTTATCACCTATTAAAAGATTCAAATATATATGTCTATTCGAAAAAGCCTAAAAAAAATATGTTTACCCTGCTCTGATTGTTACATTGGTGGATTAGCAAAAAACCCTTTTCCTAGAAAAGCAAGTAGGATGTGAAAAGCTTTTACGTTTTTCTTTTTAAAAAAAATGATAAGCTGTTTAATACCTGTTACATGCTTGGATAGTTGTCTTTCAATACACATACAGGACCTATTCACCATTACTCTAATCTATAGACGATATCAGCACTCATACAGAGAAAAGAGATCTGGTGACCAGTCACTATTTATCTTTCAGCAGCTTAGACTGAGCAGACTAATGAATATGGTTTCTAACTGGCTGCTGTGGGTCACTGCACTCTACATAGACATCTCTCAGCAAATAGAGACCATTACCTAGACTATAAATCAGAGTTTCTCAACCTGAGTTCCATGGAACCCTAGGTTCCTCCAAAGGTTGCTAGAGGTTCCTTGAGCATTGAGCAATTTCTGCCTGTCAGATAAGTTCCCACTGACACCATTGATCTTATTAGATAACTGGAAGGGGGTTATTCTTCCCAATGTCCACAAGTGTAAGGAGCATTCTTCTCATTGACCATCACACTAATGTATCATGTGTTGTATGTAGATGGGGTTCAGCACGGTGGAGCGGCAATATTTCACACAGTCATGTACAGAGGAAAACTTGTATTGAAATAGTACAGCAACAGTTTACAACAAACCCGGTGGGAAGGCTGCCCAACCAGGTTCACTCTCCGTTTCCAGTAATGTGAAGAGAGCGATTATCAGACGGACTGACAGCATCTATAAAGAGAGCAAAGTGCGGCCTGCCCTTCGTGCTCCCAAATGGAAGGATGTCCAAAGGAGTTGCAAATCTATGCTTTCCCTACCACCAGAGTACTGTCCATAACGGATGGAGTACCTATCCCTACTGTACCAAATTGCATTAGCGTGCCAAACCTAGGAGCCAGGGCCTTTAATAGGCTCTGTCTGACCCAAGATGGCTGCTATGGTCACATGAAGTGGCAGCATTCAACAGGATAGCTTTCCCAATTACCCAGGAAACCATAGAGGAGCCCTGTTCCCCTTGAGTTTCTCTCCAACAACAGTGTCATCATGGAAGAGTACCATCTGCAGTGGAGAAAGACTGCCCCTGCCTACATGTAAATAAATTAATTTTTAGCAGGGGTTCCCTGAGACCAAAATGTTTTTTTAAAGGGATCCTCTGTGTTGAAAAGGTTGAGAAACCATTGTCTTTGGCACAGAAATACAGGTTCAATATTAAATGCGGGAAACAATGCCTCATATCCAAAAACCATCTAACACAAATACACATTAAGAGCAGGTCTATGTAACACAAAAGTATAGATAGATCATGACATTTAGAATAAGAAATAGGATTTCTTCTGAATTCCATGCCAGTAGTGCCAGTGAGCATACAGAACAGATTCTATTTTTATTTGAAGATAACCTTCAACTTAGGTACCTTCTCAACATTTTTAATCATGAATGTCTTCCTGCAAGGCAACCAAGCAAGGGTTGTGAAATTAGTATATTACTTTGTGTATATAACCGAGGAAAGGGTACACATGATATGAATGGATTACCAATGTTTTTATCAAATGCCTGTAAACATTTGTAGAAAAATATAGATTTTATGCACCAGAAGTTTTACATTGAAAAACCAAAACTCTGCTGACTTTTCTTAGGGATTTTCCAAATAGTCACTACATAAGAAAATTACTTCCAAAAATGATTCTGTGACAAAACCACAAAATAAAAGTTCCCTGTAATGCTGCATTACAGCAGTCATGTGACCGGATCAGCTTGTCTGAAAGCACTGTTCATATCCTTAACAATCACGCCCGCTTTAAAGGAGCCGTGTGCAAGCAGATCTTTGGACTTAATGACCTGTATTGTAGTGAGGCAAGACAGCCAGAGACAGAGAGAGTATGACGAGAGTGCTGGGAAAACATTCAAATCAAAACACCACATGCCACTGTTTGTGCCCTGGCCTACAGCACACGCACCAGTTTATCCCTCCCTGACCCACTATACAGCCAAGGAAACGTGACCACACAACCACCACATGATGTGCCATGCAAATGACTGCATTCCTAATGCAGATCTATTTCACTTATGTATGCGCCAAGACAACACCAAAATTACAAGCTGGGCAACTGACTATACACAGTATAGGGCGAGGGGCTGCTACTTTTTGGCCAACCCAGTTTCACTTATTCTAGCTCAAAAGTAGTTTTGCTGTTCTGCCTATGTGTGCAATTCAAACAAACATAGGGATTACTGTGTGACAAAAGTGGAGCTGACTCATGGGATCAATTATAACGCAAGCGAACAATCTACTTAACCCTTGTTGTGCCAAAGACCAGATTTAAAAACAAAACACCAAACCACAGATGAAACAACCCCATGTTATACAGTTATCATGGCAGAGGTTAAACACCGCCGGGGGCATTCGCTAACCTAGCTAGAAATTAAACAGTTAAATGAAGCAGAATTAAATATATGCTCATGCTTTGGGAGAAAGAGGATGCATGCTGTAGGTACCATATCTACTCAAGCTATGTAATTTTATTCCCGTCACCATAGAAACCCGTAATTATCACCCTTGGTGAAGGCACAATGTTTTTCATTAAAACTTCAATGCCTGACAAACTACAAAATGTGCAACTTACGATTACAAATGTGATAAATATAGAAACAAAAATTTGCATGTAATATGTGCACAGAATCCAACGGCATAGGAACACATACAAAATGCTCAACAAATGTATGTAAATACATACTTTTCTTCTGCTGATTAGAACATAACTCCTTTTAAATGACTATGAAAATTAAGACATTTGGGATACTCTGTTGCTAAGGAAACAG
Organism: Glandirana rugosa; assembly: GCA_018402905.1. NCBI lineage: Eukaryota > Metazoa > Chordata > Amphibia > Anura > Ranidae > Glandirana > Glandirana rugosa. The sequence goes on from BLSH010030658.1 coordinate 536,696, forward strand.
AAAAGGAGATGCTTGAAAATGAAATGAAATAAGTAGGGGCTCACAATCAACATGTACCAGCTGCTGTCATTTGCAGCCTGCAAATTCCGAGTTTCAGAGTACTGTATAGCGCCATAAATTACTAAATAAATGACAGATTTCATTCCGCAGAGCACTTGTCGCCATAACTTTCACTCCACGCAAAGCACAGACAAATAAGCACCTTTATTTATGAAATGCCAAACATCAAATACTCACATAGTGTTTCTCCTGCTGGCCCATAATTCCATGGCTAGATGAGAATGCAAGAGGTTTCATAATGAGGTAACAGAGGCTAGGATGAATTTAAACATGGTGTGTGAATTTCTGAAGGGCAGCGGCAATCACATCCACAGACATGCAGTAGAAGACGCAGGCAGGCAAGGAGGACAACGTTAAAACCATCCGAGGCACAGAAAGGGAGAAGGTGCTGGGCAGCAGTGGAAAATCGCTCGGCTCTGAATGCAGTGGAGCAGTCCTCACAGCAGCATCTGGCTCCATGTTTTACAATGCTGGGAGCCCCAGCATCTCTGTATGCAAAGTGACTAATGAAATCTTATCCATCCAGCATTCTTTTAGAGAAGCAAGACCATAGCTGAAACTGAAGAATAGGAGGAAAAGAAAAAGAGAAGAGGAGGAGGAGGAGGAGAAGGGGTGGATTGGAAGTGGCGGGGGTGAGGGGTGAAGGGAGAAGAAAAAAAAAAAAAAAAAAAACTAAAATGGCTGACCGCCCACAGAGTCCTTTCCAAAAAGGCTTAATATTGTATTGGATTAGTCAGAGTAGGAGCCAGCCCTCAGTGAGCAGCCAAGCATTGCAAATACAGGACTCCGGCTTCATTTGTAAATGCAGGTTTTACAGATACATGCTCTTTCAGTCTGACATGCACAGACATACAATAATGTGGTAGAGGAGAATGTATGTATGTGTGGATGGGAGGGTGGGCTCCAGGCACCTCCTCCCTGGATGCTAAAGATGCAGTGTGATCAGTGACCAGTGCTCTCTGCTATGCTCAACTAAGCCAAGTTTTCACAATTAATCATAGCTGGGCGACACTGACGGACATTGCGCTATACCATGACTGTCCCCCCTCGCATCCAACAAGCATTTCTCTAACCCAAAGACTAGCTAGCATTACGGTAATGCACATACACACAAAATACAAGCCCCCTCCTCTCTAACACCCAGAGTCAGAATGTAATACGCCAATATAATTACATTATTGTGCTTACTTTGTGGGACCATGGCTGCAGGCAGTTGGCATAGCAACGCACAAGGAAAGCCATTTCCTGGGTAGCGAGAAGGCTTCCTTTTCTAAATAAGAAATAAATTCCTCTTAGGAAGGGATCGGCATTGCTGCTTCCTGCCGACAAAAAAACAAGTGACTGCAGTGTGTTCTGCTAACCTGCACAGGCACAGATGATGTGCAAGGCTAGTGATGTAACTGTAAGCAGAATTCTCCCCTTAGTGTCTTCGCTGCTCATATTCTGAAATATTCAACTCACATGAAAGGCGCATTCCTCCAGGATCGCCCCCTCACGTTCTTAACTCTTTCAGTCGTTTAAGGTAGTAAAAATGGACAAGACAGA
>BLSH010030658.1:539288-551053 GCA_018402905.1 Glandirana rugosa
AGGGGGACCCAGTTTGATAACGGTACGTCGGGACGGTAAATGAAGGTCTCTTCTAAACACTAAGAGGGGTAGGACCGACATCACCTGGACGGTGGTGAACACCGGTAAATACCTCCTTGTAGGGAAGGTTATGGTTGGTTACAAACACAACGAAATTGGTGTAATGTGAGACATTAGAACTTAGATGATAGTGACCACGTTTATCTATAGGGCCTACAGTAGTGTTAACGTCTGTCGGGACGACGCACGTTGCCAATGCGAAGGGTCCATTTAGAAGTCGGGTACGGACTGTATAAAACTTAACTAATAGTCAATTACAAAAGGGATGTTCCTCCATAAATGGCCACAAGTGGTGGCAGGTCCACTACAGCCAGGATGGGGAGAATCACAAATCTTCTCTGGAAGTAAATGGCAGGGCTGCATGGCAATAGTTTGACCCAGGGGGATAAGGGAAAGTGTCAGGGGAGCAGCAGTCAACTACTGCAGTGGGATATCGCTGACTTACAAGCAGCTAAACGTGAGTTTCTCTCTTCAATTGAGTTCACTAAGCAACAAGCTATTTCGATGCCTTCATCTTTGGTGTGACTGAATTGTTCACTGCTTATTTATACATCCCTGACACTGCTGTTGATACCTGCTGTACATTGGAGATCCTGCCTTGGCTCCCCTGACACGTTTAGCTGCTTGTAAGTCAGCGATATCCCACTGCAGTAGTTGACTGCTGCTCCCCTGGCACTTTCCCTTATCCCCCTGGGTCAAGCTACTGCCATGCAGCCCTGTCATTTACTTCCAGAGAAGATTTGTGATTCTTCCCATCCTGGCTGTAGTGGACCCGCCACCACTTATGGAGGAACACCCCTCCCAATACCAACCAATATTTATGTTGCTTTTAACTACAAAACGCTCTGTAATCTTGAATCTACTATCACTGGGGCAAATAGATATCCCGGATGTCTTCACAATTGCAGACAGCCCTGCTGCGTGCAACGGTTACACTTCCCAGGTAAATCTTCAGCCCATGCCTGACATATTTTGAATTGATTATCAGTTAATGTTTCCTGATGTTGGGATTGGACTGTGTGGGTGATGTTTTTAATAAGACAACATTGTCTTCTATTTTAACGATTTACACATCTATTGTCAACATGTTTAATCAATTATGGATTTTCAATAAAGCTAACCTTAATACCAAAACTGCGGCTATTCCCACGTCTCCTCTGAGTATAGAACCTTATCTGGTGGGAACCTTCTCTCCTTGTCCCCCTTTTTGTTTTGCTTTACATTTCAGCTGGTGATCCTGCCAGCAAGACACTTCCTCATCTACAGAGATGAAGTTCTTTCACCAGACTATGCAGGAACAGCCTCGTCACCCCAGATCAGTTAGCATGTTAGCAACACAGAAAACTTCCCCCACCTCATCTCCATAATAAAGGTGTAAGGCCCCTTTCACACTTGTGCGACTTGTCCTGCGACTTTAGACTGCAAAGTCGCAAGACAAGTCGTTCCCCATGATTTCCAATGACAACCATTCATATATGTAAGACTTCAAGCCGCACCGACTTTAAAGTAGTCCCTGCACTACCTTGGTCCGACGGTCATGCGAGTTGAGGTCCGTAGACCTCAAGTTTGCACAAATATTCCCTGAAATCGTGTCAAAATTGTGCCTGCAAAATCGGGTCAAAATTGTGCGATTTTCAAGTTGCGGCACTGTGAAAGGGGCCTAACTGGTAACAACATGGGAAGAGAGCACAGGAAGCTTTTCAGCTTAAATTTCTGGCAGGATCAACTGATATTTTTCTTTTTGCACTTATTGAAAAGATAGAATAAAACACTGCAGGGGTTAACTGCTCATTTCGTCTGTCTTCTCCTTTAAAAGGAGAAGTACAGCCAAAGCTTGTTTGGCTGTACTTTTCCGGTGGATCACAGGAGTGCAGTTTGTTCTGCACTCCTGTAACCTTTTTTCAACCGACAGCAGGCTGAAGCCCGCTGGTAGCTGTCATCACAGTGCCGGTCCAGCCTGCGGCAAGATCACAATCATATGGCCGGGATCCACCCACATGCCTGGACCAGCACCTGGCTCAGTCTCTCAGTGATCCGCTTAGAGCCTGAGTCAGCCGCTCCCGCCCCCCTCACAATCCAGAGCCCACTGACAGTCACCAGCTCTCTGCTCACGGAGCACTGAGAACAGAGCGGTCTTTGATGGCTCAGTTTTCAGTCTTAGTTCTGGTGGGCACAGATGCAGTATCGGACCAATGCAGCATCCACCAAGGTAAGTATGATTTCTATAAAAAAAAAATATCCAAACTTCTTTTTTAACTTAACCTCCACTCCCCCCACACTCTGGTGGTAGACTGTTCTTGGTGTCATTACGCCCAATGCATGGCTACACACCCTGCATCACTCTTGATGGCATCAGGACCTTAGAACATTGAAGCATGGGGGAGAAGATGCTGCAGGGACCAGTCTAGCAGAGCAGATGATCAGGTAAGTAAATGATCTTTTCTATGTTTCTAGACTTAAAGGAGATGTATAGCCAAAGCTTGTTTGGCTGTACTTCTCCTATGGATCACAGGAGCGCAGATCGTTTTGCACGATGCAGCATCCACCTAGGTAAGTATAAATCAGAAAAAAGAACAAACCCATACTTCTCTTTTAAACGAGCAGCAAAGGGAAAATAGGGCGGAAATAAACATTCATTGCTAGGGTTTACATATACTTTAAAAGGACCATAAAATTACATGCTTGCTTTTAGGGCACTGATACCAGTTTTTTTTTTGGTATGAGTACCAATACTTTCGGTCAAGTACTCACCGAGTACCGATACCTTCACAGTGCGATTTGAGCCAATACAAAATGAATAGGCTCAAATCGCACTCGACAAATACGCATACAATTTGAACAGGAATGAGGTGCAATTCGTGTCCGAATAACATGCAGTTTACCGTGCTGCTCCTGTGTCAGCCCAGGCTGAAGTCACTATGACAAGCCTGGGTTTACACAGAAGCGGTGGGGGAAACCACATGTGGTATTGGTATAACCTTACTTGTTTTCATTGTGTAAGCCAAGGAAAGAACCTGGAATCGGTTTGGAAGCTAAAATGGTAAAAGTGATACTATGGACTCCTTTTTCACTTTCCTAGTCCAAAAGAGTTACATTATGACATTTTGTATTCCTTCTTCTGAACACAGCTAATTTAACAGCAAATCGGGGCAAAGTCGCAGAATGAGAACGGCTACTCTATACAACTAGCCAGCACTGAGAACCAGGGACAGCTCTATACCAAGTACACTGGTGAGTAAGAAACCAACCAATGTAGTCTGATTTTGATGGAATCACCTCAGTTTCTGCTGGAAAGACTGCCAAGCTGTGTTCCTACCCAGCACATAAAGGACCCCACCAAAAACATAACATTGCAGACCATAGTTTGCAAACTGTGCATGTTCTGTTTAATACAACAGTCCAATCTTTCAGCCCTTGTACTAAAAGTTTGTGTGCACAATTTGGCATAAAGGGACTCCCATCAAACAATTCTGTTTCTTTAGCTGCATTTATTTCATCCTATAAATGACCCCTATCTGCATCTGTAAGTAAATTGCAGGCCAATGTGTTCATTTAACACAAACACTTCTAGTGCATAGAGTTCTGACACAGAGTCTACTTGTGCAGAGGATCATCAAAAGCAATGGAATACCATCCTTCGGGTATTTGTCAACCAGCCCTCCTCAGATTGGAAATTCTAATAGGACAACTGTAAGGGGCACATGTCTAGTGCATTACCGAAGGAGTATTGTATAAAACAAAACATACTCACAAAAATTAATGTATACAGGTGTATGACAGTAAATCTCAATCCAGTGTGGGAAAAGTGTGAACACACACACCGTAATGCTGAGATGCCTAGCTGACACGTTTCAGGGGATGCACCCCTTCTTCAGAGCTCTGAAGCATGTGCGTCCCTGGAGCAAGTCAGATTGCAAGCGCAGGGTTACAGTGTGTTTGGTCAAGCTATTCCCACACTGGGTTGAGATTTGGTGTCATACAACGCCTGTATACAACGCCTGTATACATGAGTATCAGTTTGGCTGTATGTTTTGTTTTATACAATAAACTTTCGATAATGCACTAGGCATGTGTGTGCCCTCCTGTGTGCTTTTTTACAATCTGTTGTTCACTGGTTCAAATGCCACTTTTCCTTGAAAGTAATTAGCACACAAGGCAGCTCAAGAAGGAAGTTTCCTACACAGAGTCCTATAACAGAAGGCTACGGGTCTGCCAAAGATTCGTTCTGGGGTATGCTACACAAGTAAATTCAGAATATGAAACTGTAAACTACCATAATGGCTTTTATCTATTACAACCTCCCATGACATGCTAAAGAGTGCCTCTGTCCACCCCCTGGAAACAAGGTTCTAGGCAGGCACACGCACACCAATTCTATGCCAGGTATGCTCAGAATTAATTCCACTGCTGGAAGAAAGCCTCAGCTAATATGGGTGAACAGTCTTTCCAGGGTGGAATTAGCAGTTCGCCATCTTATTTGTTGCATGGACTGTCTTTCTGAAGACAAAGAAAACAGTGACTCCTATTTTGAGATAAACTGTAAAGGTAACGAGTGCCCTCAGACTATACACTGAAGGGCATGATGTGCATATGATGGGCATGTAGCAGTCCTATAGTTTATATAAACGGGCATTTTTTATATGTGGAACACACAGATGTCAAACTAGTAATACACATGAACCTCATGCCCAGCTGTAGGTAAGCACGAGGAAAAGGCAGGGTGGTGGCTCACACAAAACAATCTGCTGGTGCCGGAAATCTGTTTCCTTCCACACATTTTAATTGCGTTTCACAAACTTACGCAGACAAAGTTTTCCTGTTGAGTGAAAGCCTCTTCCACAGTACACAACAAAAGACCAAACTAATAAGAATTTAGTTAGGGCTGTGTCCAGGTTTCAAGACAGAAAAATAATAGTCCAAATGTGAATGCTAAAGTCATACATAGGCTGGCTAAATGACTGAATAATAAAAATGAATGGCACTGACTGTAAGCATAACTTGGCTGTTTCTGATCTCCAAGAGAGTGATAACGGTCTCCAGCAGCTTGTTATTTTGAAGATACATTTTCCAGATGGCTGGGAAATCTCCTCAAAAGTAGACTCAATATTTGACTCTTCTATAGGGTGGGTGTGACCACCTGGGAAGAATTAACATGTGCCTCTATGCTCTATCACTGAGTGTATATTGAGGCCCGACTCACACTGGTGCCATGCGAGAACCCTGCGAATCCACTTACCGCATCGCACCCGACTTGCATGGCAGTTCACACTGCCATATGCGAACTGAGGGGAGTGTCAATACAATGTTAATGACACCCCCATTTCAGCTCGCATATCGCTCTGCGAACTGACAGATGGGATATGAATCACATAGGTGCTGTGCATATCACATGCAATGCCTGTGCAATGCGATTTCAGCCATACAGATAGTATGACTGAAATTGCGTCACATTCAGACCAAACTCGCACATGACCCTTTTTTGCATCTGCACAGAATCGGATCGCATGGGTGTTCACACTTATGCGATCCAATTCATGTCTGAACTGTCAGTTCGCAGTGCGATATGAGAGTTGAAATGGGGTTGTCATTAACATTGTACTGACACCTCCCTCAGTTCGCATAAGGCAGTATGAACTGCCCTGCGAGTCGGGTGCGATGCAGGTACCCACAGTGGATTTGCAGGATTCTCGCATCACGCCAGTGTGAACCAGGCCATAAAGCTAAAACTTTTTCCCAGATTTGAATAGAGTTACACACGGGCCGAATATTGGGCGGTATTGACCAGTTCAATAGAAACCAGCTGACATTCGGCTTTTGTGTATGGCTTATGTTCACACTGGTGCGATGCGAGAACCCTGCAAATCCACTGTGGATTCCTGCATCGCACCCGACTCGCAGGGCAGTTCACTCTACCTTATGCAAACTGAGGGAGGGGTCAATAAAATGTTAAAGACACCCCCATTTCAGCTCGCATATCGCACTGCGAACTGACAGATCGGATATGAATCAGATCGCATAGGTGCTGTTCAAATCACATGCAAAGGCTGTGCGATGCGATTTCAGCCATACAGATAGTATGGCTGAAATCGCATCACATTCAGACCAAACTCGCACAAGACCCTTTTTTGCATCTGCACAGAATCGGATCACATGGGTGTTCACACCTATGCAATCCAATTCATGTCCGAACTGTCAGTTCGCAGTGAGATATGTGAGCTGAAATGGGGGTGTCATTAACATTGTACTGACACCTCCCTCAGTTTGCATAAGGCCGTGTGAACTGCCGTGCGAGTCGGGTGCGATGCAGGTACCCACAGTGTATTTGCAGGGTTCTCGCATCGCACCAGTGTGAACCAGGCCATAAAGCTAAAACTTTTTCCCAGATTTGAATAGAGTTACACACGGGCCGAATATCGGGTGGTATTGACCAGTTCAATAGAAACCAGCTGACATTCGGCTTTTGTGTATGGAAGCCGGCCAAACATCTGACTTCTGTCGAAGGGGCATGACCGAAAAAGGTTCTGCCGCTCGGCATCCGATAAGCACTCTGGCTCTGACTGGTGTGTTCTGGTGGGGGTCCTGGCAGTCCCCCTGTCAGAATACAATAGCTCAGCGGAGGAGATTGCTGTACTAACATCGGATAGATAGTACAGCGGCTGCTCCTGAGCTCTTCTGTTTTCTTTTTTCAGCCCACTGGGTTGAACAAAAAAAAAAATCGCTAGTGTGTACCAGGCTTTACATCCCATTCTTATCCAGGGCTAGGCATTGCTCCCAACTGTCCCTGATTTGAAGGGAACCAATATCCGTTTGTCCCTCTTTCCTCCTCAGTTGTGCTTCTTTTTGATCCATCCTAGCAACATGCTAATGAGATTATGAAATAAAACCTGGTTTCTTATAAGATACCTTATTTTAAATTCAGTGACATCTTTGTGCTTCTCTATGCAATGCAGGAAGATCATTGATGGTGGGAAGGGCCATTAATGTGCTGTACATAGTTTTCTGAAAATAGGAAGCTTTTGTAACGCCCACAAGTAAAGCGGCACCTCCTTGGCTGAACTGAAATCCAATTCATTAAAAAAAGTGGGCCAGGAACCCTGTTCTTTCTCACTTGTGCCTCCCACCCTAAGGCCTACTGATGTGGTTGCATACTTCTACATTACATGCTATGCGCTCCGTATGCTCCTTTGTTTATGATTATTAGTGACTGTTTTCTTTTGTGGACTTGTATACACCATAACGTATATTTATCATGCTGTCTCATTTGTGCTCTTCTCAAATAAAGAGTTGTTTATAAAAAAGAAAGAAAAAAAACTGGGCCAGGAACAGAAATTCTGGGGAGAAAAGGGCTAGATGATGTTAGATATAATTTAGCAAGGAAATGAAGCTGGCTTTATTTACCTTGCTGCAGCTTACACTGCACAATGTGGGGGGTTAACAATATGCAGCAAAGTAAGTTAACAAGTTCAGTACAGAGAGGGGTCTGTAAAACTGCAAGGCAGAAGGTAAGGCTGCAGTCAGCTATTATTGCATTTTATATTTTTAAATGCGGCTTTTTAAAAAGAACAATTGTGAAAGAAGCACTGACGGGTTTACCAATAATTTTGTGTATTTTAATTCTTTGTGGTCTACATATTTTGGGGCATGGCAGGGGTGTGTTCTTTTCCTACATGTTAAAAGGTTCTCCTCTTTTTGTGATTTCATAAACTTGGCAGATATGCCATTTAACCAAGCCAATATTTGTCATACTACTAACTAAGCCAATCTCTTAATTCCAGAAGAATTCCAGGTATAGATTTGTTTACACAGTTGCATATCTTGGACCTATTAACTATGCATATCCCATACCTGTAAGATCCATCTCTATAAGCAGGAACAAAGTGGTAGGCACTGCTACTGCAGTGATCTCTGCTGCTTTCCGGCTCCTGCGCCAAGGGGCATACTGAAAACAGCAGGCTGCTCAGTACAGATGTCATTCAGAGATCACTTTACATTTTCTTAAAGAATGCAAAGCATTTTCTAAAATGCTATAGTAGAGAGGTGGGGTAGTAACTTCATTCTCTTTACCTCGTCCAATCAGAGAATGCTTTGTATTCATTAAAAAAAACACACACATACACACAACACATTCTCTGAATATTGCTTGTGTCCAGTGGCCAACCTCCTGTGTTCCTATTGCAGCAGGGCAGTTTCTTGGCATGGGACCCATATTGCTGGAGTAGCAATGCCTACAACAGTGGGGCCAGCTTCTAGGTTGCAGACAACCTGCATATTTTGCCTGGTCAGACTAGAATGGTGTTCAGGTCACAAATATTCTACCAATAACGCACAAAGACTACAGAGCCAAGGTGGTTTTGTTTGATCATGAAGGCTTTTTCAATAATCGTTAATCATCTTCCACTAAATGGTATTGGTTGCTAAAGGTTACAGGTTTTTAAACCCAATGGTAAAGTAATGGGAGGCGGTAACACTAGTTTCAGGATCCATTGACATAATTTTAGTAATCTTTAACAGACAGCTACAAATACGCATTGCAAGGAACAATGTCACCATTACTAATTAAATAACTACACGGTCAGTTTCCTGTCTGTACTGCCTGTCTGAGAACATCACCTGAGGCTGGTTATAGTGTAGAAAATTGACTGATGGGGTGGGGGCAGGGCCTGTTTTCTGTACGTTTACCGCATGACCCCATTCTAAATTTGATGCTTCAGGCAACCTTTCAAAAAAAAAAAAAAAAGGCCTCCAATGTCACTGCCCCCTTCTAAAAAACTAAAAACAAAACAAAACAGTACATTTTTTCATAAGTTTCTATAAATGATTCTAAGCATATAAATAATTGTAGGTGGCTAGAAGAGTGGTTGGTTTTCCATCATTTGCTATATGAAGATATACTGTAACTGCCCCTCACATTACATAAACACTATTTACTGATACATTTGCCAAAAATGACTGCCAACCACTGCATGAGGGTTTCCAATCCACCCTTCCATAAGGAGCCACTCCTTTACACAAGTTCTGGGGATGAGGAACAAGTGAAAAGGACTACTACTAGTCATCTCCTTGTGTCCCAGACCCTGTGTAAAACATTACCATTCCTTATTAAATGTAATTATTAAAATTAAATGGAAGAGTTTTCAACCCTAGTCTGCAGAGAATGATTTACTGTTCTTTGATAAATCTATTCAACTGATATCTCCCATTTTTATCAGTCGTTACCAATATTTTGAAAAAAATAGAATATTAGGACTCTGTGGTTGTGTTTATCAAATGTTGTATAAACAAAAAACAAACATTTGTACTGTACAGTGTATATATATATATGCTCGGCCTAAGGTGCAATCTGATGCCACCTGTGACCATTTATATTGAATATCACAGGAGTAAAAAGGATGTGAATATGAAGAGGAATTCACATCAAAGTCTGTGTTTGAAAAAGAATCACACTAAAGGCTATGAAAAAGCACATATATGTAAAAATGTCATCTTATGCTGTCCAAAAATGGACAGATGTTTCCCAGAGGAGAGGACATCTGAGTAGGAATATAGTGGCGTGTCCCTAAACTGGAATGAGTCTCTATATACCGCCAGCTAAGTCTCTACCTGGAAGTAAGCAAAACATGTACTACCAGAGGTCCTTTTGAATAGAAGCTGAGCAGCAAGACAATAAATTGCTTCATACTGCTAGACAAGTTTTGCCTTATCCTTAAAGTGGTAGTAAACCTTCCCATCATTTTCAACCAAGGAAGTTGCCATCTTGGCCTCTGTTTAATTTACAACTGCCATGATGCTGCACATGTGATCAGCTATGACACCAGCCATTGGATGGTTTGACAGTTTGGTTTAAAGCACAACCAATGGGAGTGTTTCATTTCCGGCACGTGCCGGAAATGTAACTGGTTTTTAAACTGTTAAATGGATGGGTTTACTACCACTTTAAATCTCTAAACTCTGAATAAGGTATGACGAGATCTTCCAAAACGAAAAAAAAAACTCACCTTTTTAAGAGCATTGTGTTGTGTATGCAGAAGATCTAGAGCGGGGATTCTTAACCCGGGGTCCATGGGTGGGTTTCAGGGAGTCACTTAAAAAAACAGCATTTAGATTTACCATACAGCCCTCTCCCTTGCCCCAACCAATAGTTTCCCATTGGAAGAAATTAAAGAGAACACACCCTGCCACTGCCACAACTCATTGTTGGCCCATGTTTTCCATCCAATTTTAGATCATCATTTTCTGCACAACCACCATATTGTGTCACTCCATAATAGCAAGTGCGAATTCATATTTTCTAGTAGTAGTAGTAGTAGTAGTAGTAGTAGTAGTAGTAGTAGTAGATCTGAGCACAATTAAAATTGTTTCAATTTGTACAAGATGATTGTATTTCATTTTTTAATATATATATATATATATATATATATATATATATATATATATATATATATATATATTATATATATATATATATATAAATCTGTGATTATACAATAGATATTTTAAATGTATAATGTGCAAATAACAGCAGCATTCACTGACACCAGGATACATGAACATGAAAAACTCTCTTTTAAAAAATGAAATGTTAATCATGACCATATCTTAAATGAATACAAATACACAAGTGTACAATTTGTGTAATCCCAAAGTAATAAAGTGACATAAAAGGCACAATAATGCAAAAAAACAAGTGTTATCTTTAATGTCGCAATAAAACTCTTCAGTGCTCCATGAGTGCCACAGAAAACTCCATAGCATTCATCAGATTCTTAAAGGGGTCGGTGACTAGAAAAAGGTTAAGAACCACTGATGTAAGCTTATAACCAGATTTTTGAATGTTGGATACAGAGGGATTTGTGAGCTAATAAGAGGATGGTGTCAATTTGGGTTTGGGAGAGAGAGCAACCAAGGTCCCTTTCCCACTGCCATGTGTTGGATGGTGGGGAGCTGATATCTGCGTCTTTCAATACTGAGCACATCAGTGAAAGTTTGTGTCTAAGGCCTCATACACAAGGACGTTTCTTAAAAAATAAACAAAACGTCGGGCCCGACGTCAAGGAAAAAAAAAAATCGGTGTTTTTCGGCGTTATGCATCGGCGTTAGTGAGCGTCGGCGTAAATAGGCGGGTTTTTAAAAAAATCATCCCTCTGCTATTTTTCAACCTAAAAACGTTGGCGTCAAAAAACGCCGGTTAACGCCGGCACGGTGTTAGTTGGCTTTGTTGGCATTAGTGAGCGTTTTGCGGCGTCGGCGTTAAAAAACGCCAAAACGTTACAGCCTCAGAACGCGCTGGCCATGGGTTCTAGTTTCAGCTCACTAACGCCGACGCCATCTACAGCTCAAAACGTCAGCGTTTTTATGGGGCCATTGACTAACATGGAGAGCTGCAAAAAACGCCGGTGTCAAAAAACGTCCGTGTGTGTGAGGCCTAAAAGTATACTACCGACAAGATTAGCACGTATGATTGCCAGACTACTATCATGTTGTTCGACCAACATGCTGACAAAAACATGACACACATGCCCCGAATTGAGAGAGTTATACGTGGTAAGAGACAAAGAAGAATGATGAGGGAAGCTTTTCGACATGGGTCTTTGTACTTGAAAATCCGGAGTGTGTGTGCCTGCAAAAAACTGTGGCCGCAAAAAACGTCGAGAGGTACAATCAGTTACCGGGGTATTTTTGCGACTGCAAAACTCGACATCTACCGC
>BLSH010030658.1:554670-565332 GCA_018402905.1 Glandirana rugosa
GTCGAAACGTGCAGATCTCTCACTGTAAAACGGGTAAGAAGAAACGTTTTATCGAGTTCAAGACAGTCTAACCTACCTCTCGCAGACACTTGTCGTTAAAAGTTCAGAACGGTGTCTAAGAGTTAACCTAAATCCGGACCTGAAACTGACCCGGTAAGATTGTGTACTTATACGAAACTAGATTTGGTCACCAAGAGTTGAGGACAGGAGTCCTGGGTGGTTGTCCGGTCAATCCATAATGGAACCCCTCTACGTCGGATCTTATGACGTTAGTGACTCGTCGTTTACTATAGTGGACACTTAGAAGAAAACCTGTTAGAGTCTGCAAAAGACTTGAGACTGGGGCGGAGGTTCACCTTCCAGCAGGACAACAACCCTAAACATACAGCCAGAGCTACAATGGAATGGTTTAAATCAGTGGTTCTCAACTCCTGTCCTCAGGACCCACTAACAGGCCAAGTTTGCAGGATAACTGAAATACATCACAGGTGATATCATTTGCTGCTCAGTGATTGCAGTATTCTAGGCTGCATCTCCCCAAGGTAATACCTAACTGGCCTGTTGGTGGGTCCTGAGGACAGGAGTTGAGAACCACTGGTTTAGATCAAAGCATATTCATGTGTTAGAATGGCCCAGTCAAAGTCCAGGCCTAAATCCAATTGAGAATCTGTGGCAAGACTTGAAAATTGCTGTTCACAGACGCTCTCCATCCAATCTGACAGAACTTGAGCTATTTTGCAAAGAAGAATGGGCAAAATGTCACTCTCTAGACGTGCAAAGCTGGTAGGGACATCCACAAAAAGACTTGCAGCTGTAATTGTAGTGAAAGGTGGTTCTACAAAGTACTGACTCATGAGGGCTGTATACAAATGCACGCCAACGCTTTTCACATATTTGTAAAAAAATTTTGAAAACCATTTATCGTTTTACTTGCACTGCACAATTATGTGCCACTTTGTGTTGGTCTATCACATAAAATACATTTACTTTTTGGTTGCAACATCACAAAATGTGGAAAGTGTCAAGTCACAGAGCCGGAGCCCGCAGCCCCGGAAGGAAGAGGGGCAGACATGGATGCGGCCTCCAGCGGGGACAGTGCTGGCTTTGTTTGCAGGTAAGTGTCACATAGGGGTTGATTTACTAAAGGCAAATCCACTTTGCTCCACAAGTGCACTGCTAGTGCTCCACAAGTGCACTTGGAAGTGCTGAAATTAAGGGAAGCTCTGCTGATTTTATCATCCAATCACGTACAAGCAAAAATGCTGTTTTTTATTTTCCTTGCATGTCTGCCTCGGATCTACAGTGACTGCACTTCCAAGTGCACCTGTGGAGCACTAGCAGTGCACTTGTGGTGCAAAGTGGATTTGCCTTCAGTAAATCAACCCCACTGTCTGCTAGTATGTGATTGTAAGCTTTAACGAGCAGGGCCCTTTGATTCCTACTGTATTAAAGTGTATTGTATCTGTACTGTCTACCCTCAAGTTGTAAAACGTTGCGGAAGCTGTTGGCGCTATATAAATCCTGTATATTAATAATAATAATACTACTAGCACATTATGCTTTTACTTTGCAGGGGACTAAAAAGGATGTAAAACCCATCAGGGTTTACTCCCCCTTTAATTGGCTCCTGTCTAAATTGACCATAGTATGTGAATGTATGAATGTGAATTAGGGACCTTAGATTGTAAGTTCTTTGAGGGCAGGGAGTAATGTGAATGTATAATACATATGTAAGGCCTGGTTCACAGCTATGCATTTTTTTAGTGCATTTTCCGTTTTGCATTAACATAGTACAGTCTATTTAACATGGTTTTCCTATGGGTTATGTTCACATCTGTGCATTTTATGGAAAGGGCCAGGGAATTTGTTTCAGTTTATTGGTTCCATAGGCTTCAATGGATCAAAAACCTGTATTGAAAAATGCAAAATGCACGTGGAATATGCAAACTGCAACCTGCATAGGTGTGAATCAGGCCTTAAGCGCTGCGTAAATTGATGGCGCTACATAAGTACCTGTAATAAATAAAATAAATGAAAACATAGGTTTTATCAGGATTTTTCACAAGAACATAGGTGTGAATCCAGCTGAAATCTTCTTGCAAAAAATAAATATATAAATATATATATATATTATCTAGGAAACTAAATCACGTTTAAACTGTCTAAAGAGGCACTACTGTAATAAAGCTTTTTTTCTTGAGCAGAAGAGACACCTTCCATAGCTTAAATCCATATTTCCAGATATTAATGAAAAATGATCAACCTAGTTAATAAAATGCTCTCACATACCCTTTAATTTTGAAATATTGTGCACACAGATTATGACATCAAGTGAAGCTTTCTTTTCAAGACAAGTGAAAAGAACAGCAATTCCCTGTAGACCTCTGTGCTCTGCAGCAAAGATGATGCAACTTGTAAAAATAGACTTCTAGCAATAGAGCTGGAGACCTGTGCAGCATACTAGTCACAGCTGAGCCACATGACTTTCTGCACAAATGCTCTAATTACCTCTCTTAGCTTTCCTTGAAAACAGTCTAAAAACCTGCATATACATTATTACAATGCTCTTGATCAAAAAAGCTATAGAAACCTGTGAACAATCAACACACAATGTGCATATCTGATTGTTTTGTCAGATTATCTGCTCATAAACCTGCTGTGTTCTACCTTTATCGCCAGTTCTCAGGCATGTGGTATTTTTTAAAATCATATTTGGATAACTAAAAGGTTGTTTCAATGTGACAAACTGTAGCGCTGATATGAAAAATATAGTAACCCACAGGATCCAATCTAGTTTCAGTTTACTGCAGTTACATCATAGTTAATGTCTTATTGCATGCCAGTGCACATTGCAATTATTATTCCTGGTCTCTAAAAATGCAGTTTCTGTACATTACCAGTCTCCACAATATATAGAACTGCTTAACTGTACCATACAAGTTTTGTTAGTGATTCACACATCTGAAATGAAAACATGTGATAATAATTCATAGCTATATGGCCTAATTATAGGACTCCAGGGAATGAAATATGAGCCAACCATTCATTCCATGCAGTGTGATTAGTTTTACCAAGAATCACATCTGTCAATCAGTCACACAGATGGCCTCTGATGAGGTCACTACACATGACAAAGAAAACCTTCCATAATATCAGCGTGTACAGCCTTTGTAATCCATCAAGTAAAATTTTATTATAAAGAAAAGCTACAGGGATAGAATTCCAAAAAAAAAATCCAGAAAAATAAATGAGTTTTGTCATCTCTATTGCGCAATTTTTATGTGCTGTAAGGGCACTTTCATACTGGGGGGCAGTGGGGCGTTAGCAGTAAATCGCTGCTAGTTTCCGCGGGGATTTACCGTTGTTATAGCGGCGCTACAGGGTTAAAAGTGCCAAAGGCGGTGTGCAGCCTCTTCGGAAGTGCTGCTCCATTGTTTTCAATGGGCAGGGGCGGTGGAGGAGCGGTATATTACCGCTTACCACACCAAAGATGCTGCTTGCAGGACTTTTTGTAACCTCCTGCAAGCGCACCGCCCCAGTGTGAAAGCACTTCAGCTTTCACATTGGGGTGGATGGGGAGGGATTTTTGAAGCGCTTTACAGGCACTATTTTTAGCTAAATAGCGCCTGTAAAGCGCCTCAGTGTGAAAGGGGTCTAAATGTGGTGACTGCAAACAACAGGCTAAATCAGGGGTAGGCAACCTTAAAAAGGTGGTGATCTACCTGAACCACAAGGGAGAAGTCAAAGATCACCAGCACATCATCGCCTCCTCACACCTGATTTAAAACTCTAATTGACGTACTACAGTGTCACAATCGTGTGCATTGTACGCCAATCATGGGTTTAAATCAGTTGTTCAAAAGACAACATATCACCTCCTCACCACGTGTCAAACACACTCCAATCACTTTTCAGAGGAGCAGCAGAGGTGCCTCCTGCACCTCTGAATGAGCCCTTAGTTGCATTCCATAGCAGCTCCCTTAGGGCTCATTCACACAAAGTTGAGTGTGGGGGGGGGGTGAAACCCTGCGGTTGAGTTTACTGTCCCCAATCCCTATCCCCCTTTAGCGGCTGGGGCAGCAGCCAAAGGCGTACACATGCCGAAACAGGAATTACACCCCTGTTGCTTTTGGTGAGTGCTACCGCCTGCCAATCATGGCCTAATTAAGTAAATGAGGCCACTCTCCAATCACCCTACAACTGCATGCTTCTGTGGGATCCTAAGAGTTAAAGCAGCTGGTGAGAATGCAACACAATGCTGTCTGATTTAACCCCTTGTTTTCTGTACTGCACAAGGTTGCAGGGCACTTGCAGAGTGGCCTCATTCACTTAAATGGGTCACGTTTGGCAGGCGCTACACCGACCAACCATGACAGGGCATATAGTTCCTGTGGCACATGTATCTAAAGTGGGTGCAGTTGGGGCGGGGGTGGTAAAAACATGTCTTATCTATGGGTTTTACAATCCCCCAAAGTGTAAATGAACCCTTACTGTTCTGAGCCCCATATAAGGCTGCTTTCACACTGGTGTGCTGTGGCTTACCTGCACCGCACAGTGCATTTGCAACTTTCCTGGGTTAGCTGCACTTTGCCATAAACCTCTATTGTATCCTGCAGGTGTGGTGTACTTTCAGAAAGTGCACCAAACCCGCAGCATATAATAGAAGTCTATGGCTAAGTGCAGCAAAGCTGCAGGTACACTGCACTGCACCTACAGCTCTTGCTCCCTTCTACAGCTCCAACTTTACAAGAAGTCCCTCTGCATTGCACTCTCTTTAATGGTCTGGAATGGTGGGTCAGCAAGCCCAGACCACGATCTACCAGTCACCTGGCTGCCATCTACTGGTAGATCTACAGGTTGCTGACTCCCGGGCTAAGGAAAGCCATTACTGAGAGAGATATAGAGAATGCCATTACTGTTCCCTCTGAAAATGCTAGTGGCTTGGCTGCCCTAGCAATTCCCTGAACTCATTAACTTTTTGACGCATCTAAAGCTGAACTCCAGGAATTCAGACACTTTCTAAAATGTGCTGGCTCACCATGGGTTAAAGGCTAGGTACCCCTATATATATAAAATTAATAATAATAATAAATGCACATAGTGTAATTGTCTCTTAGTTACAACTGGCATTTTTACTGAGGACGGAGAGTATAGCTATTAACGTATTCACAGCGCACACACAGGAAAGGCACTGAACTCACAAACAGCAACTCTGCCCACTCCTTCCTGCCACTGTCTACTCACAGAGTGCTTTGTACTGAATAGGTTCACATAATAAAAAGCACTCTGTGAATGGGAATCAGGAGGGGAGGGGAGGGGTGGGAAGAAAGGCTGCATATGACTCTGCAATTGCAGGAGCTGAGAACAGAAGTTCCAGCATCGTTAAGTCATTGGAAAGCTCCCGGCGCTCAGTAAAAATGTACATAGTAAATTTAAAACATAAGTCCAGGAGTTGGAATGAACCTCATAGGACTTAACCCATAGTAAAAAGAGGAAGTTCACCCAAAAGGGGAAGTTCTTATTTATGTCCTCCTCCACCCCCATATTATTTTGGGGAGGGTACCTAGTTTTGATACCAGCTTCCACTTTGGCCCCTCCCCTTTTGTCTGTAGCCTTCTGGGAAATGCCACAGGTCCCAGAAGGCTGAGGGACCATTCACAAAGCATAGCTCGGCTTGTGCATGTGCAGTGGGAAGCTGCAAGGAGTCACAGCTGGATTCCAATACTAAACATGCCGGCCCAGTGAGGGTGGCGCTGGACTTTGACCCTATGTCTTTTCATTAAGCATACATAATACAGTATTTGTAGCTGCTGACTTTTATTTTTTTTCTTTCTAGGGCGAAGATCCTTCCTTACCCGGTTCCACACTGCCTACCGCATATTTACGGTGGCAGTGTGGACGCTCAGCGCGAATCGCAGTAAAAAAGCTGTGATCTGCGGGTGGCCGCTAGGGGGGCGCGGGCGCCATACTCCTGAGGAGTGTGTCCGCGGCTCGGGGGGACCCGATGTCTGCCGGCAAGCCGCGATGAACGGCCACAGCTAAAGAACGGGGAACCGCCAATGTAAACACGGCGGTTCCCCGTTCTGTTGGTGGGGGCATAGGAGATCTACTGATCCCTGTCACTGGGATCAGTTAGATCTCTTATGCCCATGGTAGCCCAGTCCCCCCACAGTTAGAACACGCCTGGTGAACACAGTTAACCCCTAGATCTCCCCTGCAGGTTAACCCCTTCACTGCCAATGACATTTATACAGTAATCAGTGGATATTTAAATTTCTGATCGCCAAATAAATGTCATTGGTCCCAAAAAAGAATCAAAAATGTCCGACATGCCCGCCTCAATATAGCAGCACTGCTAAAAATCGCAAATCGCCGCCATTACTAGTAAAAAAAATAAAAACCCTAGAAATTAATTCTCAGCATCCGTAAACGCGGCCACTTTCGCGCAAACCAATCAATAAACACCGATTGCGATTTTTTTTTTTACCAAAAATATGAGGAACAATATAAATCGGCCAAAACCGATGAAAAAAAACGTTTTTTATATTTTTTTGGATTTGTATTTTAGCAAAAAGTAAGAAATTTGTTTTTTTTTTTTTTTTGCAAAATTGTCGCTCTTCTTTTGTTTATAGAGGTGATCAGAAATGACGCAGAGGGGATCAAATACCACCAAAAGAAAGCTCTATTTGTGGGGGGAAAAGGACGCAAATTTTGTTTGGGTACAACATCGCACTACCGTGCAATTGTCAGTTAAAATGACGCAGTGCCAAATCGCAAAAAGTTCTCTGGTCAGGAAGGGGGTAAAACTTTACGGGGCTGAAGTGGTTAAGGTGTAACAAGCGTGTAGATCAGGAATCCGGACATTAAACTGTCTCAGTTTGCTGTATATTAATTTCAAGTTGTCTTGAAGTACTGAAGCCAAGAACAGCAAAGAAACTAGCATTTTCAAAAGGTAGCCAGCAGTGGCAGGCTATAGATTCTCTCAACACAGGTTTTCTATAAATTAATTAGTAGCCTGATATTAACGCTACCTATGCATGTTCCCCAACATTGTGTATTTCCACTTTGTCAGTCACATTTAAGAAATCCCAACTATATTTTGTCATGTGTTGTGTTCCCATTCACACAACATACCTAAAAATAGTTTAAAAAAAATCTCTTACCTCTCTAGATGTTTCTGTGGAGCATGATTATACACAGGACTGCACAATATTCTGAAGAAATTCAGTAGGAAGAAGTGGGTTTATCAGTTTTCCCTTACACATGCATAACTCAAGCCTGGAGATCCTTACAGTGGCAGCAGTTTTAAGCTAAACACATTAAGCACAGTATGATAAACATTCCCCAGTAAACTATTTGTTAAAAATCTTACCCCAGCACTTCCCTGAACTTCTGGTCTTCACAGAAAAGAGTTAACAGTGGACAGTACAGTCTGGAGTCTGCTAGCTTCCAAAAGAGAAAGAGAAGGGGAGGAAGGAGCAAGGGAATGCCTTTCCGTCCTAAGCAACAGGGCTATGTGTTTCTATTGATGCACACAGTATAGAGACACACAACTCTTGCCCCTGCATGCAGGGGTGGTACCATATATTGCTGCAAAAGAAATGAGCTGCTAAAAAAAAAAAAAGACACTTCCATCCCCTTCCTACCCAGATCAATTTTCAGATTTCAGTGCTCTCACACTTTAAATGACAATTACTCAGTCATGCAACATTGCACTTAGATGAAATTTAAAGGGTTTTTATCATTTTTTGAGACAGATAGAGCTTTCTTTTGGTGGTATCTAATCAGCACTCGGTTTGTTTATTTTTTGTTAAATGAGCATTAAAAAAAAAAAAAAAATGAAAATTTTGAAGAAAAAAAAAACCCTTTTCTTAGTACCGATTATAAAATTTTGCAAATAAGTACAGGTAATTTTTCTTCTTCATTGATATGCACTGATGGGCACTGTTGTGGCTGCAGTCATAAACAGTGCAAATATTGTACTCACTGTGCCCCTCACAAATCGGTTTCCCTTTCCTTACACACTGTCTCTGTGTGAGGAAATGAGAGATCAAAACCGACAAAGGAATTCATTCTGTTTACATTGTGACAGCTGTAATTGGACACAGCCGATCACATGGTAAATGACTGCTGTGATTGGCCCTTTCCCCGATCTGTGACCCACTGCCCACAAGGCACACAGTGGTCACAGAGTGCTCCCGATGCAGGCACGCATGAGAATGTCCAGGGACATCCTCTCAGAGCTGGAAACCCATACAGTAATACCTCGGATTGCGAGTAACTTTTTATATGAGCATTTCGTAATACAAGCTTTTTTTTTTTTTTTTAATCCTGACTTGATTTGCGAGAGATGTCTTGCAAGACGAGCAGGATTCAAGCCTCTGGTGTATGTATTGCCGTATGTAGCCAGAGGTCCGGGGGCGTTGGTGGCTCCCAGCGCTTCGTGGAGAACTCGGAGACACTCCCAGTTGGGTGGGGTGGGCGTAACATGCATCGGTGCGCCCGAAAGTGTCAACAGTTCCCGAGTGTCCTTGAGCGTCACCAGCGTCCCTGCACCTCTGGCCACATACAGTACTGCATACACCAGCAGTGGTTTTGGAATGAATCATCTGAGTTTCAATGGTTTCTTATGGGGAAACTCGCTTTGATATATGAGTGCTTTGGATTACAAGCATGCTTCTGGAAAAAATTATGCTCGTAATCCAAGGTATTACTGTATACGGCTTTTAAGCAAGGAAAAAAAAGGTAAGCAGCATTTTTTTTAAGTTATGCTATATAATTGGGAACATGTAAGACAATTAAGTAGGAGGAAAATGGAAATACACCTTTAAAGCCCCAGGAAAATAACTAGGGAAATGTCCAGCAATGAGGATTAACCCCCTACCAGTTTGGAGGCCACTGTATGATGACTAGAGAACTTCATATTCTCAACTACATACATTGGGAAAAATATTTGATCCCCTGCAGATTTTGTAAGTTTCCCACTTACAAAGAAGTAAAGTGTCTATAATTTTTATCATAGGTGTATTTTAAATCATAGAGAGAATATCAACCAAAAATCCAGAAAAACACATAAAACAAATGCTATAAATTAAGTTGCAGTTCAGTGAATAAAATAAGTAATTGATCCCCAAGAAAAACATGAATTAGTAGGTCAGACGTTTCTTGTAGTGACCAAGTTTGCACACATCTCAGGAGGGATTTTGGTCCACTCTTCTTTACAGATCTTCTTCAAACCCTTAAGGTTTCTTGGCAAATCGAAGTTTGAGCTTCCTCCATAAGTTTTCTATAGGATTAAGGTCTGGAGACTGACTAGGCCACTCCATGACCTTAATGTGCTTCTTCTTGAGCCAGTCCTTTGTTGCCTTGGCGGTATGTTTTGGGTCATCGTCATGCTGGAAGACCCATCCATGACCCATCTTCAGTGTTCTGGCTGAAGGAAGAAGGTTGTCATCCAAGACTGTACAATACATGGCCCTGTCCATTGACCCCTCGATGCCGCAAAGTCAGTCTGTACCTTTAGCAGAGAAACAGCCCCAAAGCATCATGTTTCAACCTCTGTGCTTGATTGTAGGGATGGTGTTCTTAGGGTCATAGTCAGCATTTTTCTTCCTCCAAACATGGTGAGTTGAGTTAATGCTAAAGAAATCAATTTTGGTCTCATCTGACCACAGCACCTTTTCCCTAACCTTGTCTGAATAAGTTAGATGTTCATTGGCATGACTTTACGTGTGCTTTCTGGAGCAAGGGGACTTGCCATGTTTGGAGGAAAAAAATCATGACCCCAAGAACACCATCCCTACAGTCAAGCACGAAGGTGGAAACATTATGCATTGGGGCTGTTTCTCAGATAAAGGTACAGACTGACTTGCCCGCATTGAGGGGCCAATGGACGGGGCCATGCATTGTAAAATCTTGGATGAGAACCTTGGGTCTTTCAGCATGACAATGGCAAAAAACATACCGCCAAGGCAACAAAGGAGTGGCTCAAGAAGAAGCACATTAAGGTCATGGAGTTGCCTAGCCAGACCTTGATCCTATATTAAACTTATAGGAGGGAGCTGAAACTTTGAGTTGCCAAGCAACAGCCAAGAAACCTTAAGGATTTAGAGACGATCTGTAAAGGAGAGTGGACCAAAATTCCTCATGAGATGTGTGCAAACCTGATAACCAACTACAAGAATCTTCTTACCGCTGTGCTTGGCCAACAAGGGTTTCTCCACCAAATACTCCACCTAATACTCATGTTTTGCTTGGGGACCAAATACTTATTTTACTCACTGAATTGCAACTGCAAAATTTATAACATTTGTATCATATGTTTTTTCTGGATTTTTGGTTGATATTCTGCCTTTATCATTTAAAATATACCTATGATTAAAATTATAGACCCTTCATTTTTTTGTAAATGGGCAAACTTACAAAATCTGCAGGGGATCAAATAATTATTTTCCCCACTGTACACTATATTAACCGCTTGCCGACCGCTGATCGGCAATTGACGGCGACAAGGTGGCTCGTGAGCGCAAATCGCCGTCATACGACGGCGGCCGCGCTCACGAGCCTAGTGAGCGCGCTCGCACGCCCGCGCGGAGACCGCCGCGCGCGCGAGTGATCCGAGCACTCGCGCCGGCGGCAGCATACTGCCGCTAAACGCGAGTG
>BLSH010030658.1:574888-608392 GCA_018402905.1 Glandirana rugosa
TGTATAAGAGACAGTCTAATGACACACTGTGAAGAATGCTACATCTATGAACAACAGCTTTAGCTTCTTCTGTATTATTGTTCCCTTTGGGCCATCTGAGAAGAGGGTTCTAGTTCTAGACAGCACTGCCATTTCTCAATACTATGCTGAGGAAAAAAAAAAACAATTCCAGTAGAACAACTGAGGATCTGTTAAAGGGCCTATAACAATTTGTAGCATGTTCTTTATTTATATGACTGTAATTCATTGCATTAGCTCACTGTGGTTAGTTGTAATTGGTTACAGCCTCTTCTTTTCATGAAGTGTTGTAAAAGATTCTTACGCTTGAAGGGGCGGCTCCATGTCAGCAGCCTACAAGCACACACTGGCTTTGTAAGCCTTTACAGATTTCCTTCAGTACATCTATTTTCACAGGCAGAACTCCAAAGCATAATGGACAGCCCTTTTCTTTTTAAATCGCATGTATTACTTAAGTAGGCTTTAAAATATGCATGTACAGCAGCCTTGTTGGAGTCATGTGGCAAGGAGGTAGAGTAAAACTCTGCATGGTCCTACATTTGTACTGTTGAGGATTACACATGCGTTATGAAAATACAGGGTTTCTTTAAGGATTATTAAAACTGCTGGAAGCCATCTAAATACCTCTTTAGGAAAAGTGGGAAAGGGCCAATGGCTACAAAAATATGAGTCCAGCTCTTAAAGTATCGAGATCATATTAAGACATTCTAGAGTTGAATAGGACCCTGTAGCAAACCAAACCTAATCTAAAATAATGGGCCTAGCCCTGATACAACCCTTGGCACTACAAGACTTAAAATGAATCTGAAGTCAATATATACAGCCTTTGCCAGCTTGATATCAGTACCATATTACCTCTCCAAATCCTACATAATTATTTCAATAATCTGTTTCTTTAGCCCCAGTTCACACAGGCGTGCTGTGCGATATCGCATGTGATTCGCACTGAAGTGCAGTGCAAATCACATGCGATGTCCGTGTGATGAGATAGCATGGCTGAAATTGCATCACATTCAGACTCAAAATGCACAGGACCCTTTCTTGCGTTGGCACCAGAATCGGATCGCATGGGTGGTCACACCTATACAATCCGATTCATTTCCAATCTGTCAGATCGCACTGCGATATGCCAGCTGAAAAGGGGGTGTCGTTAATGTATTGACACTCCCCTCAGTTCGCATATGGCTGTGTGAACGGCCAATGCCAGTTGGGTGCGGTGCGGGAACCCGCAGTGGATTCGCAGGATTCTCGCATCGCACTATTTTGTGCTCACTTCCTAGCTTCCACCACTACTTTCTCCATTTCCATGACTGTGTGCGCAGGCATCTTCCATTCCATATCTCTCTGGTCACTTCATGTGAAGCATGCATACCTTGTATACTCTACAACTGCCAAGTTTCATTGAGGCCCGCAATAATGATGTCATACAAAGGGACATTACCTCTAAGGACACTGCAGTAACTGTAAAACTCCAGGTAACAGGCAGCGTTTTTGTATAACTGACACATTTGTGATGGCCAAAAGATGGGTTCAATTACAGCTGAAGACATTGCTCGATGTCCTGGATGCACTGACCATCCAGATGTACTTTAGCTGTAGGCAAAAGCTCAGTGCAGTAGGTGATATGGCCCTATATACTGAAAGGCATGAGGATTTTGTCTCACTGAAACCAAGGAACTTAGTCCAGTATAACTGATCAGGTAGGTTTTTGCAACCTGAAGAGCACTATATTTAAAACAACTATGCTAAAAAGCATGCAAAAGACTCATTACATACAAATGTTTTATTTTTACCCACAGATACACTGTAAATAAATGGAGTTCTATATTTTACTACACATTGCTCTTAAAGTGGTTGTAAACTCTCATCGTTTTTTCACCTTAATGCATTAAGGTGAAAAACATTCTTTGCTGCAGCTGCCCCCAGAGCCCCCCACCCCCTTCTTACCTGAACCCGTCCGTTCCAGCTATGTGCACGAGCCCAGTGGCTCCAGCCACTGTCTCTGTCCTCATTAGATAGATTGATAGCAGCGGGAGCCGTTGGTGTCAATCAAATCCAGTGACACGAGAGTGGAGCCGAGTCATGTTGTCTGTGTCAATGGACGCAGCAGCGGGACTTGGGAGCATGCTCGCATGGGTGCCCCCATGGAAAGTGTCTCTCCATGGAGGCACCCGATGAAGGGGAGGAGCCAGGAGCGCCAGCGGGCACCCCAGAAGAGGATCGGGGCTGCTCTGTGCATAACCCTTGCACAGAGCAGGTAAGTATGACATGTTTATTTTTATTTTAAAAAATGCAAACCTTTACAACTCCAAGAACTTAAACTGTAATTCCAGTCTGTATCTAACAAAGCCTAAAATGGCTCCCACCCCATTTCACCCCCCTTCTAACTGCTACCCTAAGTAGAAGAAAGATGTCTATACTTATTCTCAGGACGCTCTGGCCCGGACACGTGATCACATTCCAGCAGCAGCTTCTGGGGAGAGGAGGGACTGCTGACAATGGATGCCCCATAGTAAGCCTGTGGGTGACATAACCACACAGGCATTTCAGTCATTGTCGGGGATTTCTCCTGTCCCCTGAAGCTGGCTGCTGAGGAAATGACATGGCCAAACCAGAGCACTCTGAGAATAGGTAAGTAGAAGCCTATTTCTTCTACAGGGTGATTAGAAAAAACATTTTCCCGTGGTTGCAGACATTTGCATCATCTATGACTAGCCTTATCAAGAGCTTCATCTCTTTCCCAAAGATAAGTGAACTAATTTTGGATACAACAGTGATTTATACACAAAATGTCAATAAAGTAATGCTTAAAAGTGTCCCCTCCCTCCGCCACGTTTTGGAAACAATTGGTGAACAACAGTGTATCCTTATATAAAGATACATATTTCAATAAAGGCTGCCCCTGGAAATACAACACGGTATGGTCAAAATGGCTAGCCAAACCCATGGCTTCTGACATGTCCACTGGATGATGTTTATATAGTTTCACTATTTTCTATATGTAAGATCCCTCCCTCGCTTCTCATACTTGCATTATTTGTATTTTTACTGATCCCACTGGTGTACAATGGTATTGGTATGAGCCACACCTCCACATTTGCAGAGGTAGCCCTCTTGTAGATGTTAGACCTCTGTCTATGTCATCAGCCCCTCTGCGAATGTCTGTTTTATGTTTGTTTTTGTTAATTTGTTGTTTTTGGATACTAAATCCTTAATAAACAGATTTTTAAAAAAAGTAATGCATAAAAGTAAAACATACTGTTTTTAATGCTAACCTTATGTAAATACTATTTTATTCACAAAGATCTAGTTATACCCTAGTTACTTTACTTATCAGTTAAAACAGAAATAAAATATGATGGGATTTACATAAATTACCATTCCACCGCTCCATCTACTATATTCACAAGAAAGAATTGTGGTCAGCACCATGCAAAATAATTATCTAGCACTTGTTTTTTTTTTAGGACCACAGGAGAACTGTGTAACAATTTGAGATGAGAGATAGTATTTAAAAAACCACCAAGCTAAAATGTAAAAGAGATACTAACAGCATTCACATTTCTATATGCTGTGAAGCATTTTACTTGTTATTTGCCATCTTTGGCTAAAGGAGGCACCAAAACGATGGTAGAGATCTTCAGCATCAATGGACAGGACATTGCATGTTGATGGATAGTTCTTTTAAAAGAGAACTGTAGCTTTGAAGCAAGACATGCGGCACAGTGCTATAAAAATACTTTTAATGCAGAATAGGAAAGGGCTGAAATGCTTCCTTAAGCTGTGTCCCCACCGAGATTGCTCCCTCAATTTCTGTGTGGTTGAACTTTAAAAAAAAAAATGCACATTTTTTTTTGCAGGTAAAAAATATGCAATTATTTATATTTTCTAAGGATTCTGCAGAGCATTGCATCCATTATCAGCAGATCATGGTGCAATCTCAGGCTCCTGCAGACTCTCAGCTTAGCTGTCTGCATGTACCTCGTATGGGAGAGTGTGGATCAATGGTCTATGAGAGCACTCACCAGTGCCCTCGCAGCTCATTAATAACTACAAGCTGTCAGCCGGAATGGCTGACGGTACATGTAGGCATTCATTCACAGGAAACTGTGAATGAATGATGTGGGCAGAGCCTGCATAGCCATGCTGTTTTCAAATAGTGACAGCGGGTGCGGGGAGAGGATCCTAAAAATGGGTGGCATATTTAGCATGTTCCAAAGGTGAACATAACCTTAAATTCTAAGAGTTCCATTTGAAAGAACTTCGGATAAAGACATGAAACATTTAAACCTTTTTCACACAGGGCGGTTTTCAGGCACTTTAGCACTGGAAATAGCCTTTGCTGAGTGCCTGAAAACCGCCTCTCCATTCTAGTCAGTGTGTCTTTTCACATTGGGGTGGTGCGCTTGTGGGACGGGGAAAAAAGTCCTGCAAGCAGCATCTTTGGGGTGGTGCGGGAGCAGTGTATATACCGCTCCGCACCGCCCCTGCCCATTGAAATAAATGGGCACCACTTTCAAAGTGCCTTAAAAGCGATTTGAAAGCAGTGCTAAGCGGGCACTTGTAACCCCTTTTTAACCCCTTGGGGGGGGAGTTGGGGGGGTTAAAAGCAGCCCACTAGCTGCGGCAAACTTTGGCGACTTTGCCTGTGGCCAATTAGAGAAGGGAGGGAGGGAGTTGCCTGGGTAATTCGCGGGGAGTACCTTAGTAAATTCTTTTCTTTTTCCTGTAAAGTCGCTTCAATAAAGATGGGGATCCGACTTGGTGGACTTGACTTCCATTGAATTCTATGGGCTCGGATAGAAGTCGCCTTGAAGTCGTACAGGAACCTTTTTTGAAGTCGGAGCGACTTCAGTAGTGTACATTAAGACGGCTCTCGTTCATTTCAATGGGATTTCTGATGTCAAGTGTCTTGGGGCGACACAAGTCGCCTATGTATGAACTGGCCCTAACACATAGAATGCATTAAGGTGAAAAACCTTGAGCCTTTACAACCCCTTTAATATTCCAGCATGGATGCTTTAACATACACCAACTTGCAAATGTTTGTGGGTTCTTTTAAAAAGAAAATCTGTCCAACCATCTGATAAATATGTGAGGTGAGAGATAACAATATAAAATAACCACGTTGCATTATCTTATTTTAAAATGTACTTTTAATTACCAATCATGTGGATACCTTTGTCCATGAATTCAATATGAATCTGTTATTAAAATACAAGTGCACAGACACTAGCGTAATGAACCACACAGCAGCAAAACAATAGTAAATACAGACACGCCCCAGCGCCTTTCTACAATAGCACTATAGCCCAGCACAGGTACATACATGCTGCCAGCAGAATATATCCTATACCTGGAGCTAGCAGGAGAACCAGCACAGACATGCAATAAATAAAGTCTGCATACCTACTAAACATTTTGTAACAAAACCAAATATTTTACACTAATCAGGTTTAGGAGTCCAATTCGTAAAAAAAGCCTAGTAAACATGTTAGCACATTCTAAAACTGGTTACTTTACAGCATGTCTGTGAGACCGATTCACCTGTCAGCCCTTAAAGTGTGTTTCTACTTTTGCAGTCAAATTTGAACCCCCCCCTGTATGTTTGCCATGTGTTCCCATTCACACAGCGAGCCTTAAAGTTAAACTCCGGGAGTTATGCTCATTGCATTGCCCAAAGTATGTATGTACATATACCTGATGGATCACTGGGAATCACTGTACAAGTCGGCACTGCTACAATGATAGCTGTCCTGCTGGTGTCTTAGGCAACTGGCTTCCCCTTTGCACACTCACCACAGGAGTCATTGCTGCCATACTTTCAATGCGTTGCATTTTTTTCAATAAATACAAGGGGTCCTTTGATTGGACAAGGTGAGGATTGTGACATTACCACCCTTCCTTATCCAATAAGAAATGAATTGCATCATGGAAAAAATACAAGGCTTTCTATGAATGGTAGCAACCAAGTAAGAAACCCACTGTGGTCAGTGTGCAGAGGGGAAGTGGCTCCGAGCAGGACCTGGAAGAGCGCAGCTACCATTATAGTAAATCCAACTACCACAGTGATCCAGCTTCCCCACCTGTCGATCAGGTTGGAGAAATGCATAATTACATTGTGTCAAGCTGGTCCAATGTAAGTATTCAATGAGCATAATTCCTGGAGTTCAGCTTTAAAAATATATACCTCATCTTTTATTGGAGCAAATTTAGACCAAACAGCTTGAAATTGTTCAAAATAGCTTGCAATGTGCAATTAGGGGACAGATTGTAGGACAGTTTTTTTTTAATCCTTTATCCAAGTAGGATTAATAGATGCTACTCTTTAGACAATTGTTCCCTCTAAAGCCAGTCATAGATGGAGCGATTTTCTTTTCTGCAACCCGCAAAGCTGTTGTATTCTCCCAGTGGGGGGAGCCATCCTGACCAGGACAACACACAGTGATTATTGCTAACGGCTATAGCCACTGGCAATAATCGAATGAAAAATGTGACAGGCAGGTTGTACCAAAGTTGATTGATCGGTTGGGAATGCCCATACACAGTTGGAATCTCGGCTGGTCCCTTCTGAATCGGCCATGGCCGATTTTAGCAGATTTTTTTATGCTATGTGTATGTCACAAATATAAAGTTATCCCCAATTTGGCTGCAAAAGTAGAAATACACTTTAAACAAGCAACACTTTAAACCAGGGATAGATGACAAACTTCATGACCCAAAGGAAAGAAAGAACTACACCAAAATAACAATGCAGAAGTACTCAATCTCTGAATTAACCCCAAAATTGCTGCAATGAATCAAAAGCAAGCAGGCACAGAACACAAACATTTATGATGCAACAAGACTGGAGGAAGGGCAGAAATAGGTGGAAAGCAGTGAACTGCATGACAAGACATGTAACAGTCAAAATACCTGAGGCTTAGTGCATTCCTGTGAGCCAAAATGAAATGAATGCCATAGGAGAGGAAAGGAAAAGATGGAGATTACCAAGACATGCTAATAAATATTCCATCAGTATAAAGATAGTGAGGAGAAGGGCGTATGATAATGAGAACCTTTGTATGGTTCCCCAATCAGCCCTTCCTCATTTAAATATCTGGAGAGCCATGAAACCATTCAAGCACAATTCTGAGAGCCTGGCGAATTCTACCAGCCGTCATGCCATTTTAGCGCTTTCTAGACCAGCCTTACAGGTTCTCACAGAGATCAGCTATGGTCACTCAATGCATATACAAAGAAAAGGAAGGATGGTAATTAGGAAAAGTTCTACCAGGAAACTTTCCATTTAAACTATCCTCACTTTTATCAGCATGAATTATTACATCTGAACACAACAATGTTTCTGTTCATGCTGTTTTTATCAATATATTTGCACAGCAGCATTCTTTTCAGAAGTAAATCAAAGTTTGTATGGGTGACCACAAATGGACAAATCCTTAATGGAAACTCAAGGGTGGAGAGAGGTCCTCTCGTCATTGTCAAGACCTGACACAGCCCACTGCAAATGTTAACCATGACTTTTCTGTAATATTTGCATGCGGCATATGCATAGTGTATGGTGTATGAGGTCCTTCTCTCCCCCCGATGGAGAAGGTATGGCTTTTGATCAATCTCAGAGATTTCTACATTGGATAGTAGGAAATTACAAAGCCTGGAACTTACCTATATGCTGTCCAATTATTACTGAGGATTATTTTCAATTGTATCTCACAGTGCTATATCATACCTGTGGTATACCCTAGGTAAGTATACCAGTGGATCCGAAACACGAACAGAATGTGTATATAACAACTTATCATACAGACAACTTATGTTCATCTAGAAAAAGGGTACATACTGGAATACTGGAAAGGGAATGGAGTAGGAATGGGAAAGGGAAAGGAAAAGGGGGAAAAAAGAGGAGGGGGTCAATAAGTAAGTGATGTGCCGGAGCTGGGAAAGGTAGTGGATTACTGGGAGAGGAAGGATTACTGGGAGAGGGGGCTAACAATCTGAAGGGGACAAAGGAAAAACAGTACACATAAACCCAAAGATGGACCTTATTGCAGGCAGAAAATTGTCAATTTCTCAAAAAACATTGTTGAGAGACCCCATTTTTGAATTCTGAGGCAAAGGGTGCGGATGATGAATTCCATGCTTTAAAAATTATTATTTATTTTTTTTTGGCCGCCATGAAGATGTGTAATTCAAATTGATTGTTGATGCAGGAATCTGTTTATTTTTTAACAGAGGATGCAACCCAGTTCTTACTAGCAAAGCTTAAATTGTCCATGTCACTTGCAAGTTTAGTACTTTACTAGAGATAATGTATTCTGAACAGCAGCCACCCTGATAAAGGGGGGAAAATATATATAAGACTATACCTGAAAGCATCTGATTACACCATAAAGGGCAGCCAGAGCCTTTGAAGATCTCATCAATCATACACAAAGCATAACAAGTGACTTAGGTGATGCAAGCTGCCTTACATTCCACCTATACAATACTTGAGAATAGGCCGATTCCTACCTGCCAGAGTGCTTTTCTTTTCCCTGTGGTCCCCACCAAAAATCCCCCAAAAAATCAAGAGGCGGCAGATTTGATGGACCACTTGAGCTTTTTCAGCCATCACTCTAATGGTTTCTATGTTCCTTCTATATAGTGCATCTTTTCACTACATAGAATCACAATTATCAGTATTAGCCAAACTGACTTGTATAAGGGCTAATGACCACATATTTCTAACTTCTCATCTAGCTATACAAAGTTATTGCCAAGCCTAGCAAAGATATGGTTACTCATTGAGCAGCCACATCAGCTTGCTTATGGACAAATTAGAGATGCCTCAATGGGAAGGCTGATCCATTTAAATGTCAGCAATGAATCAATAAAACTAGAGGAAAATATCATTGAGTGCCTCTGTAACCACTACATATAAGCTGTCTTTCTCCATACAACACAATAAAAATATTGAATTTGATGTTGTAACCACCAAAAAAAAAAAAAGAAACATTTTTTTTTCTTACATAAATTACAACCCCAATTTCTGAAGCGTCGAGATGCTGTTTAACAACTACATAAAAACAGAATGCAATGATTTGCAAATCTCATAAACCCATATTTTATTCACAATAGAAAACATGGGCAGGGACTGATGTAAATGTACAATATATATACACTATAGAGCTGCACGATTCTGGCCAAAATGAGAATTACAATTTTTTTGCTTAGAATAAAGATCATGATTCTCTCAAGATTCTCGTGGCGTAACATCTTACATATACAAAAAAATTGGGCTAACAGCACGGTTTCCTTTTTTTTTTTTGAAAGTGTAATTTTTCCCAAAAAATTGCGTTTGAAAGACCGCTGCGCAAAAACTGTGTGACATAAAATATTGCAACAACCGACATTTTATTCTATAGGGTCTCTGCTAAAAAATATATATATATATTTGGGGGTTCTAAGTCATTTTCTAGCAGAAAATACTGGATTTTTACATGTAAGAAACAAATGTCACAAATGATTTAGTCTTTAAATGGTTAAACTAAACTCTTCTATACACCTGGAGTTCAACCCTTTGATCATTTGAAACCTAGTATCTTTTACTTCTTTTATCAACAATGACCTCAGACTTGGCAGTCTGCCCAGATAGGAGAGACTCAAGGTTCAGACTTAGAAAAAGATTCCTGGGGAGACAACTTGCATTGACTTCTATTACAGTCAGGTCGCACTGAGTCACCCCGCAAGTCGGACTCCATTAACTGCACTGAAAATTGCGGTAATGCATGATGGAGATTGCGCGCGTGGGGGGGTGTGTGTGTGTGAATCGAGATTGCGATAATCATGCAGCTCTATTACACTGTATTGTCAAAAGTATAGGGACACCTGCCTTTAAACGCACATGAACTTTAATGGCATCCCAGTCTTAGTCCTTAGGGTTCAATATTAAGTTGGCCCACCCTTTGCAGCTACAACAGCTTCAACTCTTCTGGGAAGGCTGTCCATAAGGTTTAGGAGTGTGTCTATGGGAATGTTTGACCATTCTTCCAGAAGCGCATTTGTGAGAACAGGCACTGATGTTGGATGAGAAAGCCTGGCTCACAGTCTCCACTCTAATTCATACCAAAGGTGTTCTATCAGGTTGAGGTCAAGACTCTGTGCAGGCCAATCAAGTTCTTCCACCCCAACCTTGCTCATCCATGTATTTATGGACCTTGCTTTGTGCACTGGTGCACATTCATGTTGGAACAAACTGTTCCCACAAAATTGGGAGCATAAAATTGTCCAAAATGTCTTGGTATGCTGATGTAAGGGTTCCTTTCACTGGAACTAAGGGGCCAAGCCCAACCCCTGAAAAACAACCCCACACCATAATCCTCCCTCCACCAAATGATTTGGACCAGTGCACAAAAACAAGGTCCATAAAGACATGGATGAGCGAGTTAGGGGTGGAGGAGTTTGACTGGCCTGCATAGAGTCCTGACCTCAACCCAATAGAACACCTTTGGGATGATTGAAGGAAAAACTGCGAGCCAGACCTTCTCGTCCAACATCAGTGCCTGACCTCACAAATGCGCCTCTGGAAGAATGGTCAAACATTCCTATAGACACACTCCTAAACCTTGTGGACAGCCTTCCGAGAAGAGTTGAAGCTGTTATAACTACAAAAGAGTGGGCCAACTCAATATTAAATCCTATGGACTAAGACTGGTATGTCATTAAAGGCGCCCCAATACCTGGCAATATAGTGGATATATATATATAGTGCAGCATAAAATTGTTAGTATATAAATACCTGTAAGAAGAAAAATGAAAGAAAAAAAATCACTGTAGTAGCAGTGTCTACTTCAGGGATTTCTAGCTTCTACAGGGATCCCACAAGTATGGTATAAGCATAGTTACATAGTTTATATTTGTCATAAGTTGGACCAATGTAACTATGTAGAAAAAAATGCCATTCTGAGAATTCTTCTTTAACACAGTGCTACATACTGCCCCTTGTGTTGTTTAGATACTTCACATTGCCTATAGAAGGAAAATCTCACAAATGGGTATTAAAACTCACAGCAGCTTCAGGTGCTAATTGCAGTTTTCAATTCGGGTAGTTCTCCCAAATGATGAACCATGCACATAGCGTGATGTTTAGTATTAACCTTAGACTTAATGGTCTGTCTTAAATGTGAGGCGTATGAAAAAAAAAAAAAAAAATCTGGTGTGAATGAAGCCTCAAAGTAGGCCAACCTGGTTTTTCTTATAATAGGGGAATTTTTTTACTGAGTTTTGAAATAAAGTCATGCCTTGCTGTAGCCCACTGGGCCTAAAATGACTACGAAATGAACAGCCTCTGCTAACAGAACACAATGTGTGTGATCAGGGTGTGTGTGTTCACATGGTCTGGAAGCAATAGAGAAACTATGTAAAAGACAAGGGTGTGAGGGTACATCAGTGCCTAATGCTACAGAGACAGATTCAATAAGATGATCTCTACTCTGCTCCAGCACAGCAGATAATGCAGCATGTTGTAAAGGGTAAAAAGGCTTAAAGGGTAAAAAGAGGGCAAAGTTTGCCTTGTAGGAGAGAGGTACAAGTCTAGACAGATGTAACCACGCATACAAAACACAGGCTCTCCAGATCTAGGCTAATTCCTTCCAGCACCTTAATAGAATTTCAACATTTCCTAGCTCTGCATCAAGGGTCATGGGATTAACGGTGCTCTTGAGACCCATCTCTTCTGCTAATCATTCCAGCAGAATGGAAGTAAATTGTCCTTGATTTAGTAATGTTCCACATATTTCAATTGTGCTGCACACAGTGCACTTGATTGCCACTTTACAGCAGAAATCAGGAGTTTGCAGCTGTCTGAATAAACAGAAATACAATAAAGTATAAAAGTAACTCACTGTGTGGTAGCCTCTTGGCAGCGGAGGTTTTCCAACAGGATAAGGTTCCACAGTATCGATGATGGTCTGTCTCTCTCCTTTCTGATTGATCTTTCTGAACCTCCGTCGAGACTGTCGGTGAGATGCTTGTCTCTGAAAATACTCTTCATTTTCATCCATATAGTCCACCTTAGGAAGACAAACATATTCACATACAAATAAAAAGCTCTAACTAGTTATCAGTATAACTCAACATGCTCAAGTATCAAAAGGCACAGAGTGCTATTAACGTTAATATTACTAGTCATTCCCGTGCTGAAACCTCTAATCAGTGCAGAACATTTGTTACCTAGGAAACTACAAACTGGTCAGACAGGTCTGCGAAACTTTTAAGTGACCTGCCTTAGTCGATACCGGAAAATGGCAGAACCTAATCTTTTAACCGCAAGCCAGCCAAATTATGGAAGCTGTTTCATGTTACAAAGGCCAACACAAATGAGAGGCTATAAAGCTTACAGAGTAAACCATGCAGAAAGCAATAAGGAACTTTAAAGCCTCATGCAAATTAAATTGCAGCCATATTTCTGTGCTTGGGGAAACATGGCTGCAGCATACAACCACCCATAGTAATGAAAGGCTGTACACCAGTGGTTCTCAACTCCTGTCCTCAGGACCCACTAACAGGCCAAGTTTGCAGGATAACTGAAATACATCACAGGTGATATCATTTGCTGCTCAGTGATTACAGTATTCTAGTCTGCATCTCCCCAAGGTAATCCTTAAAATCAGGCCTGTTGGTGGGTCCTGAAGACCGGAGTTGAGAACCACTGCTGTACACGTATATACAATGTAGGTGAGTAAACATGTAAATCCCTAAGCAACGGTATATGTGCATCCAGGGGAGTTTACATAATATGACCTGTGACTGCATACAGCTAGTGTACAGCCATCTATTGATATGGGCGATTGTACATTGCAGCTGTGCCTCCCATGTGCAGAAGATAAACCTGCAATTTACATTGTATAGTCTCCTGCACCTATGAGAATGAGGACTAATACATAGCAACCGATCGGACAAAAAGGGATTTTAACATATTTGTGTAAACAAGCCAAAAATCTTTAAAGCAGAACTAAAGCTAAAGAAATAAGATAAAAATGAATAGCCAATTAAAAGATGAAATAACAAAACCAGCATCTGCAGTAATATTCACCTCCAATCTGGAGATTTCCCTCACAGAACTTTTTTTTTTTTTTTCATTCTGATAGCCAGCATCATTTAACAAACTTTTTCTGAGCCCAGAATGTTTTGGACTCGCTTTAGCTTGTCAATGAACAGTGAAAAGAAGCAGCACAGTGATAAGCTCACCTCTCTGTCACTCTGTTCTCTCATCCTATCAGCGTGCTTCAACTTAGCACATTGGCTCAGTGTACTGCTTTTTCCTCTCAAACTCCACCCCCTGCTGTACAGTGATGCAAGAGGCTGATACCAAGTCAAATTCATGTTCTTATACTGCTTACTTATACAAAATAATATGTAATGATGTCTTAAATGGTTGTCAACTCCTTACCAACCACTTTAACCTACAGGTAAACCTATAATAAGGCTTACCTGTAGGTGCCCTGCATATCTCCTAACCCTGCACGGTTTAGGAGATATAGAGTGTACTGTGAGGAGATTGACTGTAGGAAAAAAACATCTGAAGCCAAAAACAGCTGCTGTATAAACGTCCTGTGTGCATGAGGCCTAAAAATTAGATGTTTTTTACCTTAAAGGAGTTGTAAAGGCAGAAGGTTTTTTATCTTAATCATTCTATGCATTAAGATAAAAAACCTTCTGTGTGTAGCAGCCTCCCCAACACCCCCTAATTACTTACCTGAGCCCCTTCTCTGCAGCGATGAGTGTCTTAGCTGTCCCAGACAGTCCTCCTGATTGGCTGAGACAGAGCAGTGACGCCATTGGCTCCCACAGCTGTCAATCAAAATCAATCAGACAATCAGGGGAGAGCGGGGATGGGGCCGAGGCTCCGTGTCTGAATGGATACACGGAGCTCTGACTCGGCTCGGATGCCCCCATAGAGAGCTATTGGCTAAGGGGGCACTCACCATAGGGAGAGGCCGGGAGAGCAGAAGAGGGACCCGAGAAGAGGAGGATCTGGGCTGCTCTGTGCAAAACCTACTGCACAAAGGTAAATATAACATGTTTGTTATTAAAAAAAAAACAAAAAAACAAGCGTTTACAATCACTTTAATGAATTTCCCTGTATTAATGTAAAAATGTCCCACAGGTTGTATCACTCCCTCACCCCCCCCCCCTTATACTTACCCAAGTAATCTCTCAATCCAGTGCTATGCCCATCTATAGCAGTGCTGGTCTTTCTCCTAACAGCAGCAGGAGCCATTGACCTACACTGCTGTCAATCATATCCTGTGAGGAGGAAACGAGGGGCAGAGCGAAGAAGCACTGTATCTGTGTGTCAACGGACACACACAACCCGTCTCGGGAGCGAGTCTGCAGGTGTGTCATCATAGGATAAAAAAACTTCTCAAAAACTGTCTGTGCTTTATTTACTACTGACTTTTTTTGTGAATGAGTAGGGGTACAACATATCTCATATTTATTCACATCAGGGCGGATCTGGAGCCCCCGCCCACAGACCCCTACAACCACTGGGCAAGGGTTGTGGGGAAAAGGCCCTTGTCCTCCTCAACATCGCCAAAAGGTTGCTTTGCAAGGGGAGGGGGGTCCCCTCCCACATGTTGAGGGCATGACTTAATTAGGTAAAAGGGTAGGGGGGCCCCACACTCATCCCCTCCCCCTTTCCACATGTTCAGAAGAGGGTCTGATATGGAGTGTGGGGGGAACCCTCTTTTTTTCCTTTGGTGTGGGTTCCCTCTTAAAATCCATACCAGACCTGAAGGGCCTGGTATGGACTGTGGGGGTGGGTGGTTACGTCTTTTATTAAATCTTATGACAGCTGTTTTGTTTACCTTCGGTCATGTAAAATCGCTAGTCCATTAAAGTTTAAGGGGCCAAAATCGCGTTGCAGTTGCACCAAAGTAGTACCAGGACCATTTCAAAATCGCAGCCCTGCCGTACGAATGTGAACAGATATGAACCATGCTCAAGACGCACCTGAAATTGCTCTAGTGTGAATGAACCCTTTAGCTAGGATATCATACTATACAGTAACTAAATATAAAGTAAAATGATATAGGAGACGTAAAGTTGACTGTAAAATAAAAGTTGTATGGTCAGATCATAACATGTATGGGAAGCCTAAGACACATGGCTAGATTTCCATTACCCATATTTAGGCTGCATAGGGTCAACAAACATTTGACGTAGCATTCGGAATTGGTCACAATATTGATACAGCGTGCTAGGAAATCCCCCTCTCATCCACTGAGCACACACCAAGAAAAGTCACTGTGAGCAGGGAGGACAAGTAACGGCAGCATTTGTTACAAAGACAAGTATATTGTAAAAACGCTTTATCACATTGTATTCTAAAGGCAAGACAAGTAAATGAAACTACTATTTAATTCAGAAGGGAAAGCATACACTTTCTGGCTTTGCTGATAGAGTTAATCTGGATGTTAGATGGGATTCAGAAATGAGGGCATTTTGCTTTCACGGAGTGAAACAAGGGGCACTGTGCATGTTTTGCCCTCAGGAAGGAAGTGGTCTGATTACTCCTTCTGGAATGCCAATCTTCTCACAGAGGGCTGCAGACCACACCCATCTCCCATTAGGTAATGCGGGGAAGATGAGTAGGACGGGAAGGAGGCATGTCTGCAACTGATCAGCAGCTCAGGGAGCAGAATATGATTAGAGTACAAAGAAGACTTACCACAATCATTTCGGATGGTTCCAACACAATGCATTCACAGCCACGCCTGAAGCTTCCTGCAGATCTTTTGCCAAAGCTGTGGAAACACCAAACAAAAGAAAACATTGATTGGGAGTAAAAAATAATTTCTGCAGAAATGTTAAAATGTGTGTAGTCTAATTCTGGACAATTAAGGGCACACAGATCAGTAATAAATATAGCCTGACAACAGTACATGTGCAGTACGTTCGTGAGAAAATGCTTCTTGGAACTGCAAGGTCTCCAGATAGTAAAGCCATAGTGCAGTTCTGATTCCTGTTCACATGCTCCCAACCATTGCTAGACAAGCCTCCTGGTGCCTGAGCAAATTGTTCCCAGAAAAAAAAAAAGTTTGTTGATAGAGGTTTGCTTTTTTTTAATTTTTTTTTAAATACACAGGCTCCCTCAAATCTAAAGATCTATACATAAAGATGGATTAAATGGAAAAAAGAATGTTAAAAGATAGATAAAATCTACTGACGCTAATCTCTTTTAGGCCCCTTTCACACTTGTGTGACGCGATTTTGGATCAGTGTGACTTTGGTCCGACTTTGTTGCAACTTTGACACAATGAAATCATATTACAAAGTCGTACATAAATAACATCTATATTATTCAGGGGAGATTTGCAATGCGACTTTGAGGGTTTAACATTGAAGTCTATGGACCTCAAGTTGCATCAAAGTTGGGCCAAAGTAATGCAGGGACTACTTTGAAGTCGGCATGACTTGAAGTCGTACAGATATGAATGGTACTCATTGGAAATCATGGGGAACGGCTTGTCATGTGATTTTGCAGTCCCAAGTCACAGGACAAGTCGCATGAGTGTGAAAGGGGCCTCAGGGCCGGTTCACACATAGGCGACTTCGCCAGGCAACTTAAGGCTGCGTTCACACCTAAGCGTTTTGTTTCAGGCAGAAGGTCGCACGATTTTACCACTCTTTGTACAGGTGAAAAGGTCACCAATGTAAAAAGCAAAAAGCCGCCTGTAATCTGCCTAAAAACAAGTTCATGTACTTTTTTGACCTTCAGGCGACAGAACGTTCAGATGTGAACAGGGTCCATTTAAATGAATGGGATTTTGCTTGATGGGCGTTTTGGAGCTGCTGAGAGGAGCGTTTTAGGAGCTGAAAGCACTCAGTTGTGAATGGACCCTCAAATGCGACTATGCCAGGCGACTTTGCCTGTGGCCAATCAGAGAAGGGAGGGAGGGGGTTGCCTGGGTAATTCATGGGGAGTACCTTGGTAAATTCTTTGCTTTTTCCTGTAAAGTCGCTTTGACTTGAAGTAGTACAGGGACCTTTTTTGAAGTCGGAGAGACTTCAGTAGTGTACATTAAGACAACTCTCATTCATTTCAATGGGATTTCTGATGTCAAGTGACTTGGGGCGACACAAGTAAGAGCGCAAGTCACGGCAGTGTGAACCGGTGGCACAGGTTCACTTTTCTTAAAAATAAATAATAGATGGAAATTAAAATCATGAAACCTAATGTCACAAACATGGCGAAGCCACTTTCACAGATGTTTCATGAAGCCTTTCTGATCAGTACTTCAGATTATGGAACTGCTTTCAAAAATACACATGTCACCGACGGGAGTAATGTGGCAACTGTGGTAGTTGTGTAAGGTCAGCATGACACTGTTTTTGGGTTACTGGAAGCTACAAGTCCTATTTTAGATTGGACTAATCTATCCTTGGCGAATGCACGCCTCAAGGACACATTCTGCCTGGCTTTCAAACACTATCCTGCAGAGGGTAACACACCATATCAGCTACAGACTGGAAGCTGCATGGAAAGTCCTGGCAATATACTTCAGCACAGAGTAAACATGTTAAGTGGATGGGTCTGTATTAAGCCCTTTGGGTCAATATCCCTTTTCAGGGGTGACATCAATAGGCGCTCTGTGTGCGTTGTTGCATACAAATCATCCCCTTTCATATCTGTGTATGTGGCTTGAAGCTGACCACAAACAATAAAAGAACTTTACATTATCAAGACAGTATACACCTCTGGAACCCACACATGCTTTTCAAATATTGCAGCTTAGAAGTCCAGTTTGCATTTTTTTCCTGTATTTTCACCAGCTAATGCTGCAAATAACACACTTCTATCCTTTCATGTCTACACTCACTTCCCTATTGTATCTATGGAGGTAACCATATATGTCACACAGGCTGGTCTTTAAACAAGCCTGTCTTGGTTAATCTCTGTTACATAGTGGATTGATGGGAATTGTAGTTTACAAAAGAGACTTAGCAGTTTAGCAGGTGGGGAAAGAGGTGCAACTTTTCTCTGTAACAGCGGCTCTTACAGCACTGAGGACATCCACTCAGGACAGTGTCCAGTGACTGTTTTTAGGAGGCACAGCAGGAAGGATATTTAGCAGAAGCAGCAGCAGCCTACACCTACTGGAAAACACACCATTACACACAATGAATGTGTAAAACCAACTATAGATGAAGCGATTTTCTTTCCTGCAACCACGGGGGAAGACGTCCTCACTGGGAGTACACAATGATTACAGCTAGCGGCTGAAACGGCCAAGATTCTAACTATCTATGGCCAGCTTTAGGTGATGTATCTTGTTTCCCACTTAGAGTAGTAGAACTATAGGAAAACCTTTTTTTTTTTTCCCATTTTGGATAGATTAAGGGAGGGTCATAAGCCGTCAGATTTTTTTTTCGCCATCTGTGTCCCAATTTCGAGATTTACCTTCACCTCCTGTCCCATAGCCCACACAGGAAGTAAGAGGAAATACCTGCAAATTAAGGGAATTCCTTGGGGACCCTCCAGGTCACCAGAACTAGTACCCCAATTGGAAGATTTCCCCTCTACTACATTTCTGGGGACAACCTAAAATTTGGGGTTTTCTTTTACTTTCACTTTCAATGATAATGGTAAACAGGATGAATAGAGAGGTGAATCTCCTTAAAGCGGAGTTCCACCGAAAAGTGGAACTTCCACTGGTTGGATTCCTCTCCCCCTCAGGGGTCACATTTGGCACCTTCCGGGGGGGGGGGGGAGGAGGGGGAAAGGACACCTGTCCTTTTCCACACATCCGGGAGCTCTGGCCGGTTGCCGCGGCCGCTGACATCAGCAGCCCACCTCCCTCAGCTACTGGCCGCCTGGCCAATAGCGGAGCGTGGCAGAGCCTCGCGCATACGCAGTAAGGTGCCCGGCGTGAAGCTGTAATGCTACAAGTCCAGGTTCCCTTACCCGCGATGGAGGCGGCTGCACCTGTCCTCCGATCCGAAGATCAGCGGTGGGTGCAGACATCGCTGGACTCCAGGACAGGTAAGTGTCCTATTATTAAAAGCAGCTACTGTATGTGTAGCTGCTGACTTTTAATTTTTTTTTTTTTCCCCCTCGAACCTTCGCTTTAAGACCACTTTCACACTGAGCTGCCAGTCCGTTCTCGCTAAAGCACAGCTCGTTTTAGCCGCTAGTGGGGCCCTTTTAA
This sequence comes from Glandirana rugosa, assembly GCA_018402905.1. Lineage (NCBI taxonomy): Eukaryota > Metazoa > Chordata > Amphibia > Anura > Ranidae > Glandirana > Glandirana rugosa. Next base: position 594,100 of record BLSH010030658.1, read on the forward strand.
CCCCAAAAAAAGGATTAAAAACTCCCGTAAATACTGCACTCCCAACTCGCCCCAAAGATGCTGCTTGCAGGACTTTTCAGAATGTCCCGCAAGCGCACCGCCCCAGTGTGAAAAGACACACTGGAATGAATGGGAGGTGGTGTTCAAGAGCTTTGCAGAGGCTATTTCTAGCGTTAAAGCACCTGAAAACCATCCCAGTGTGAAATGGGTTTTACAAGGGCACAGACCGCATATAAAAAAAAAAAAAAAAAGGACATGGATTCTAATTCCTCTCCACCCTATCCAAAACTGGTAGATAAATGTTTTGCCTTTAGTTATACATTAACATAAGCCAACTGCAGTTCAAAAAGTGGACCAGCTGTAATGAGGAAACATCAGAACACTATGAAGAATTCTACAAGGAACTACATCAGTGTTTCTCAACCTTCTTTAAGTCAAGGCACCCTTTAAAATTATGCACAGGCCCCCCATTCTAAAATGTAAACAAATGAAATTAATAGATTTACATCTCCAAACAACACATAGGAAACCCAACATTAGAGATGATTTATTCTTCCAAAACTGTTACTGACTAGTATGCCAATGTTTCTCTTCTCCCTCATTTTCTCTCCCTTACTCAGCTAATATGACCCTATGAAGAGGGGCAGGGGAGGGGCAAACAAGGATGCTGTGTAGGTGCCCAACATTCTTCTTATCAACCGATGACGTCACTGGGTGTTAGGACGCCAGTGGTTGGAGGATTGAAAGAGTGCGCAAGGAAAACGTGTGGCTTTGTGTAACTAAAAGGCAGGCTTAATCCATTCACAGACTTGTCTACATAAATTGGGGCAATTTTTTGGCATTTTGCCAAGGTACCCTGGTTGAAAAAGGCTGAACTAGAGTAGTAAAATATTGTATCCCCTCCAACCCATGCTCACTTAATATTCAGAACCTACAATCGGTCTGTAAACAGACCAAAGATACAGATGTCTATGACATTTCATAAGTATTATTCAGGGATTAGCAGGACTACCTATCCTCATCTCAGTTCCAAGAGATCTCGTGTGGAATGTGTATTATTCTGTGCTTGAACAGCCTATTTTATATATTTATTATTATTACAGGGGTCACACATACCACTGGTCCTTGTAAAAGTAAAATCACATGAAGCACCAATCCACCAGCCTTATAAAAATACCATAACATTTGTGTTTATAAAGCTGCTGTTACAAATTTTCCTAAGTATATGGCCTATCTGAATTTCATGGATCTCTCCCTAGTGGTTGTTTTTTCCACATCCCTGCAAACATTGTGCTTGTGGGCCGCTTTGTGCTCTGTTGGGACAACCTCAGTTGTTCCTAATATCTGGTTATGTGCTCCTCGTACTGCCTCATAATGTCAGCTTCAACCTTCTAGCTTGAAAAGAAACACTGTCAGTTGTATAATTAACAAAGGCTACTTTGTTTCATTAAAAAGACGCAACATAGTTACTGATATAACAGAGGAAACAATGTGGCTTATTCAACTGGAAGAAAGACCAAATCTGCCATTAAAACCTAAAGAAAGCTGACCTTGACAAATAAAAGAGAGGCCAAACTTTGGCACGCTTACCACACTTTAAGCAGCATCCAATGTACTTCAAGGGCATTCGCCTTCAATGGCAGAGTTTTCATACAACTTATTTTTAAGAATTCATTTAGCTGCAAATTAGTTGTGGTTTCTGTCAAGCACATCTTCCATATGGATGAATAGCACAGCATGGAAAACTCACTATACAGGTGCTATTCAATGAGCTTCACACAATGAAAAAAACCTTTCTGGTGAAAACACACAGCAAACGCCTAAAAAATGCACCACAAAGCACACAAAAAAAAACCTAAGGCCTGGTGTTTTTGAGTGCTTTTTGCAGAACTGCACTACAATCCATGTAACATGGTTTCCTAAGGGACACAATCACATCTATGCTTTTTTTCAGCCACTGCGTTTTTGGAAAGGGGTCAGGGACTTTTTAAAATACAAAAGCATTTAAAAACGCAGCACACATCAAAAACCGCATGTGCAAAAAGCACTGCAGAAACGGATCAAAAGCAAACTGCATAGGTGTGAACCAGGCGTAAAAAGCATATTAAAAACATATCCCCTTTAAAGAAAAACTACATGTGGATAGGCCTTGATATGTAATAATGTTTATTAAAAAATGTTTATATCACTTGTCTGTTTTCAGTGCCAATATTTTTTTTTTGTTCGTGCTGAAAAATAGATCATATTTGCAATTGGACTCTAGGGTGAAAGGTCATAACTGCATGCATTTCTAAAAATGTCAAATGCCAATCATCTACTCTTTCCTCACTATGTGATTAGCATTTGAAGCATTTACCACATACAGGATTGTACTGAAAGCTTTTGCTTCCTTTGGGACAAAACTGTATGATAGATCGGGGGTCTCCAAACTCAATAAAGAAAGAGCCAGTTTACTGTCCTTCAGACTTTAGGAGGCTGAACTGTGGTCATTGGGAGTAGAAAATGTTCTGATGTCAGTGGGAGGACTAGTGCCCCATTATTGGTGTCAGTGGGAGGAATAGTGCCCCATTATTGGTGTCAGTGGGAGGAATAGTGCCTCATCATTAGTATCAGTGGGAGGAATAGTGCCCATCCTTGGTATTGGTGTTAGTAGTAGAAATAGTGCCCCATCCTTGGTGTCAGTAATAGGAATTATTTCCCATTCTTGGCATCAGTGGGAGTTATAGTGTCTTGCATCAGTGGGAAGAATAATGCCCCAAGGGCCGGATCAAGGCAAACAAAGGGCCCCTGGGCCGCAGTTTGGAGACCACTAGTATAGATGATTGCAAATTATTTGAGTTGCAATGAATCTTAGGACTCCTCTGTACAGCATGTAAGGCTTCCAACTATTCTTCCTTCAGATACCTAAAGTGACCAGACTAAGGCAGGAAAGACCAAAATGAAAATAAAGTAAAAAGCAAGCTATAAATGTACTTTAAGCGTCCCCCATCTAACTTCTGCCCATGCTAATCCATGAGTTGTTATGGTCACAAAAGCTGTGTATGCACACAGTATCAGGTCACCAGGCGCACTGCGCTTTAGCTCTGATCAATAAACCCAGTTTTCACCTAAACCTTAATCACCATTAACAGTTGATTGAAGAAGTCTGTGGTACAGGCAAGGCTGCTTTGTGTCTAGCATGTACACCCACACACTCAGGTAGATCACAAGGACTGATAAAGCACCATTCTCCTAAGAATAGACCTCTGCTTTAACACTGATTGATGACTCTCATAGGTTATGCCACTTAAAGGATCAAACTAAATTTAGCGTTATTAAAACAAATGGCTCATCTAATCAACAAAGTGTGATTAAAAGCACACAGTAACATACAAATGTGATATACTGTGGCTCACCCACTATGCTGGACACAAAACAGCCCCAGATAAGCAGGGAAAGCTGATTACTGGATCAAAAACATATTTAGCATGATAAATTAGGTCAGTGCTGTCCACACAGCAAGACATATGAATGATAATAGTTACAGCACTTCAAAACCTAACCTATCCCAAAACCTTTTCTCAAAGTAATGAGAAATTTAACTAGAGGCTCATGCAGTGTGTGTGTGTGTGTGTGTGTGTGTGTGTGTGTGTGTTTGTGCAGCAATCCCATCTTCGATTCTCTATGTATATATATATATAGTGACGTTATGTGAGGCGCCATAATGGACAGTCGATACTTGTCGCCTTGCATGTGATCACTTTGAGGCGACTAGTGAGAGTACGATCCAGGTTTTGCCAGTCATGTGGCAGAGCTGGTTTCGGCCAGGACTTTCTGGTCCACTCAAACCTCTCTCTACCTGCATTTAATGACCAGGAAGGGAGCAGTGGAGAGCTCTATCCTGGATCTCAGAGGGAGAAAGCCGAGTGAGCTCTGTGTGATAATTTGGACTCAAAGATCAAGATTTGCACTGTGCTTATGTTTTGTGGGTGTAGGGGATAGTCTCACACTGTATAGAGAGGAAATCAATTGTTTAGTTTGGCGCAGACGACGAGGTTTTGTTTTCTGTCTTGTTATGTGTTTTGATCTTGCAAACCTGTGATAATAAACCTGTCAGGTCGCTAGATTTTAAAGAAACTAACCTCCATGCTGAATATTTTCCTCTAAAAAGTGATCTCCACGAGCTAATCTCCCACAATATATATATATATATATATATATATATATATATATATATATATATATATATATATACACACACACACATGCATGTGCATATATATTCACATCTTTGTGTTTAACCAGAGTACAGCTACACCCTTGTGCAGACGGCTGCGCACATCACCTGCGACTCCAGGATACAGCAATATGGCTTTTAGGCTGTACACCTGTGCGCACGAATACTTGAACATGAAACTAATAAAATATTGAGCAAAGCAAACTCCAATAATACATACCTTTAATTTATCCTTAAACTACATAACCATTTAAACATTTAAGTTCTACTTTCATTTTGCCACTGTGCAAATCAGCCTCTTCCTGGTCTTTTGCCAATGTGATACCACCTCCAGAAACACACACATTGATCCTTCTCCTGTATCTCACCTTCAGCACTCACCAAATCATTGCTTAACCCCCTGTGTGCCTCCTCTTCTCCAGACAACACACATTGGTCCTTCTCCTGTATCCCACCTCCAGCAGACACAGTAACATTGCTTATCCCCATGTCCATTGTCTCCTCCAACACACACATTGGTCCTTCTCCTGTATCCCACCACCAGCACTCACAAAATCGTTGCTTATCCCCGTGTCCATTGTCTCCTCCAACACACACATTGGTCCTTCTCCTGTATCTCCCCCACCCCCCCCCCCCCCCAGCACTCACAAAATCGTTGCTTATCCCAGTCTCCATTGTCTCCTCCAACACACACATTGGTCCTTCTCCAGTGTCCCACCTCCAGCAGACACAAAAACATTGCTCTTTCTGCTGAGTCCTTCCTCTCCTCCAGAACACACCCTAGCACAATCGCTCCAGTTTCTTCTCCAGAAACTCCTCAGCCTGCAGCCACTCAACCCCACACTGCATAATGAACAATATCTCCTCCTACAGATATTGCACACTGCACTAAGATGCACAGTCTGGAGGTCCAGTACTCAGAGTGGATCTCTACAGCAGTAAGGTATTTCCCCACTGTGTAGTTCTGGATTGTGTAACTTTGTTAAGACAAATTTTTTCCTGTCTTCAGTACACATGCATACCAGCAGTGAGATGCCCATCCAATTTTCCTTTCCTCCAAATGTACTTTAACAATAACCTCTGAGTGATCAACAGCCATGAAAGAAGCATTTACCCCCCTCCCCCAGTCCCAATAAGCGATAGCACCTCAGTGACTTGTCTACAGTGTATGTGATCTGTTTCAAGAGCATGTGCATCAGGTCCTCAGTGATCAAAATTCAGTGTGTACATCAACACCGCAGTTACTTGGGTCCAGCAAATAAGCAAAAACCCCATAGCAACCAGTCCAAGCTCTGTGCATCAACCCCTTAGTGACCGTTTCTCTGTATGTTTTCCCATATTCATATCCATATCCATATTCATATCCCATATTCATGCCCAATTTTCAACCCATGTCCATTACAACCTCAGCGTCCGGTACCCAGGCACACATGTTTACCTCTTAGCTTCCAGTACCTAGCTTATGCTGGATAATCCTTCAGCACCGAGTATCCAATGTATGTACTTTAACCACTCACAGCCCCTATTCTTCTGCTTATGTTCAATAATCTCTCAGTTGCCAGTGCCCAGCTCAGGTGCATTTACTCTTCAGCAGCCAGTCCCCAGTACATGTTTAATAACCTATCCATGCCAGTGCACTAACTTTTTAGCACCCAGTCTTCAGAACATATGCGATAATCTCCCACATTTACTCTTCAGCATTACACCAAATAACAGTCTCGTCTCCACTGACTGGCCCAGTGGGAATCTCCAATTTCCTGTTTAATCAATCAAAAAACTCTGCCCCATCTCCAAAACCCCCAGCACTACCCACCACTGTTTCTGAACTCCATAACACAATCCCTGCTAATAACCAGAATAAACTTTACTATAAATGACACAAACATCAAAATGAAATTCACAGTTTCAGCATAATCACACAGCGTACAGCTTTGTTAGTTCATTTGCAATGCACAAAAGCAAACCAATTTCATACATCAGTTTATCACAACTAAGGCCCGATTCAGACCCGTGCATTTTTAGTGTTTTTTGCATTTTGCAGATTGGCATTACAGAACGTGTTCCATAGGAAACCATGTTAAATGGACTGTAGTGTAAATCTGCAAAAAGCACTAAAAATGCATAGGTGTGTTTGAATCAGGCCTTAGGCTGGTCATACATGTTAGATTGTCTGTCCAATTTTCTTTAGATTTACCATAAACCATATAATATGAGGTCAAAACTAAACAACACTTTCAATTGTATCCAATTAGGCAGGCCCTTGTACTACATAGTTAAAAGGTAAATCTAAAGAAAATTGGACAGAAAATCTAACCTGTAGGGCCAGCCTTATTGGGTTATATATTTGCAAACCCGGGAACTCCAACACCACACCCTTCTTTAAGCAGTAGAAAACCATGTCAAAAATATTACTTGAAAGAAAGAAATCAGGCATAGGTTTTCATGCTGTGACCGTAAAGGGGCAGAGGGGGACAGACACAAAATGATTTGCCCCAAGCTCCAATGAGCACTGAACCATAAAGGGAATCCCTAACAAAATGCAAATCTTTTCCATGGCAGAAGCTCCTATAATGCAGCAACAGTGTCTCCCACAGGCCTGCAGTAAACAGCCCCACCCTGAACGACTACATGTTATGATCGAATCAATATAGAAGCAGGAAATCTGTAACTGCAGCTACCACTTCTACCCAAAAGAGAAGCCACAACTAGGAATCAGTTTTACATGTTATAAAAAAAAAATGAGTAGATTCATGATATAATTCTGAATAGATTATGAAAGAATCAGCCCAAGGGCTTACAAATCAAATAAGAGAATGAAATGTTTGCTGTGATGAAACAGAGATCCTTTCTTGAGTTTTTACAAATGACACATGGTATAGAAACATTTGAATAGATATATTAGCGTCTGACAAGAACCCTCTATTAGCTGCAGCTTACATCCTCACCCTATTTATCCCAAAGATAAAACAGTAGAGTTGTCAGCTTTTTCTTATTTATATAGCTCTTTCTTAAGTTTGGTAAAATCCACATCTTCCTTTTTACAGACAGAACTGGTGAGCTATAATGCCATTAAAAAATGCATGAGAGCAGCTTTTTTAGCAAACCGCATTCTCCTTGACCCCATTCTGACAAAAGCTATGGTGCTTCCTTCATCAATACATACTTTCAGCTTTTCTAATGCCGCCACAACCCTTTCAAGTGGAGCCTCTCCTGGGTCTGACATGACTTGTACAACTTTGCAGGGAATTAAACTGCTTCTGTGATGCTACAGAAGTTTACTTTGCCAGATTTCACTGCTTCAGTCAGTCAGATCACTGTGCAATCCTTCCAGAATCACAACCATAGGTCAAACAGTGTCAGAAATGAGCAGAGGTGGTGCGGCAGGTAGCAAGGTAAAATCAGCATATGAACAATGACCAAATAATTCCTCATCACTGCATTAGTCTTTCAATATGATAAACAAATCTTATTATCTTCAGTCTGTTATGAATGCTGCTGCCAGGCTTGTATACCTTACTAACCAATCTGTGACTGCTGTGCCTCTCTGCCAATCTCTTCACTGACTTCCACTAAGTCCAATGTATAAAATTCAAAATACGGACCACAACATACAAAGCAATCCACAACATCGCCCCCAGCGAATACACCAACCTCATCTACAGAATTCGCCCAAATTGTCCTCTCCGCGATAAAAGTAATCAAAAATTAAATAAATAAAAGGGACAGTGTAAAAAAAAAAGTAAAATGGCAAAAAAAAAGTAAAAGGGCAAAAAAAAAAATCAAAGCACCCCACCACTTCATTCTTGCTTGCAGAAGCAAATACATATGCAAGCATATATAAGCGGTGTTCAAAGGTACCGCTGCGAACGTTTGAGCGCGAGCAATAATTTTAGTGCAAGACACCTGTACACATTTTTAAAGCACCGCCTATGGAGATTTTTTAAGTATTGTTGTTTGTCGTCATTCCACAAGCGTGCGCAATTTTAAAGCATGACATGTTAGGTATCTATTTACTCGGTGTAATATCATCTTTCACACCATACAAAAAAGTTTGGAAAATAGTGTTTTGTGTATTTTATTCAGTAAAGTGTATTTTTTTTAAAAAAAATGCGTTTGAAAGACCACTGGGCAAATACTGTGTGACATAAAATATTGCAACGATCACCATTTTATTCTCTCTAGGGTCTCTGCTAAAAAATATATATTGTTTAGAGGTTCCAAGTAATTTTCAAGCAAAAAATAAGGAATTAAACTTTAAAGAAGAACTATGGTCAAAATGAAGAAATCAATATATTATGCACCAATACAGTCTGTTAAACATGTCACTGATTGTTTTGCAAAAAACAGTAAGGATGTTGAGATCTCTACCTTGTCTCCAGCTCTTATGTGCATTTGCTTTAGTGAAGTGGCAACTTTACCTCCTGGTTTTCAAATTGCCTGTATTGAACACATGTTGTCCCCATTTGCGTCTATCTCTCTGCAAAAAACGTCCTGACATCAGTGGGGGGGGGGGGGCTCTTGTATCACATGGACACTCTGCCCACGACCAGCCTGTGAAGCCCCGCCCACTCCCACCCATGTCCCTCCTTTGCCCGCCTATTGCTTTAGATCCTAGACCTAGCTTGTCTGTAATGACTTGTGCCTGTTTTACATAGCACACACCCAACTATTGATTGGCAGATGGGTGTGTGTTATGTAAAATAGACTGAGCACCATAGAAGGCTTGGAGGACTGATAGCTAGACAAGCTATTTCACTGACAGGAAATAACATCTGAGCTCTGCTTAACTCCTCCCATCATCATCATTACTTGTATATACCAAAGGAGGACTGCTGGAGAGGATTATAGGCCAGAATTGCAGTATATGGTAGGAAAATAATCATTTCAGTTATTATGTTTATTACCATGTGTAACTTTCAGGTCTTTATATGAGGATTTACTAAAATATGTATGTTGCCTTTAGTTGTACTTTAAGCCTGGGTTAATACATATGCCAACACAGACCTCGCATGTGAATCGCACGCGCATTGCTGTGCCAATTACATGTGATGTCTGTGTGAAAATTCAGCCATACAGTTGTATGGCTGAACTCGCATTGGATTTGCACAAAAAAAGTTCATCACATACTAGCGCATTATGTGACTCTTACCTGCAAACAAACACCTGCACCATCCCAGCTGCTGGCTGCATCCATCTTCACCCGTCTTCTTTCTGGGGCCGCAGACTCCGGCTGTGAGTGGCCAGAGCCGTGTGACGTCACGCATGGGCACAGGTGGCCGTTTCTTAAGAGTGCATACAGCGATGACATCAGCGCAGTATACAGTAAATATCTCCTAAACGGCGCATGTTTAGGAGATATTTGCAATAGCCTTATTCTAGGCTTACCTATAGGTACAAATTACCCAGGGAGGTTTACAGCCTCTTTAATCAAAAAGTTCCAGAAAAGGCTTGGTCTTCAACTGGTTAAAAAAAAATTGAGAAAAAATTTTTTGTGCTTGTCCCTTCGGATAATTTCACATGAACCGTTGTGATCGGCTCTCAAAAGCTGTGTACCAACAATCGGATTATCGGTCAGTCACTTTGAAAGTGCTAGTTGCTCATCATATGTACTAGACATAAGTCTTTTTGAAAGGGCGCTTTAAAATCTATAGCTCTGACTAGTCAAATATAGGGAAAGAAGTACTTACCAGCAACCGTATTTTACTTTTCCTTCCAGAGTAATAAATAAAAGAGAACCAGTTTGCACAGACTTCTTATTTTTTAGACACTTTAATATGTGACATTGCATATTGGAGCGCTTGCCGCATTCTAAGATTCTAGTTAAACCAATTTATGAATGAGAAAAGAAAAAAAAAAAAAAAGGAAAAACGTGGACAGGAGATGTGTGCCACTGCCAAAGGGGATATCTGTGGAACACTGTTAAACATGCAGGATGTAGTATGGAGACAGGGAGTCCAAACCGGGAGCATCAAATCTAGTAAATGGGCCTCAAGAGGCCATGATTGGAGATCAGACCTCCCTGCATTACACGTGTTCTCACAGCGAAGGCTAAACTAGAAAGCTGTAATAGAAAACATGACAAACCCCTCCTATCATAAATCCAAAATCAAAGGGAAAAACAAAACACAGCATTACTCAGCTCATCTTATCCTTGAATTAGCGGATAATAATTTTAATTATCAAAGACCAACCAAGGATGGGAAAAGGAATCAGGAGAGATTATTTACTTTATTTCCAAATTCAGGATTAGTGCAGCTATTATTGTCTTCTCTTTGTGTTTATTCCTGAGTAGCGTCTCTCTCGAGAAGAGATTCGCTGTTCAATGACAGAATGAACAAAGGCACAATGCATGGCTTGTATACTATATGGATCAGGTTTTTAAAAGCTCACAATTACTAATCATCATTTGCTCAATTAGCTTGTCTTACTAAAATGTTAATGTGATTGTAAACAATCACCTTGTAAAACAACCCATTCAGTTTAACCACTTCCCGACCGCGCGCCGTGTTTTAATAGCGGCAGTCGGGTTGCTGTGCGCGAATCCTGAGAAGTGTGCCCGCGGCTCGGGCAGACCCAATGTCCGCCGGCGAGCCGCGATGAGCGGCCACAGGCAAAGAACGGGGACCCGCCGATGTAAACACGGCGGTTCCCCGCTCTGTTAGTGCAGGCATGGGTTATCTACTGATCCCTGTCACTGGGATCAGTTAGATCTCTCATGCCCATGGTAGCCCAACCCCCCCCCCCCCCCACAGTAAGAACACACCCAGGGAACACAGTTAACCCCCAGCTCCCCCCCCCTCAGGTTAACCCCTTCACTGCCAATGAAATTTATACAATAATCAGTGGACATTTAAATTTCTGATCGCTGAATAAATGTCATTGGTCCCAAAAAAGTGTCAAAAATGTCCGACATGTCCGCCGCAATATCACAGTACCGCTAAAAATCGCAGATCGCCGCCATTACTAGTAAAAAATAAAAACCCCAGAAATTAATTCTAATCATCCACTTTTGCGTAAACCAATCAATAAACACCGATTGTGATTTTTTTTTTATCACAAATATGAGGAAGAATATAAATCGGCCAAAACCGGTGAAAAAAAAAATTTATATATTTTTTTGGATTTGAATTTTAGCGAAAAGAAATGTGGGTTTTTTTGCAAAATAGTCGCTCTTCTTTTGTTTTTAGCGGTGATCAGAAATGACGCAGAGGCGATCAAATACCACCAAAAGAAAGCTCTATTTGTGGGAAAAAAAGGACGCAAATTTTGTTTGGGTGCAACGTCGCACGACCGCGCAATTGTCAGTTAAAGCGACGCAGTGCCAAATCGAAAAAAGTGCTCTGGTCCTATAGCTGGAAAACCTTCCGGTTGGTAGGTGGTTAAATAGAAATGAAAGGCCAAACATTTTTGTATAGATTGTGACATTATAAAAGGTGAGGTGATGGATGGATGTTATGTTTCACCTCGCATGCGTTCATTTGCAGGAAACTAAGGTGGAATCTGGTCCGGGTTTTACCAGCCACCTTGGCAAGGTTGGTTCCTGACCAGATTTTGAGGTCCACTTGGGTCCATCAACAGGTGGTATAAAGGAAGCCGGTCTGGATCAGATGATTTCTCTGGCCTGGGACTCAGGATCCATCAAACCTGAGAAAGCTTGAACTGAAGTTTGTTTTATGACTGAAAAAGATTTGCATTGTCTTTGTTTTGTATTTGACTGGATGGCAAGGCTTTATCTTCTGTTTTGCTTGCTTTATTTCCATGCAACCTTTTAAAATAAAACTGGCTACAAAGTCAGCTTTTAAGAAACCCTGCCATTTGGACTGCCTTTTCCCAGGGAAGGTGACCCCCCTTTGAGCTAGCCCCCCCACAAGATATAAAAAAAAATATATAAATAACTTATTTTCCCTTTTTTATAAGCGATCACATTCCCTCTGTTCTAAGCTGTATAAGAGCTGGGGGGAGGAGAAGCAGCAGCACTCGGAGCTTGCCAGTGAAAGGCTGTGCAGTGGGGATGTGTCAGGACAAGTCTGATCATTGGAGGAGAGTACACAGAGTTCCAGCATAGCTAAAGTACTGACCACGGTGTGCTTTCCTACTTATTGTGGTCAGTTTTTAATAGAATAGCAAAGGGACTAGCAGGGACACCAGGGATTTCACATGAAGGAAGCAATACAAAGAGAACAGGATACTTTCTCATACAAGTACATGGTACAGCAGGTTCATTCAGGAATATGAAGTCTTGGGGTAACAAACGCTTTAAGTTCATTTGTAATAATTGTCAGCTCACATAGATCTATAACATTTTACACCTAAATTCCAGGCACACACACACAAATTGACACTTAACCACCAAAAGAAAGCTCTATTTGTGGGGGAAAAAAAAGATGTCAATTTTGTTCGGGTAGAATATTGCACGCCCGCACAATTGTCAGTTAAAGCGTCGCAGTGCCGAATCGCAAAAGGTTCTCTGGTCATAAAGGGGGCAATCCTTCTGCGACTGAAGTGGTTAAAAAATGTATTTTCAAGCCCGTGCATAACACAAGTGTCTTTGCAAATACAGTAACTTCCCACACTGGTGCCCTCATCTTCTCCAAGGTCCAGTCTATGAGCAATCCCTCACATAAAATGCACGGCCATCAACCCTGTATTGTATGTGGTGGGAGCCAGCCTGGGACCACGGAGAAGAGCAGCTTATAGAGGAGGCTGCGGGGGGACAGTTGCACCTCTGGATGATAAAAGCTAAAACAGCTATTTCTACAACCCCCTGTACATAACAAGCATTTAACCCTTGCAGTGGTGTGGAGGGGGTCCATGTCAAAAGTATTTTTTTTGTTGTGCCCAGAGTTGGGCTTTAAATGTAACATATAATTATCAAAGTTTAGATCGCTGTAATAACATTGGATAGTTACTACAGCAGCTCGTCCCAAGCTCTTCAGTTTTTTTTTTCCATCAGCCCACTGGGTTGAATGCAAAATAACTGCTAGTGTGTACCTAGCTTAAAACTAGTAGAGACAGGGGTGACACTAGTCACAGAGAGAGCAGAAGGATAATTCATCAGTGTGCTGCTAGTCCTTCATTATCCAATCAGTAGCCTAGGTACAGTATCTCACAAAAGTGAGTACACCCCTCAATTTTTTGTAAATATTTTATTATATCTTTTCATGAGACAACATTGAAGAAATGACACTTTGCTACAATGTAAAGTAGTGAGTGTACAGCTTGTATAACAGTGTAAATTTGCTGTCCCCCCAAAATAACTCAACACACAGCCATTCATGTCTAAACCGCTGGCAACAAAAGTGAGTACACCCCTAAATGAAAATGCCCAAATCGGGCCCAATTACCCATTTTCCTTCCCTGGTGTCATGTGACTCGTTAGTATTACAAGGTCTCAGGTGTGAATGGGGAGCAGGTGTGTTAAATTTGTTGTTATCGCACTGACTCTCTCATACTGGTCACTGGAAGTTCAACATGGCACCTCATGGCAAAGAACTTTCTGAGGCTCTGAAAAAAAGAAATGTTGCTCTACATAAAGATGGCCTAGACTATAAGAAGATTGCCAAGACCCTGAAACTGAACTGCAGTGCGGTGGCCAAGACCATACAGTGCTTTAACAGGACAGGTTCCACTCAGAACAGGCCTCACCATGGTTGACCAAAGAAGTTGAATGCACGTGCTCAGCGTCATATGCAGAGGTTGTCTTTGGGAAATAGACGTATGAGTGCTGCCAGCATTGCTGCAGAGGTTGAAGGGGTGGGGGGTCAGCCTGTCAGTGCTCAGAACTGACATCCATTCTGTGTGAACAGAAACATGAGGAGTGGACCAACGACGGTGTGTACGAATTGTGGTAGACTTGGTTTATGCAAATAGACCAGAGTTGTCTGGCGTCCTGTACCAAGGTAATTAGGTACAGGAATCAGACGAACAGAAGTCGTTTGACAAACACCCGAAAGAACACGTAGTAGAAATCTTCTCCGAAGGAAAACCCTACTGCCGGTACGTCTGGTTAAACTACGTCACACGCCGCATACCAGACTCGTGACTGTCCGACTGGGGGGTGGGGAAGTTGGAGACGTC
>BLSH010030658.1:608402-619782 GCA_018402905.1 Glandirana rugosa
ACACCTACAATCTCTGGAATGCGAGGGGGTAGAAGACAAACTCCTACGGAGTGTCTACGAGTTATCCCAAATCCAGACCTCTGTACTAACCGGTCAGGTAGTAGAAATGGGAGCCAAAGAAATCGTTCCGTCACCAGTAGAACCTCCATACAAACCCCAGTAATAGTACCACCTTATGACGGGACACCGGGTCATAAGCTTCCATCCCCTAGTACGAGACGAAGTCATACAGTGTCATGTACAACCGTAAGTACTAAGAGAGTTACTTGACATCGAGGGGTCAAGGCCGTCGTGAGTTCGTCGGGGTCTGGTAATGTGACGGTGGTGGTACGAACTGACATCCATTCTGTGTGAACAGAAACATGAGGAGTGGACCAACGACGGTGTGTACGAATTGTGGTAGACTTGGTTTATGCAAATAGACCAGAGTTGTCTGGCGTCCTGTACCAAGGTAATTAGGTACAGGAATCAGACGAACAGAAGTCGTTTGACAAACACCCGAAAGAACAAGAAACCGAGGGTAAAGATGATGGACTGGCCAATCATGTCTCCAGACCTAAACCCTATTGAGCATCTGTGAGGCATCCTCAAACAGAAGATGGGGGAGCGTAAGGTCTCTAACATCCACAAACTCCATGAAGTCATCATGGAGGAGTGGAAGAGGACTCCAGTGGCAACCTGTGAAGCTCTGGTGAACTCCATGCCCAAGAAGGTTAAGGCAGTACTGGAAAATAATGGTGGCCACACAAAATATTGACGCTTTGGGTGCAATTTGGATATTTTCACTTAGGGGTGTACTCTCTTTTGTTGCCAGCGGTTTAGATATTAATGGCTGTGTGTTGAGTTATTTTGAGGGGACAGCAAATTTACACTGTTATACAAGCTGTATGCTCACTACTTTACATTGTAGCAAAGTGTCATTTCTTCAGTGTTGTCACATAAAACATATAATAAAATATTTACAAAAATGTGAGGGGTGTACTCACTTTTGTGAGATACTGTATGTGTATTTGTCTGGGTGATGTGGTAGATATAATGGCGGTCCCAGGGCTGGCTATGCTGTCTGGATCACAAAAGTAGCTGAACAGAACAGCAAATCCTTTAGCATGTAAACATCATCCTACATACACTTCATCTATATAGTTAGCGTTTTACCTGAAGTCCAGCTGCTCTGAGGACTATGAGGAGCCTGCATGGCGATCAATATAAATATCAGTACACTAAACAAAAAGATCTCTGAATATTTCATCTTGGCAAGACATTTACAACATTCCTGCGGTGACCTCTCCAAAATGTTAATGTGTGTTATACTACCATGTGATCCTCTAAGCAGATAATAACCCTCAAGTGTTTCACACTATAGCTCACATGTGCTACTGTGAATTCTCTTATAATTTGACTTGTCTTAATAGCACAGACACATTGAGCAGAGCTGTTACAAAAACGAATTCACATCAGTTCCTGATTGTGAAGGATTTGGCACTGTGATGTCCCTACCAGAACTGCACACACACTAGGGTGAATTTCAAACGGAAGTACTCTTTTTCCTCAAATATGCCTCAGTGCAACCTATTAATGTTAACTTGCCCCATAAAAAAGAAGCGATTTTTCCAAGTACATTTTGGATATACCGAAAAATGCTGCAATGTGTGGTAAGCAGTGCCTGGTGTGAAAAGACCCTCTTATAAATGGGACCACAGGATCACGTTTCTTTATATAACATCCATTTTCCTCCATTCTTCATGCTTTCTGGAGATACCCTGCTTTTGACCATGAAAATGATCACACCAACAGTTTTTCCCATATTATTTAGGAACGGATATCTTAATAAAGCTCAATTCCAGGCAGGTACAAAAGATGCACATTAGAAAGGAACTTCAGTCCCCTTACATTTGGCTCTGGTGATGCCATTTTTGTATTTCTGGCACATAGGCAGATGTGCTGTAAGCCTCTGCCCAGCCTTTGGCACACCTGTACACACACAACTCCTCACCTTTGTGCATACGTGGAGAAAACCAATTGGTATACAGATGTGTGGGGATCCCATGAGCGTGCAAATGTGCCTCAGAGCTCTGCTGGGACACTAAGCCCTGTTGTGCATCTGCACATTCATATTATCCAGGAGATCTGCCGGTACCCTAAGCCCTGAGGCACATCTGCACATGCATATTATCCAGGAGATCTGCCGGTACCCTAAGCCCTGAGGCACATCTGCACATGCATATTATCCAGGAGATCTGCCGGTACCCTAAGCCGTGAGGCACATCTGCACATTCATATTATCCAGGAGATCTGCCGGTACCCTAAGCCCTGAGGCACATCTGCACATTCATATTATCCAGGAGATCTGCCGGTACCCTAAGCCCTGAGGCACATCTGCACATGCATATTATCCAGGAGATCTGCCGGTACCCTAAGCCCTGAGGCACATCTGCACATGCATATTATCCAGGAGATCTGCCGGTACCCGAAGCCCTGAGGCACATCTGCACATGCATATTATCCTGGAGATCTGCCGGTACCCTAAGCCCTGAGGCACATCTGCACATTCATATTATCCAGGAGGTATCAGCAGTGTAGCTGTTAACTGTAACTGAGAACGTGGTGTCATCCGCCTGGCTGTGATATGTGTCAGAGGGCTGTGTAAATCTCACAACTGAAGACAGAAATGCAAATCCTTTGGCATATAAAATAGCTCTCTTATATGCCAATGTGTATTTAGAGGTTTGCCAGGAGTTCAGATTTAAAGACAAGACAAGAGAAAAGGGGAGACACCATAAAGCTTAAACTGCAAAGGTCAGAAGGCAAGTATCTGACCTGTCAGCAGAAAAAAAAAGACCAATTATTTGAGCTCCTTTCAACATGTAGAGCTGCAGGCAATATCCAACCATCCTAACACCATTTCACCCAACACATTAAATTGTGTGAAAAGTCTTACTGATGGTCGATATTACAAATGCAACTGTCCTACTATCTTCCTACAGACCTAGAACATGGAAAATATCATGGAAATGTGCGATATTTTTGAAAATGTAATAAAAAAAAAATTACATTTCTTCTAATTAACATATGATATAGGATTATAAGGGATTTTTTCTATACAAATTAGTAAAAAAAATACAGCATAATGCTGTTCATGTTAATATAAAAAAAAAAAAAAAAACCCCAAAAAACGAAATATTGGCAATATGCGAAATCAATTGTTAAGTGTCTGACTCTGATTGCTTTCTTTAAAACCTAATTTTACCTCCAATGAACACTAATGCCTAGTACAATCAATCAGAAAATTGGATGAAAAATATCGCTTTCAAATCGATCGTACGATAATTTGATCGTTAGTACACAATTTGAGAGCCGATCACATCAGTTCATGCAAAATTATCCAAAGGAACAAACATGGAAATGTTTCTGATAGGATACCAGAATGTACGATTTTCACTTAATCAGTACAGTATTTCTCCGGAAAAAAAAACTGAAGAGCAAGACCACGCTAAAATCGGAAGAGCAAGACCACGCATACAAACGAAAGAATATATTGCAATACAATACATCACTTCCGAAGTTGTATTCTGTCATACAAGAATTTTTGTAATCTGTAACCTCTTCATATTTGATAAGACCAGCATGCAAAATAATAAATAGGCGTTCATTTGTCCTATATTCTCTATTCTCATTGTGTGTATGAGGCGTAAGCCACCTTTAGACAAAACCATTTTTCTTTTCCTGTGAAGAGCTTATTCTACTGTCAGGTTTTGTATTGCTGTCTGTTACGCCATCAGAGACTTTCCCACACTTCCTGTCTCCGTGACATCAGCACAAAGATATGAAGGAATAGGGATTACTGTAACAGGAAGACACAGACAGCAATAAAAATGTGATAAGAGTTCTAGCCTTCCCATTGAGGGCAGACGTCCATGTTACCATTCCAGAGATGTCACCTCATTTAATGTCCCTTGACACCAGTCAGGATACAGACACTTGCAAAAAATCCTTGCCTACTCTGGCAAAAACTTAAAAAAAATAGAACTTCCTATCATTGTTTATTAAGATGATATCTGCTGATAATCTTAAGTGATAATTGAACCCAGATTACACAGGAGAAGCATGACATTTCAGTACCAAAATAAACCACAACTTACAAGAAACCATCTATAAAAGTCATATAAAAGGACCCTCATCTTTATTGCATCTTAGCTAAAAAAGGGTGCAGAGATGGATGGGTTACTGTCGTATCTACTAAGAATATCCTCAAATGAACTTTCATAATTTAAACAGGGTGTGTGGAGACTGAAAGGGATTCTGAATGAGAGATTTTGTTTTTGCAGAAAGCTTGACAAATAGGTCTACAATAGGAAAAAAATTAACTACTTGCTCACTGCTAAAAATAAAACCATATGTATGTCATCTCTCAGGTTTACTGTTACACAAGCGCTCATATTTCTATAACAGATCAGCACAGATATTCATATAAAGAAACCTTTCAGATGCAGAGCGCTGCTTTCTACAAGGGATATCTCTAACATGCATACAACAGAAGTAAAGCAAATCCCTGTCAAAGCCATGCTCAACTACACAAGTCAATTTTGGCTCAAAACCTCCCCATCTGACAGCCTTAAAGACTTTCATTCATTCAAAATAAAAATCTCTCTATACATAAAACTTTTCTGGCCAGAAAAGGTCTGGTCAAGTGGCATCACAGGTCCTCTTCTTTCTCCAGATTCTACAGCACCGCGTATTGACGTAGCCCTGCTATCTGCAGCCTTGATGCTCTGCACTGGCATTACACATCAACCAGCATCATTCATCCTGGAAGAGCAGCATCCCTGGATGGTAACCAGGTGAATGTACAGCGGATAGGACTGGGTGAGTAAAGCAGCCAGATTTGCTTTTACAATTTGTAGGCTGCCCTTGGGGATGATTTTTTTACATTGATTACATTTATGCCCAAGCTGGACTTGACCTTTAAGGTATATTGAAAGGTAACTTTCTTTTTCATTTGGGGTAGGGTAATAACGGCTTACACCACGGCCAGGTTTTAGCTGTATCCTATTCCAGTGAAATCTTGGACTTTCCATCATTTTTTGGACTGATTACAACAGTCACCAGGACAAATAGAGGCTCACTTGTTCTGATTAAGGCAGTGGTTCTCAACTCCAGTCCTCGGGACCCACCAACAGGCCAGATTTTAAGTATTACCTTGGGGAGATGCAGACTAGAATACTGCAATCACAGAGCAGCAAATTATATCACCTGCGATGCATTTCAGTTATCCTGCAAACCTGGCCTGTTAGTGGGTCCCGAGGACCGGAGTTGAGAACCACTGGATTAAGGGAATGGACTGCAATAAAAACCTTGAAAAGGTCTTTACACCGTCACACTTGATCTAAAACTGCAAAACAGATGTCTGTTTTAGATTTAAAGTGATTTTAAACGATCATTGTACACCAACCCACTCAGTTTAAAATAGAAATGAAAAGCAAGGCATTTTTCTCTAAATATAAAAAAAAAACATTGTAAGTACCTTTTCTCCCTTTTTTTTGTAAATGATCACATTCACTCTGTTCTCAGCACCATAAGAGCTGAGGGGAGGAGAAGCAGCAGCGCAACGAGCTTTCCAATGAATGGCTGTACAGCAGGGGCACATCAGGACAAGTCTGATAATTGGAGAACTCAAACTAACCATGCTGTGCTCTCCTGCTTAGTGTGGTCAGATGTTAACATGAAAGCAGAGGGACTGGCAAGAACACCAGGGATTTCACACAAAGGAAGCAGTACAAAGTGAACAGGAGACTTTCTTATACAAGTACATGGTACAGCAGGCACATATTGGGAATATGAAATGTTAGAATAACATACGCTTTAATTTACCAAAAATCTAAGGATAGGCAACATGGCTGCCGTTCCTTGATTTTGGTGAAAATTTTCATTTGTGCTTCACTATTTAGTGACACGCTGGCCAGGAAGAGACATGTGCATATCAATGCTCACTCCAGGTCACCAAAAAAGGGAAGGAGAAATAAGCACTACAGCAAAAATGTATGTGCTTTAAAAGTCAGCACTGGCATGTTCAGTCTAGACAGGTCCCATTAAAGTGGCCATACACACACTTGGACTGTCATATGATACGAATCCTGCATCATCATGCAATAAACTGCTTGTATGTAGATTGTGATGGGTTATACTAAGAGAACATAGGAGAGCTACATCTAGTATTTATTACAGCTGATAAAGCAGAGATAACCAGATGTTCCCAAGCTGCCTTATAAGCAGAAATTTAGATTTACACCAGCTTGCACATAACAATGAATGTGCATCAATAACATGTTGTTCACCAGCAACTCCTTGCAAATGGTAATTAAAAATTCTAACCCAGCCTCCCTCTGACGCGTCTCAACCAAGATGGGACTTCCGTGGTTCTACAATTAAGTATGGCCTGGAGTCAAATGCTTTAGGGGGAGGCATAAGTTTGAAGTTGAATCATTGTCTTTAATACATCACTATTTGTAAGGACTTCCTGGTGTGCAACATTTAATGGATGCCTTGCCCAGATGACTTGACACCTAGCGCCCCATGGACACATAGCTGACAACTCTTATTAAGGATTCTTGGAACTTTGATATCTTTCTTAGTGAGAACTGTGCATGTTGTGTAAAGATCATGTGAGATCATATACATTTAAGTATAGTGTGATATCAGATTGGCACATTTTGTACTGAAGCTTAACTTCGCATAAGGGGTCTTTTCTGCGAGATAGGCCGCTTTCACCCTGCTGCACTGTAGTCTGGCCAGGCACATTCACACAGGAACGTGTCCCAAGTGCATTTCCCCACACATGCACTGGATGTGCCATCTGCTGCGGGTATCAATATATTCCTAGCGACATCTCAAACGCAGAATGCAAACACAGTGCGCTTGCCTGCACCAGAACACATGGTGCCACAGTACTATAAGATCTGGTGCAGTGCGTTTTTGAAAAGTAGAGTATGTACTACTTTTGGTATAATCCCTATTAAATGAATAGGCTGAAAATCGCACCACACTGAGTTGCAAAGGAACCGCACAGGAATGCGGACCGGGTCCCTGTACAATTCAGGTGTGAACCATCCCAAAAGGCAGCTAAACTGACTATACCTACGCTCAGGCTCCCGGCCATTAAAAATCACTGCATGCATTTAAATTCATTTAGAAATGCCCTCATTGTATGACATTTCAATGTCATATAAAGGCATATTTTTCATGCCAGTGTAAATAAAAGTTTAAGAAAATTTCTGATTAGTGACTGCTCATTGGTTGGCTTGTGCTCCCATCGGTGGCTAACTTCAGCTTTTAAAAGCCCCTTTCCATTCTGATCATCTCTTCGAAGCAAAAAGAGACTCACCCTTAAAACAGACAAAATCAACTCCACAAATAAAATGATCCCCTCACAGTACCAGTTTATAAACAAATTTGCTTAACTTCCCAGCAACAGAACATCAGAGACACCACACAGCTTCCAAGTCACCTAAAAACAGATCGAGCGATTATAAAACTAATTAGAATGTAATCAGTAAGCAAATATCCAGCGGTGATGAATTCAGTTTCGGCTCAGTGTGGCTACACATGAAAAGAGAGGCTTGCTTTATGTTTACGTTCTTCACATAGAAAGGCTCCATGGCTCATAGCGAAAAGGGCTTGAGGTGATTGTAGCCGTATTAGTGCAACTGCGACAGAGACAATTGAGTACTGTCCGTGATACTTTTTTTATTTGCACCAACATACAATTTTTCAGGAAAAGCTTTCGGGGTGCATCCCCTTCTTCAAGGTCCAAGCAGTACTGCCTATCTTTCATTGGAGACAAATCAATAGTAACTTAGTTTTGCTGTGTATAGGAGATGATCAGCAGTGAATTCATTACAGCAGGGTTACTTTTCAGTCACTTAGCACAGTGACTGCCGTGCCCTCTCCTTGAGCAATCAGGATTATGGGAGTCATAGGTAAGCACTGATAAGAAATGATTCACATAGTACAAATCCCTGTTCTATCACATACCAAACAACAGATAATGCTGGATATACATGTTTATGCACGTGATTCTACAATTGTAACCATTGCTTGTAGCAACAACATAGCATAGACCAGTGATTGCCAACTAGTGGTCCGTGGACCACTAATGGTCCACAATAAAATTTGGTGGTACCCAGGGACTTTGCTGCAAATCAACATTGTGGCGGATGCAGAGTTGGCTCTCTAATTAGGCAGTCGCCTAAGGCCTCGCGCTCACAGGGGAATAATGGTCGCCTAATTTGCCTATTGCATTGTTTATCAGCTGGGGTTAACCTGTTGTTCTGTGGCAAAGTCCCCAGAAGGTCCACGGCAATCTACCTGTCAATCACCAACAGCTGACGCCGGACAAGTAGATCGAGATTCAGCCGATATGCACAGTAGCACAGGAAGCGGCTGTAACTCCTCTCTCATGTCGCGCTGCCCCCCGGCGGCCCCTCCTATGTTCTTGTCCATCCCAGTTTGCTTGTGACATCACCTGGGATGGACAAGAAGAGAGGAGGGGGCGACCGGGAGCAGCGCAACATGAGAGAGAAGTTACAGCCACTTCCCGTGCTATTCTGCATCTGAAGAAAACTGCTAGGAAAAACTATGCCCGTGTACCCTGATGTGCAGTGCCCCTGTGCCGTGATTTACGGCGTCCTATGCTCTGATGTGCGGTGCCCCTGTGATCTGATGTGTGGTGCCCCTGTGATCTGATGTGATGTGCCTTGATGTGTGGTGCCCCTTTGCCCGGATGTGCGGTGCCCCTGTGCCCGGATGTGTGGTGCTCCTGTGCCCCACTCCTGAACCCCAAATGGTTGCCTTTCCCATGCCCCAGTTAATTTTTATTGCTTGAATTATTTTTTTGCATTACGGGCACGAGTGGGGCCTCAGGTCTAAGTTTTGCCTAAGGCCTCAAAGCCTAGAGCCGCCTGTGGGCGGATGTACACAGCTCAATGTTGTTTTCTATGCTCGCGGACAGTCAATACTGTCATCGCACATTGATACCCCATTCCTCCTCTGTAGTTCCGGCTCCTGTGAACTCAGAGGGAGGCTCTGGGGGTAGTGCTGAGAGCGGAAGGAGGAGGAGAGGACTTCCAATGGCAGCGCTGATCACAGACTGTGGGAGGGAGCTAGAGCTGCACGATTCTGGCTAAAATGAGAATCACAATTTTTTTTGCTTAGAATAAAGATCACGATTTTCTCACAATTCTCGCGGTGTAACATCTTTCTCATTATACAAAAAAATTGGGCTAACGTTATTGTTTGGTTTTTATTTTAATTTATTGAAGCATATTTTTTCCCAAAAAATTGCATTTGAAAGACAGCTGCGCAAATACCGGGCGACATAAAATATTGCAACGACCGCCGCTTTGTGTTCTAGGGTCTCTGCTAAAAATATATATAATGTTTGGGGGTCCTAAGTAAATTTCCAGCAGAAAATACTCATATTAACTTGTACGCAACAAGTGTCAGAAAAAAGCCTGGTCTTTAAGTGGTTAAACTATCAGGCGGAAGTTCTTCCCTTTGATCTATTCTAAAACAACAAAATGTTACTTTGTATCTCTTCTCTCCCAGCTCTGAGGAATGTTGATAATCATTCTCACCTTTTTTTTTTTTTTTTTTTTAACAGCTCTGCACTGTTTACACAGAATCGAGCAAATGTCGGGCGTAGATTGTGAGGGGGGTTGAATTGAGATCACGATCTTTTAACGATTAATCGCGCAGCTCCAGAGGGAGCACGGTGCTTGAGCACATGGTTGGATAAGGAGGTGAAATCCAATGAAAAGTCTGTGTAAGGCAGCAGTGTGATGCAGAGTGCAGGGGGCAGAGAGTGAAGCATTGTGTGTATAAGGCAGCAGTGTGATGCAGAGTGCGGGGGGCAGAGAGTGAAGCATTGTGTGTATAAGGCAGCAGTGTGATGCAGAGTGCAGGGGGCAGAGAGTGAAGCATTGTGTGTATAAGGCAGCAGTGTGATGCAGAGTGCGGGGGGCAGAGAGTGAAGCATTGTGTGTATAAGGCAGCAGTGTGATGCAGAGTGTGGGGGGCAGAGAGTGAAGCATTGTGTGTATAAGGCAGCAGTGTGATGCAGAGTGCGGGGGGCAGAGAGTGAAGCATTGTGTGTATAAGGCAGCAGGGTGATCCAGGGAGAAGGGGGCAGAGAGCTGGAGCACTGTGAGTATAAGGCATGTAAAATTCATGTTAGTGGTCCACGGGATTAGTGGTCGGTAAGGCCTGAAAGGTTGGCGACCACTGGCATAGACTTAGCAAGTTGGCTAATGAGTTAGAGTTCTAAATAGCAAAAATCTGGAGTGACTAGAAAAAAAAAAACTTCCATAATGCTGGGAAATGTACATACAACCAGTTTAGAAACTAGCAATCACAGTAAGTGTTAACACTGCTAAAGCAGTCAGTTTATTCAAACATTCCATAAACTCAATAGCGGAGTTAGGGGACTTTGTGCATCTATTGTTATTTTGGGTTAACTTTCCTGCTCCTCCGCGTACCATTCTAACTAAGCAAATACATATAAAACAGTAATGACATTTTCTCTATTTTTACACACAGGACAGCATATTAGAAAAGCTTGATCATCAGTGGAAGCCAATTTGCCACAGTGAAACAAACCTAAGCACTGCCCCAAAATACAGGAGAAGGGTCTAAGTGCAGATGCCTTGTCCAGTGCTAAACTTTACAGAATGCGCCCAGCTTTCTTTTTCCCTGCATTGCTGACAGTTGTATGATAACAGAGGAGCAACAATGAGTTTTAGAAAATATTGTGACATTAGCTAGCAAAGACTATCCAATCTGCTGGAAAACCTGTGAAATTGTAATTTATTTGAAAAAAAAAAGTAATTTTACTACATACTACAGTCATTGAGGATACCAGGAGAAAAGAAGCAATATGTCCATCACCTTGCAGTCACTGACAGGCAGATTGAGGTTTGCCCTAGTAAAGATATTTACCAATTTGTGGGCGTTCACAGTCAAGGAACTTAAATTCAATAAACTGAACTGTAACCATTTCTGACACTTGCGGGTGTTTAACCATTTATAGAAATGATCCCGTTTGGAGTTAGACGGACAGTCACTGACGTTCCACTACCTGTATAACGAAGAAAAGAGGACCATAGGAGTTACTGACATCATACATCATTTTAATGAAAAAAAAAAGTTTATTTAATGTTAAAGTGTCCAAAAGGTCGTCTAACCTATCAGAAACGATCGATTACAGTGTTATAAAAGATTTTGAGTAACAACGAGGAGACAATAGTATGTTGACAGTCGTTACGTCCCTTTTTCTTTCGACCCGCGTAAGACATTTCAAATCGTGACCTGTTCCGTAGACGTGAATCTG
>BLSH010030658.1:619792-663017 GCA_018402905.1 Glandirana rugosa
AAAAAAAAAAAAAAATTAATTTTATTAATGTCACGGTAGAAGGTATATGTCTTTCTCTGCCCCGTCACTGTTTAACTTACATTGCCCCGTCTCTTTCTGTATATGGAAGATGGCACTGTAATTATTTTAATTAAAAAAAAAAAAAAAAGAAGTACAGCCGTCACATGACCCAGCTCTTTCCCAGCCTGTCTGCAGGGAAACATAAGCAAGGCAGGAGGAGCTTCAAGTCCTCTGCTGCTGGCCACGTATTAAAAAAACAAAACAAAAAAAAAAACGCCTTTGGAATACAGAGTAGAAGTTAATAATGAATATCAATAAACTGTTTTAAATTGTCATTCCAATATATATTTGAAATAATTTTTTTCTTTTTTGGCATTAACATGGTGTGGGTGGATTTCTGCCAGTCAAAGGCTGTGTCATGCCCCTCCAGCCTGTATCTTAGAATAAGAGGGAGGTGAAGCCTCCATTAATTATCATGTAATATCCTGCACCCGTTGTGTTTAGCTATTTAGTGGGCACAGAGGAGGAGGGAGGGAGTGGGCTGTCATTTACCACTGTGTATACACCCACGTGTGACTCTATATTCACATGGGCTGCTCAGATGCAATAAGGAGAAAAGGCTCAGCATAGAGACGCACTGAAAACTGAGTATGTGCAGAGTTGCCACCCCAACTGCAAAATCCCTAGCTGAATTGGGGACTTGGATAGAAATTGGATAAAGAGGGCAGCAGGATTAACCAGTGTTTTTGTAGAATACAGAAAATGAATCTCATAGTGACTAGTATGAACAGCATGTAATACAGCATTTATTGATCGTTTTTTATGATGTGGGTTTCATAACTTAAGTACTGAAACCTGAGGATTAACAATGCAGCCAGGCAATATGAAGTGTGCTCTGGCAGCCTCCACTTTTCTCTGAAGGCTACTAAAGACACACTGTATTTACATATAATGTGCATTAGGGAACAATAATGTGCACCGCTTTAGTGCTTTCAGTTTTTTATGAAAACCAAGCAATGTTTCTGCAGTACGCGGTTGCATAACTGTTACTATTTTGAAATAAAAAAGAAAAGAAACTGTCTGGGTGTCAGTCGGCATGATTTCCAGAAGCATCCCCCCCCTCCCCCCCTTACGTGCGGACACTGTATGAAGCAGCACGTGACCATGTAGAGAACATGCTTTTGTAGCAAAATCAAACCAACCACAATACCAATCAACTTCCTAAAATCTGAAGTGATGAAAAAAATGAAGTGACTGCAGTAAGCAAAATGGAGATTTAGCATTCAAAGCCTGTTAGTGGAATAGTAAAGGGGTAAGACCTTAGCAATTTGGAAGTATGTCTTTCATATAGCACTGTGGAAGAAAAAGAATGAAAATAAGGAAAATTGTGCTTAGAATTACAGGGTTGCCAGCAGATATAGGCTCTTGATCAATGTCGGCCTCCCATTTAGGCAAACCATTGAGTGGTAAGGTTAGGAGCCCAGCATTAAGCCAGAGTGGCAGACATTGATTCCCAGCATGGTTGACCTGCAGGAAGCTTTCAGAGAGCTTGTAAATAGACAGCATGAGTGGCAGGGCACTGGCAATCTTGTATTGTGGCTGGACACTTTGCATTAATATTCCTTCCAGCAGCACCTCCTCCATTCAATCATTTAAATTGCAAGGTAATGAGCAGTGCCAGCTTTCACCTTGATGTCTTACTTCCTTTAAAAAGAGATGAAGGAAATAAATTACACCTTTCTTTAAAAGAGATCATTTAATGGCAACTTACTCCAGCCTGTGAGCTCTACTAGTTTATGTCATAAAAAGACATTTGAATTGAGGAAGCAACAGAATACAAAGAAGTGGCTCACAGCCTAGACAAGTGCTGTCCAGTTCCAGACCTGCTGTATATCCCTAGGTGCTATGCAAATTCATCGTAATTTTCCTCTGGCTTCCCCTAGCCCAAGCATCTATAAAAGAAAAACGTGCTCAGGCACATGCAATAAAATAAGAAAATTCACTCTTCAAAACTGCTTCCTTCTGAGTGCTGTCACCAGCAGTCCTAAAGCTTTTATTAGCATACATATGGCAAATGTACTGCAATCTACACTTAACGGGAAACATATATTTTCATAGCAGAGTATAGGAAATTAGGTAATATAGAAATGCTGGGTGTTTAGTCATTTCAGAGTAGAATATATTCAGGTCTGCCAATGGGATTTAGACCTGACATTCAGCAATGGGTTTTGACAGCAGTAGTTTATAAAGAATATTGATTATAATACTACATAAACCCAGTTTCACCAATGCCCTTGAAAATTTCTTTAGTTGTATTACGTGTAAATATAGTGTGCTGAAACAGATTTGCGCATATGGTACAGTACACAGATCTATAAACCACTATAAATTAGGAAGATAAGCTTAGTAAACATGGCTTTTGCATGTAATTATGCTAAAGGCATGGGAGACATGTTCCTAATTAGCACCTTGAAAAGTAATCTGACCTGCTTGGTCTCTTGTTGATGCATTCTTCTCTAAATGCTCATTTATTTTGGACCGTGTGAAATAAAAAAGCAATACACCATACATAAAAAAAAAACTATATATATATATATATATATATATATGACTGTGTGAATAAAAAGCAATCCATTACATCTTAAAAAGATGGAGATATATATATATTCCATTTTTTATTTTTTTGTAAATATAATAGAATGCTTCTTTATTTACGTAGTCATATATATATATATATATATATATATATATATATATATATATATATATATAATCTCCTGTTGATCCACGAAACAATGAAACATTCCTGAACCTATGCACTCATGAATCTGTAAACATTTCCTCATTCTTACCAGGGACTGTGTTCTACAGCTATAGGGTATTTCATGAAACTTTTCTTTCCTCGTTGTAACGCCAAGTCAGTAAACATTAGATTTGAATTCCACTTTTCAATCTGGTGGATTAAATCCATGGACAGCTCCCAGCGTCACTCAGACAGCAAGCTCCAATAACATATCCAAAACAGAAGCCAAGGTCTGTGAGCCACCCTGGAAATGTCAAATGATCTTATGATTACTGAGCAGTGAGATCAGAACAAAGTAAGTGGATGAACACTTCTGGCACAGAAAATAAAATCCAATGGGTTCCTTCATAGCTCCTCAAGCATGATGATTCCAGAGTTTCAAACATTGCAGACAGCAAGCAGGGTAGAAGAAGCCAAGTCTCCCAGAGATGACGTATCCAGGGACATGGAAGTGGTTACTTGTTTTTTTATCCCTCCTTTCAGCTGAAATGCTAACCAAAGCATGAAGATAATTAAATGGCTCTGTATTACCACACTGAATGGAAATCTTCCCACAGAGAGCAGGGCGTTGCTGTGCAGCTGGATGGGAGCTGGTCAGGAGTTTGAGATGTTCTGGCTTGCTGTCCCGTGTTCACATGAAGGAAACAGTGGTGTAACACAGAAGCTCCAACTACTGTATGTTCTGTCACCACTGCTCCCTTGTCCAGGGCCTCAGATTTCACATTCCTGCTTGGCACGTCAGCTAACTCTGGAATGTCACTTCTCAGGCCTGGAATGTAAACTTGTTCATCAGTGTAAAAGGAATCTCTGTGCTCCAACCCCCACACACTGCAAGCTCCATCATCACAGGAATGATGGGATGGGATAGGAGGGAGGGAGGGATGGCAATTGAACATTAACACTTCTCAGCTGGGAGGAACCTGGGACGTAGTGAGACATGAGCTGTGCTTCACACACCTGAGACAGGAAGTGTTACAGTGAAAGTGACGATATTCATTTCTGATTCACCTCCTCCCATTTCATCACAGATCAGACTGCACCGCAATCCTCAGTATGTTAGAACTAAAAACTTTTATCACCAATATAGAACACCTATTAGTATAGGTATTTTCAATGAAAGATTGGACTTGGTGGGGAGAACTGTCTATTATACTGCCTCTTATGAAAACCATTATACTCAATCTCAATTGGCTGCCCTGAGCTAAAGGTTGGACACCTAAAGCATTCTGAAAGAACACTGAAAGATACCAACTGCAATCTAAGGTGCCCAGACTGCATATGCCTTGAATTCTAATCCCTTCTCAAATATTTGTGCAAGAAAACAAAAGACTGCAGTCTCGTATCTTTCAATGCCATACACATATAGGATTTACCACAAGTTGAACAAGAGAAACCTTCTAGATACCTCCATTCATTCTAAAAGTGGTGGACGAAGGAATGTCCCCTTCCGGCTATCATATACGGACAGCTTGAACCCGTGACTTTCAGAATACCAGAACAGTAACTGCTCTGGTACACAGCCATAGGTTACCTTCAATGAAAGGTACATATCAAATTCATCATTAAATCCGAGATTCAAGCAACTCATTTTACATACAAATCTTTACTGTCACATGTAATTACAACCTGACCACCCTTCTGATCCCTTAATGTAATGGTTGGCCTTGCTGACCAATAGGGAAGCTCAGAAGGGGGCAATCTACTGATCTTTTAACATGTTGCTTTGAATAACATTTATTTCATTCAGATTACTCCAATATAGCAAATACAAGAGGCATGTATGAGTGTTGGCGACACAAACTCAGCAGGCTTCAGAAGATTTTCTTCAGATGGTGAACAAGCTTCATGACAAAGAGCCTGTTTGGGGAAGAATACAAACTGCTGCTTTATAATGTGCAGCCTTAATGCTGGAGCTGCCGCTGAGGATTATGGGAGCTGTAGATCAGCGACAGCTTGGGTGTTGTAGCTTTTACATGCCAGCTTCAGAGAAAATTATTTTTGCTGAAAGCAAATGTATTATTGATACTATGTAGTGAGCTTTTAATGGCTCCTGATAATCTCCAAAGACGTCTGTCCAGACACCTGCTGATTAACTTCCATGTTTATTAACGTTACCTTAATTACTTGTAACCGATTTAAAGAAAATATGCAGGTTGACAACATTTGTGAATGGTAATTACAGCTTAATCCAGGCAGGTTAACAGTATATGATTGTAGAAGCAGAGTGGAAAAATATACTGTCTAGGTGTGAAAATGAGAAAACCGTCTGCGAAAAGTGAAAATACAGCAGAGACAGGCACTGATCTTCATTGGCTGGGAGGGTGATCCGGGCCGTACCTCTACTGATCTGAATCACACTGCCACAGCACCTTTATACCCTACCTTAAGGCAGTCTGTGAACAATAATGGGGATTTTGTGCCGCCCAAACACTGGAGCCAGATTCTGCCTGTACTACATTCCCCTTTTATCAGTCAACAAGAGGAACATGCGAGGACAAGCTCACATAAAGCTCAATTTACTAAAGAACATGCTACAAATACCATAATTACATACAAATCCTGCTTTTCCAGGACAGACTAGAAAGGCAGAGTGTAAAAGAGGACTTTCCAGCTTGTAAAACAAAAAAAGGTGGGTTTTGGAAAGTGCAAGAGCTGCATTTCATATTATACTGTACTGTAAATGTCCCAGTGCCCATGTAGATTAAGCACTCCTCATACCTGCAATGATCAATCAAGCTGCCTAAGGGGTATAAATAGCATTCCTGGCACATCAATGTCAGAGCAGTCTGATTGTAAATGATCAGCCAAAAACACAGCTTGTTTTCATGGCCGTGTAAAAATAAACATGTTCATGTGTCCAAAAACATCACAAGATAAGATCACATAAGGCAGTATCAATTGTACTGGCTTTAGAATTTCATTTTTTCATTTAAAATGCTTACAATACTCTTTTTTAAGTAAGTCTGTATAAAATAGGGCTGGGCAAAATTATGTAAAGCAGAATTCTTTCTTTGAAACAGGATCTATTCTAAGGCATCATTTACACTCCAAGGACGTTTAGAGGCATTTGGGCATTTTTTTCAGCTGCCCCGGAACTCTCCTCTTGTTATCTTATCAGTACATTTACACAGGGTTGTTTAAGGTCGTTTCCAGGCAGTTGAGTTTAGAGGTTTTTCTTGGAATGCCAGAAAAATGGGTTCAGACGCCAGTTCAGAGGCATTTGAAACGCCAAACAGCTTGTAAACATGCCTAAACGTGGTAACTCGCGTCTAGGAGCATTTCGTTTACAGGCGTTTCCATTTTTAAAAAAAAACATTTTTTCCCCCAAAAACGCTCCTAGATGCGAACGCGGCATGCAAAACAGACATTTTAGACGCTGGTTTCTAGCTGTCAAGATAAAACGTTCAGGGGAGGTTGAAATGGCGTCCCGTGTAAATGGAGCCTAACAGATTCTTCAGGGTTGTTCGGAAAGTACAACAACCAGCCCCAGTTGATCAGCAGCTGTATGTTTCTTGAAAATGACAATTACCATCTCACAGCCAGCCAGAGTTACAACGGCTATAAACTGTCCAATATTTATTCATTATTCCAAGTATTTATACAGTGCTAAGAACACAACATATTGGGAAGCCTGCCTTTACATGCACATGAACTTTAATGGCATCCCAGTCTTACTCCATAGGGTTCAATATTGAGTTGACCCACCCTTTGCAGCTATAACAGCTTCAACTCTTCTGGGAAGGCCGTCCTTAAGGTTTAGGAGTGTCTATGGGAATGTTTGACCATCCTTCCAGAAGCACATTTGTAAGGTCAGGCACTGATGCTGGACAAGAAAGTCTGGCTCATAGTCTCTGCTCTAATAAAAGGTGTTCTATTGGGTTGAGGTCAGGAGTCTGTGCAGGCCAGTCAATTTCCTCCACCCCAAACTTGCTCATCTATGTCTTTATGGACCTTGTTTTGTGCACTGGTCCAAATCATTTAATGGAGGGGGCATAATGGTGTGGGGTTGTTTTTCAGGGGTTGGGCTTGGCCCCTTAGTTCCAAGTTAACCTTCCGGTTAAGGTGTCAGCATACCAAGACATTTTGGACAATTTCATGCTCCCAACTTTGTGGGAACAGTTTGGGGATGGCCCCTTCCTGTTCCAACATGAATGCGCACCAGTGCACAAAGCAAGGTCCATAAAGACATGGATGAGCCATTTGGGGTGGAGGAACTTGACTGGCCTGCACAGAGTCCTGACCTCAACCTGATAGAACATCTTTGAGATGAATTAGAGCAGAGACTGCGAGTCAGGCCTTCTCATCCAACATCAGTGCCTGACCTCACAAATGTGCTTCTGGAAGAATAGTCAAACATTTCCATAGACACACTCCTGTACCTTGTGGACCGCCTTCCCAGAAGAGTTGAAGATGTTATAGCTGCAAAGGGTGAGCCAACTCAATATTGAACCCTACAGACTAAGACTGGGATGCCATTGAAATTCATGCGTGTGTAAAGGCAGGCATCCCAATACTTTTGGCCAATTTGCACAGGAGCTAATCAAAGCAGTACCTGGTGAAACCTAAACTAGCACAGGTAAAGCATGGAAACCCCATGCAGGAGTTCTGGTTAGGAATTGAAAAGAGGACCCTAGTGCTTACTGCAGTGCCAAATTTAAGCCTGCTACACACTGACGGCCCATACACACGGTACAACTGTTGTGCAACAGCTTGTTGTACGATAATCCGACCGTTAGTACGTGCAATTACAACAGCCGACGTTCGACAGTCGTACAACAGAAGTTGGCTAAACAAACTAGAAAATTTTGTTGGCCAACAAGCCATTGTACGACTGTTGACTCATGTGTACAAAAGTTGACCCAACAAAAGCTGAATGTGATAAACTCGCATGCTCTGAATCCAGGAAGTGTTTATCGTGTAAACCTGTGTTCCTAATTCACAAAGCACATTCACCTGAACTTCCTCGTTATACGCTCGTAACACGTCACTACATCCGGCTTTGTTGGCCGATAACCGCCAACAGCCGACTGTTGAATGCGCAGTCATACAACAGTCGCACCGTGTGTATGAGGCATTAAGAGTTTTTTCAACCCAGCTGGTTGAAGGAAAAAAAAAATGATCAGCTAAGGCCATAGCCGCTGTACTAACCATCCAAAGTTAGTACATCGATCTCCGCCGCTGAGCTGTTGTGTTCCCGCCCTGAACACTCCGATCAGTGTTCTCTGCCATTGGCTGAGAGCGCTGATCGGGAGTCGGACGGCTGCTGGTTTTCCAGCATGCTCGTCCGACAAAACCCGGCCAAACTGTTTTTATTGAACCTAGCGATGTCTCTTGACATGCAGCCCGTGTGTATGGAGCTTGAGATGGAAGCATAAGGCGCAACTACCTCGGGCCCCCTGACAAAGGGGGCCCACTCTATACCAAAATTATATAAATATTTACCACTTAAGGTCCGGGCCTATTTTTTGGACTTTGTGTTTACAAGTTAAAATCATTTTTTTGGCTATAAAATTACTTAAAACCCTCAAACATTATATAATTTTTCTATCACCCTAGAGCAGGGGTAGGGAACCTGCGGCTCTCCAGCTGTTGTAGAACTACATTTCCCATGCGGCATTGCAAGGCTGATGGATACAATTACTCCCAGAAGCATGATGGGAAATGTAGTTCTACAACAGCTGGAGAGCCGCAGGTTCCCTACCCCTGCCCTAGAGAATAAAATGGCGATCGTTGCAATACTTTTTGTCACACCGTATTTGCGCAGTGGTTTTACAAGCGTGACTTTTTTGGAAAAAAAATCACTTTTTTGAGCTAAAAAATAAGACAACAGCAAAGTTAGCCCAATTTTTTCCATATTGTAAATGGTAATGTTACGCCGAGTAAATTGATACCCAACATGTCATGCTTCAAAATTGCGCCCACTCGCGGAATGGCGACAGGCTTTGCAACTTAAAAATCTCTATTGGCGACGTTTAAAAATTTCTACAGGTTTTGAGTTACAGAGGAGATCTTGTGCAAGAATTATTCCTAACGCTCTAACGATCACGGCGGTACCTCACATGTGTGGTTTGAACACCGTTTTCATATGCAGGTGGGACTTACGTATGTGTTCGCTTCTATGCGCGAGCTTGGCGGGACGGGCGCTTTAAATTTTTTTTCTTATTTATTTTACTGTTAATTTTTTTATTTTTACACCGTTCTTTAAAAAAAAAAAGATTTTGATCACTTTTATTCCTATTGCAAGAAATGTAAACATTCCTTGTAATAGAAAAAAAGCATGCCACGACCTCTTAAATATGAGATCTGGGGTCAAAAAGGCCTCAGAAAAAAAAAAAAAAAACAACAGTTAAAAAAAAAAAAGTCCTATTTAGGAGCTATGGTCAGAAATGACTTGTGACGTCACTTCTGCCCTGCAATGTTATGGAGCCGAGTAGGCAGCATCTTCCACTCACTCGGCTCACAGACACTGGGGGGAACGGACCTGATCATCTCCACCGCTATCGGCAGGTCTGGTAAGCGGCAGAGAAGACGGAAAAGTGGCCGGGGCAGGGGGGCCGGGCACCTCTACTGCCACCGATAAAAGTCAGCTAGTGGTGAATCCGCCGCTGAGACCACTTTTATCAGACGTAGAATCGTCGGCAGAAAAAAAACGATACGGTATTCTGCTTCAAACGGCCACCGTATATAGTCATACGGAGGTCGGTAAGTTGTTAAAAATGATATGAAATAAATAAAATATAATAATAAAAAATTACTATTTTATTAAATGTATCTTGGGAAGTAATATTTTGCTGGTCATCATCTGTTTTTACTCCGGACTGGTATATTGTATCGTTTTTAAAAAGGAATTTTGGCAGCTCAAGTGAGTGTGTGTGTCCTGTCAAAAGTTTTGGACACACTATGAGAAATTTGAACTATCATTCCTCGGATGGAAACGTCCACCTGATTTTCCCTCATTAGGCAAGTATCACACCTGGTTCCATGCATGCCAACCTTCCACTTGGGAATGGAGTAGGGCTTTTCACATTGCTGCTAATAAACCGAGGTTGGTGGGCCACAACAGAGTCCTGTGAGGTGTCTACCGCCCCACAGAAGGAGGCATGATATTATGACACATCGTTCTCCTTCTTAGAATTAAAAGGAGTTCCCGGCCACAACTTCCCACCAAAATCTAGTCTAAAATACATAAAATAATATACTAAAATATACTTTACATTCATGTTTTAATTGCTTTTTGCACATTAAAAAACACCACGCTTCAATTTACTGTTGATTGCTAGGGCATATATTAGACTGCTCGGAAAAGTTGTGTTTACTATCCCCTACTTGTGAAAACCAAACACATTAGGAGTAATAGTAATTCAATGCATCCAGAAAAGAATGGCGTGAATCAGAGCAGACAGATTGTTCAGCTAACAGGTAAATAGAGGTCAGAATAGAAGTCAGAAACAATCACCAGTACTGAGAACAATGAAAATGCTGGGCAGTCAACAGTGATTTGCAATGGTATCAGCCATCTGCCTAAAAATGCACATGCCTCTGAGAATAGAGTAAAAAATGCATGTGAAAAGGGTTTTGGTCAATTATTTCACAAAAGTTCAAAATAACCTGAAAACAATACAATCCCCAAATGTTTTCAGTAACTAGCTGAGCATGATCACTTCACCCTAGCCTAATATGTAGAGGAGTACAGACAAACAATGCATCACATGGAGCTGGGATGTCACAACTCTACACCGGGTCAACTGGACATGATGGCAATTTTATTCCACATTTCTCCTCTGTCACTGTAGACATGAGCCAGCTCCACAGTTCACAACTTGTATGGAGCTTGTAAAAGGAGTAGGAATGTGTGCTGCTGAAAACTCACCTGATTTTCAACAGACACTGAGGACACAATATAGATGTAGAGTGTCACTGTCCTAGACCCTATCAGCTAATACACCGTGTGAACATACCATCTGATTTAAAGAGAAGCAAGGTTTTAGCCCTAAATATAATAGATAAAACAAATACATAAAAATATACACTTTCTTCAAAACTTTTTTTCAGATTAAAACAAAAACATTACCATGTCCCCCATTTACCCCTCAGATTTACAATTTAACACATCAAGCAAGCAGTCCAGTATCCCCATGGAAAGAGTCTTGCAAGTTTGCAGACCCCCTTCTATGTTCCAGCATTAGGTAGAGGCTTCAGCTGTTAGGTGGGGGCAAATATATGGCAGTTTTGGTAATGGGTCAATTCACCCTGAAAAAACACCAAACAAATACATTCTACCCCAAATAGGACATTCTGTTTATTACTCACAGAGTTAAAAAGAAGTTTGAAAGAACCTCTATGGAGCTTACAGAATGATACTTACACTGATTGATAATTTTATTGAAACATTGAAATCGACTTTCCTCAGGGTCAGTTGTACTTACCTGCATTCATCCTCCTGGGCTTACGGTGGAGCGAACGATCATAAAACGTATCAGCACCAAGCTTTGCGCTTTAAAAGAAAACCAAGCCTTCTTCTTACTGCCCTAGCTAAATGCAGAATGAGATATGAGCTAACTTTTATGCCTCATACACACGGGTGTATTAAAAAAAATAAGCAAAACGTCGGGCCCGACGTCAGGGAAAAATCTGTGTTTTTTTTCTGCGTTTTGCATCGGCGTTAATGAGTGTTAGTGAGCGTCGGCGTCAATAGGCGTTTTTTTTTTTTTTTAAAGAAAAAAAGCATTCCTCTGCTTTTCTTTAACTTAAAAATGCCGATTAACGCCGGTATGGCGTTAATGCACGTTAGTGAGCGTTTTGCCTGCTCGGCGTCAAAAATGCCAAAACGTTACAGCCTTGGGACATAGTTTGACTGTTTTACAGCTGCTGTTTTTCTACAGTCAATAAGCCCTCCATCATGTTATCCTATGTGTTCATGCACACATAGGCTGTTATCAGCTGTTTTTAGCAGTGACGTTTCTGAGCTCTAAGACCCCTTTCACATCAAGGCGTTTTTGCACTAAAATTAGCACATAAAAAGCGCATCAAAAACGCTCCCCATGCATCTCAATGGATGCTTTCACACCGAGGCGTTGCGCTTGCTAGGCGTTGCTAAAAGTCCTGCAAGCAGCATCTTTTCAGCTTGTTTTGTGCGCTCAAAATAGCGCTTCAAAAATGCCCATGTCCATTGAAAATAATGGTTAAGCGCTCGAAAAGCACTTAAAAAGCACATGAAATGTGCACTGAGGCTGTGGGGAAGGTCACATGATCGGAATACAGTGTAGAATGCTGAGAAACCAGGAAATCCTGTTGAGAGGAGAAGAGCAGAGAGAAACACACACATTGCCTCTGTTTGAGGATGTTTTCTCAATAAAATAGCACCAACATCAGGAGCAGCTCATAATACTCCATCTTCAATCTGCACTCTCTCTTCCCCCACGAGATACCAGGAAGTGAACAGGATGTGATGTAGAGGGGTGGAGTTGTTAGCCAATGCCAATGTTTCAAAAGTGCTTAAAAAGCGCTTCAATAACGCAATTAGCGGTGCACTTTTTTTTAGCGCTAGCGCTTCTAAAGCGTTGCAAAAATGCACACTTGGTGTGAAAGGGGTCTAAAAAAAACCCAAGACCAGTGGGTTCTGAGAGACGTTTTTCAGCTGTAAAAACGGTCAAAAGCTCAAAAATGCGGCTAAATGTCGATCCCCAACTTTTTTGGATGTTTTAGATCAATTGAGAGAAAAAACCCGGAAAAAAAACGCTGGCCCTTTAAACCCGCAAAAAAAAACGCGCAAAACCGCTGGTAATATAATGCTAATAACAACTGATAAGCTACTGCCATTTTTTTAATGTCCTGTGTGCATGAAGCCTTAGAGTTTTCAGAACAAGAGTGGAGGGGTAATCATCTCATAGGGATATCTGTCCCAGAAACAGGTGTTAAAGGAATGAGTTCCCATTACTTTATTATAAGGCCTCATACACACGGGCGTATCTAAAAAAATAAACAAAACGTCGGGTCCGACGTCAAGGAAAAAAGTCAACGTTTTTCGGCGTTATGCATTGGCGTTTTTGAGCGTTAGTGAGCGTTGGCGTCAATAGACGTTTTTTAAAAAAAAATCATCCCTCTGCTATTTTTCAACCTAAAAACGTCGGCGTCAAAAAACGCCGGAAAACGCCAGTACAATATTAGGTGGCGTTTGTTGGCATATTGTGGCGTCGGCGTCAAAACGTTACAGCCTCAGAACGCGATGGCCATGGGTTCTACTTTCTGCTCACTAACGCCGACGCCACCTACAGCTCAGAAACGCCGACGTTTTTATGGGGCCATTGACGAACATGGAGAGCTGCAAAAAATGCCAGAAAACGCCGGCGTCAAAAAACGTCCGTGTGTATGAGGCCTAATTTCCACTAACTTCCTACTGTGTTTCCAGTAGTGTAGAATGCTCCCCATTGAGGACACAGTAATAAAACAAAGTATCTAAAAAAAAATCAGGTGAGAACTTTCTTTTATCAAAAAAAAAAAAAAAAAGCCCTAAATAAGTTTTAATGTTAGCAAATTTAAAATGCTCCAGAAGCTCCACTGAGTTTACCAGATTGTGCAAGCCCTTTATGTGAACTGCGACTGTGGGTTCTGATCACACTGTTTGAAAGGCAGCAAAGCAAGTAAGCCTAGCTAACAATAGGAAGACATGAGAATAGCAGAAATTTCCTAGCTAAGAAAATAATGGTTCAAAAACACCAGATTACTAGCACAAGAGATTTCACGCAGTGGGGTGGCCTGCTGCATTACAGCCACATCTGGCTGAAAACCAGAGCTCTTGGAAGGTAAGCTTGTGGTTTTTTGTATGCATTGCAGAGCATATTTTTTGTGGCGTCTAACATAAATCATTTATTTCTTTTTTTATTTATTTCAGGTACTTATATAGCACTGTCAATTTACGCAGCGCTTTACACATATATTGTACATTCACATCAGTCCCTGCCCTCACAAGGAGCTTACAATATAAGGTCCCTAACTCACATTCACACATATACTAGGGCCAATTTAGACAGGATCTAATTTACCTACCAGCATGTCTTTGGAGTGTAGGAGGAAACCGGAGTACCCGGAGGAAACCCATGCAAGCACAGGGAGAACATGCAAACTTCAGGAAGGTAGTGTCGTGGTTGGGATCTGAACCAGGGATCCTTTTGCTGCCAGGCAAAAGTGCTATCCACTACACCAGGGATATGTAATTAGCGGACCTCCAGCTGTTGCAAAACTACAAGTTCCATCATGCCTCTGCCTCTGGGTGTCATGCTTGTACCTGTCAGAGCCTTGCTATGCCTCATGGGATTTGTAGTTCTGCAACAGCTGGAGGTCCACTAATTGTATATCCCTGCACTACACCATTGTGCCGCCCATATTTTTAAATAAAAATCTGTCATATTTGTTCAATCTACAGTTATTTTTGCAACAGACTGCACGGCAACATGTCTCATTTTGATCAGTTCTTTAATATGCAGTCTCTCTCGTAAAGAAAACTGTAATCACATGATGTGAAAAGGAAGTGGCTGGTGTCACTGCCTGGGTTTGCAAAACACTCTAGGGCATCATGCCACTTGATCATTGTGGGTGGTCTGTGCACAGTCCAAGGACATGCTGGGTGTAGAATGCAGACAGAATATACTAGTGGAACAGTAACTGGATGCTTTAACTAGACTACTGGCTATCACTACTGACTCATAGCTTCCCATACACTTTGGGGCTGAAATAAAACAAACTGGGACAAAATTCCATCATGCACTTCATTTCCTGCCATCGCAGCATCCGACAGTGATATGTCATGCACATGTTACATCTACATAGCTAATGCATACCAGATTCATGAGCTCAGCTGCGTCTGACAGCTGTTTGTTATCAATTCATGATTATGTGGCAGGCCTTCAAGTGCAAAAAAGGGCATATGCAGATGTATCTCTGCCCAGCATAAAGGTCAAACTTCCTAAACTTTCAAATCAGGAACAAAAGGGATAAGCAATGCAGTGACACAGCAAAAAGGGTGCGGATGTGCTGCAGTACAGGAATAACAAAACAGTTGTGAAAAGAAAACTGCGTTTTTGCCATGCTTTCCAGTGTGAGAAAATGATTCCCCTTTAAATCCTGTTCACATTGCTGTGACGCGTTTGCACTGTGTCTTGAAAACTCCTGCATACTGCATCTTTGGTTTCAAAAGTGCCCCAAAAATTCCCTTTTCATTGTAAGTCAATGGGAACACATCAAAAGTGCAATGCATCTACATTTTTGGTGTATTTCTTGAGTCACCTGCCCGTGTTTTATAGGTGCACATGCATGGGAGTCAGCAAACCAGGAAGTGCACCAAAAATGCATTAAAGGTATCTTTAAAAAGTGCATTAAAAATGTGATATACATCTTTAAAAAATACATATTGTGCTTATAAGTGCTCCAGGGTAAAAGGGCTTAGTTGTCAACTGGAAACCCACTGTGTCTACACAATGTCTTTATGTATTAAGTAAAAAGTCATGGAATGTAAGATCACAGATTTTACACAAGTTGCCATCTGCTGGTGACTTAAAGTATTGTAAGTATTGCTCTGTTCCATAAGGTAACAGCTGTATTGCTGCAGTCAATCATCACTCTAATGCCTCCTACACACGGTTCGACAGTTGTATACAACAGGTCGTACGAACGACCGCTGTATACGAAATCGATCGTTAGTACGTGCGATTAGAACAGCCGATGTACAACGGTCGTACAACAGAAGTTGTATGAACAGACTAGAAAACTTGGTAGTACCAACAAGCAGTCTTACGACCTTTGTATCGTGTACACAGAGAAGTTGGTACAACAAGTTGTATTGTGCAAAACACGCATGCTCCTAAGTCAGGAACGGCCGGATGCTAATTACATGCACCTGAACTTTCTCTTTATACGTTCATAACACGTCACTACGTTCCGCTTGGTCGTACGATCGTGTAGTGCATGTCAGTATGCTAGATACAACAGCCAACATACGATTTGGTCCGTTCGGTCGTACGACCGTCGAACTGTGTGTACAAGGCTTAAGGCATCATATACACGGGCGTTTTGAAAAAACGAGCTGTAATGTCGGTACCGACGCCAGGGAAAAAAAACGGCATTAAAAACGCAATTTCATCTGCGTTTTGCATTGGCGTTAATGCGCGTTATTGAGCGTCAACGCTAAGTCACGTTTTGTTTAAAAAGACATCCCTCTGCTATTTTTGGACATTTTAAAACATAAAATGCCAGCTAACGTTGCTAAGGCGCTAATGCGCGTTATTGAGCGTTTTGCCGGCTCAGCGGCAAAAACGCTCTAACGCTGCAGCTTCAGAACGCGCGGGTTCTGCATTAGAACGTAGACGCCATCTACAGCTCAAAACGTCAACTCATATACAGAATAACATGGAGTGGCGTTCTTAAGCTGTAAAAACAGCTCAAAAACGTGGCGTTAATAAGGCCCGTGTGTGTATGAGGA
This sequence comes from Glandirana rugosa, assembly GCA_018402905.1. Lineage (NCBI taxonomy): Eukaryota > Metazoa > Chordata > Amphibia > Anura > Ranidae > Glandirana > Glandirana rugosa. Next base: position 636,070 of record BLSH010030658.1, read on the forward strand.
CTTAAAAGCACTCCAAAAACACAGCAGAAAGGGAGCTACTTATAAAATATATATTAAAAAATTGGAGAAAAGAAAAGGGAGAGAAAGTGGGACTTTATATGAGGGATGTCACTGCAGACAGAGATTGCATGCAATATATATGTATTGAACAAATACAGGTACATTTTGAACATTCCACAGTTTGAGGATACATAATACATTATTAGTAAGTAATATACCATATGCAAAACAACCCTGTCATGTAGATATGCACATTGACCATACGCATGTATAACATTCGATGTACGCACCTAACTCCTGATGAATGGTAGAGAGCCATGAAATGGGTAGGTTTTTTTAGGGTGCCCTGACAAGATCGGCTTATTATTCTTCCATTTTATTGGCCAGTGTTTACAATTTATAAACTGGAATTTATCAAGTCGAATGTTATAGATGTGTATAGTCAATGTGTATATCTATATGACAGGGTTGTTTTGCATATGGTATGTTACTTACTAATAATGTATTCTGTATCCCCTAACTGTGGAATGTTCAAAATGTACCTGTATTTGTTCAATAAAACATACATATATATTTCATGCAATCTCTGTCTGCAGTGACATCCCTCATCTAATGTCCCACTTTCTCTCCCTTTTCTTTATATATATAATAGGGATGGAGGTTTGTCATTGCGGTAGTGGTTAGATCGCATCTTTATTTTTTGTTTAGAAAGGGAGCTACTGCTATCTTCCAGGGGGATGTGGCAAACTCCTCATTGCAACACAGAAGAGGCCCTGGTCATAATGGTGATTTCAATACTCAACCTTATAGTTTCTAGCTGTTACCTCCCACGTACCCCCATACTGTGCTTGCATAGCGGTGCTACATACTCTTGGCCCTGCTAATACAGGCACAACTTTAAGGAGCCCCTCTGAGTTAATTGGAGGTGTGCCATTTCTCATTCTTGTACAGCGAACTCCTTCCTCTCAAGGGGTTTCCCCTTTCTCCCCATTTTCCACTGTTTTTGATCTTCCTTCCTACCTCTTCTCCATCCTAGCTTTATTTCTCTCTTGCCTCCTTCTCCGTCTCCTCTTCTACCATTTTTCCCGCATACACTGCCCAAATCCTACGTTCTTGTTGCTCCTGCTGTATCACACTCTTATCAAAATGGCTTATTCTTCTCTTGGCAGAAATCCCACCTTGATATCACATAACCTCAGGGGTCTTAATGTCCCGGAGAAGAGAATATCTTTTCTGAGGGAACGAAAAAAATCGAAACCGTCTTTTGCTTTTTTATAGCAAACGCATTTCCATGCACAATCATTCTCAAAAATGTTGGATAAACATTTTCCTGAGGTGTACCATGCGCCAAACCCCACCCACAAATCCAAGGGAGTATCTATTTTAATCCACAAACATGCGAATTTCGAACTGAGTCAAAGGTATGCTGACCCTCAGAGCAAATTTATCTTCCTTAAAGGCAAATGACATAATAGGCCACTGACTCTGGCCAATGTATATTTTCCTAATTCAGACCATCTGACCTATTGTAAACATCTTATTGACAAACTGAAAAGCTTTGCCGATGGTTGTGTTATGCTCGGCAGAGATTTCAATATCCCCTTCTACCCTTTTCAAGACACATCCAATGGCAAATCCAGCATATCCTACTCTATAATGAAAAAGATTAAGCTCTCCTTAAACTCCATGTCCCTAGTGGATACTTGGCACCTGGTGCACCAAAAGGGAAGAGGTTTTACCTATTTCTCTGCTATGCACAAGAAACACTCACGTATAGATTACATATTTACGACTCAACGTGGCCTACCCATATTACATTCTGCTTCTATAGGCATACAGGTCCTTTCAGACCATTGCCCAGTGTTGATTCCACTACACTTGACTGACCCTCCTTACAAGCTGTGCAGCTGGAGGTTGAACCCAACCCTACTAACCGACCCTACCATTTCTAAACATATTGCAACTACCATTGACTGCTACTTTCAAATTAATAATACAGATGACATGTCCCCTTTGGCAGTGTGGGAGGCACACAAATGTGTGATACGAGGCAAACTTATTTGCTGTGTGTCCCAAAAAATAAAAGAATCCAACAAACATCTGGAGTCCCTGGTAAATAAAATAGCAACCCTGGAAGCTCAACATAAGCAATCCCAAGCCACCTCTGTCGAACTGCTGACTGCCCGAGAGCAATTACAGGACCTGCTTAATTTTAAAACAAAACGTGCCCTCTACTTTAAAAGATTCTTTTTTTTATGAACATAAAGACAAGTGTGGTAAATTCCTCGCCAAAGCCCTCAAAACATTAAACTATGCCAAACCCATCCTCTCCATCAAGGGCAAGGATGGTACACACTTACAGAAATCAGACCAGATAGCAGCAATGTTCCACACTTTCTATACCAAACTATATAACTTACCCTTACCACATAAACCACCTGAATTCTCAGGCACTAGAGATCAAATTCTGCTTTACTACCTTGCCAACAGTGGTATGCCTACACTTTCTACCACCAAAAAAGAATCACTTGAGACACCCATCTCTGAAGAAGAAATCCTGACTGCAATTAAGATCCTAAAACTAGGCAAAAGCCCTGGCCCTGACGGGTACACGGTACAGTATTGCAAAACCTATATCGAACATCCAAAAATACCATTACTGCGAGCCCTTAACCACCAAAAAACACTTCAACCCATTCCTGGGACATTTACGATGGCGCACATAGCCCTAATTCCTAAACTGAAAAAGGACCCTACAGAATGTGCCAATTATAGGCCAATCTCATTATTGAATTTGGACCTGTAAATCATGGCAAAAATTTTAGCCACTAGACTGACAACTTATCTCTCTAAGCTTATCGGTTTGGAACACATGGGGTTTATGCCTGGACGGGAAGCACGCAACAATGTTATAAAAGCACTTAACCTGATCTATAGTGCCCGTTCGGATGAAATTGAGGGCCTTTTCCTATCCACTGATGCGGAGAAGGCCTTCGACCGCATGGCCTGTGCTTACATGTTTTTAACATGCAGACATATAGGTTTGGGAAATCACATGCTATCTTGGATTACATCCTAATATCGCAACCCTCAGGCACAACTTAAAATCAGAAACAGTGCACATAAACAACGGTATGAGACAGGGATGTCCCCTTTCCCCTCTACTGTTTATCCTATCTTTGGAACTTTTCATTAGATTGGTGAACTCAAACCCGGATTTAAAGGGTTTCCAAATAAGACCCAAAAATTACAAAATTGCCGCCTATGCAGATGATCTTCTCTTTTTTCTCACTCAGGCACATACCTCCATACCAAAATCTAGTTAAAGTCTTTCAACAGTTTGGGTATATTTCCAACATGAAAATAAATTATTCCAAATCAGAAGCCTCAACCTTACCCCTCCTCAAACAGTTTTATCTAGAGCGCACACCTCAAGGACATTTAAATGTGAACCAACTGCTCTCAACTACCTGGGAGTTAAGCTTACGGCCACACTCACTGATATTTACCATGCTAACTTCCAACCACTGCTAAGTACCATCCAGAAAGACATAAATCATTGGAAGATCAGACCATTCTCGTGGTTCGGCAGGGCGGCTATACTTACAATAGTTATTCTACCCAGACTTTTATATTTTTTCCATACCCTACCAATTCGAATACCACATAGGTTCTTCAAACAATGAAACACTATTATACGCTCCTTTATTTGGATGGGTCCTCACTAGACCAAAAGAAAGGGGTGGTGTTGGTTTACCTGATTTTCAACTCTACTTATACGGGGTTCACGTAGCCAGGGTAATAGATTGGAACTGCCACGGGGCCCAGAAAGACTGGGTTTTCCTTGAACAGACACTAACTCCTTGCCATGGATCCCCTGGAAAAAGGGATTTTATTAAAACTTACCGTAAAATCCTTTTCTCTGAGTTCACTGACATTGACATGTGGGTTATATGCAGATCCTATTAGGAGTTAACTAGGCAAAAGAAAGCAAGCTGGCCCCTCCCAGGGGGCTGTCCTCTCTTTCTCATATAAACCCCCTGCTCTGCTCAGCATATCAGTTCGTAACAAGCCGTACCGAAAAAAACGAAGAGGGGTGGGTGCTGCGTTTGTCAGTGAACTCTGAGAAAAGGATTTTACGGTAAGTTTTAATAAAATCCCTTTTTCTCCTCCGTTCACTGACAGACGCAGCTCTTCATTGACATGTGGGGATGTCCCAAAGCTGTGTCAAAAAAGAGGGGTGGGTAAACAACAACTGTACCCAACAGAACCTCTCAGGAGGTGCCAGCCGCGCCTACACTGCCGCCTGTAAAACTTTACGGCCAAAAGTGGCATACGAAGATGCTGACACATCAACTTTATAAAACTTAGTAAACGTGTGCACCGAGGCCCAAGTGGCCGCCTTGTACACCTGTGACACCGAGGCCTGGTGTCTGAAAGCCCAGGAAATGCTAACAGCCCTGGTGGAATGAGCCGTAACTGGAAGAGAGGGGACCTTGCCCCGAACAGAATACGCCTGGGTCACGGTCTGTCTGATCCAACAGGAAACAGTAGCCGACGAAACCGCCATTCCTTTTGCTCGGACCGTTCGTCAGCACAAACAACACGTCAGACTTCCGAAAAGAGTCTGTAGCCGTCAAATACACGCGCAAAGCCCTCACGACATCCAATGAATGTAACTCAAATTCCTTAGGATGTGAAGGATGCGGACACAACGAAGGAAGAACAATATCTTCATTAATGTGAAAAGAAGAAATCACCTACGGTAAAACGAAGGTAACGGACGCAAGACCGCCCTGTCCTTGTGAAGGACCAGGTAAGGAGACTTGCAGGACAACGCTGCCAACTCAGACACCCGCCTAGCGGATGTAATGGCCACCAAGAAATCCACTTTCTGCGACAGCAATTGCAAAGGAATAACCCTCATCTTCTCATATGGTGGCTTCTGCAGCATAGAAAACACCAAAATTCAAATCCCACGGTGCCATAGGCGACCGTACCTGAGGAGCCACATGGCGCACACCTTGTATCAATGTATGAATCAACGAATGTGACGCCAAAGGGCATTGAAAGAGAATCGCCAGAGCCGATATCTGACCCTTGAGAGTACTCAAAACCAACTTTTTATTCAGGCTTTGCTGTAAAAAAGTCAGGACCCTAGACACCACGTAAGAGCAAGGGTACCAACCCCCCACCTCACACCATGCAATGTAGGCCTTCCACTTGTGCGCTCTCAGCATGGTAGAGATCACTGAGTCATCGACACCCTTGTCCCTCAGCACCTGGGACTCAATAGCCAAGACATCAAAGCCAGCGAAGGTAAAGCAGGGTGCAATATGGGTCCCTGAGACAGCAGATCGTCTCACATCGGAAGACGCCAGGGAGCATCTGCCACCATTCATACCACGTCGGCGTACCAAGGACGCCGAGGCCAATCCGGAGCCACCAGGATCATCGGAATCCCCTGCGCTTCCACCCTGCGCAGTAGCCGCGGTAGAAGCTTGATGGGAGGATGGGCGTACAGAATACGATACCGATTGCAAGGCGCTACCAGCGCATCCGTCGCGACCGCCAACGGGTCCCTTGTTCTGCACACAAAAGTCTTTACTTTGTGATTGAACCGAGATACCATGAGGTCCACATCTGGCGTGCCCCACTTGAGGCAGATCTGGTTGAACACTTCTGGATGTAGGGACCATTCCCCCTGATCCAGCGTCTGGCGACTGAGAAAGTCCGCCTGCCAATTTTCTACGCCTGGAATGTACATGGCGGAATTCGCTGGTACGTGGAGTAATGCCCATCTCAGAATGAGAGCTGCTACTGCAGCTGCTGCTGAACTCCTCGTTCCGCCCTGAAGATTCAGATATGCCACGGCCGTGGCATTGTCCGACTGAATCCAAATCGGGAGGCCTCGCAACCTTACCGTCCAGTGGGAGAGGCAGAGTCTGATTGCCTTCAGCTCCACCACATTGAACGGAAGGCGAGATTCCTGCGCCGGCCAGCGCCCCTGGGCAGCCCGATAGGCTGGCATTCGTCGTGACAATTGACCAATTCAGGGGAAGAAAGGACTTTCCCAAAGTCAGAGCTGGGGCCCGAAGCCACCATATCAAGGACCCCCTGGTCCGAGGGTCTAGTCTGATCAGTCGGTCTAGGGACAGAGGTGACTTGTCCCACCGAGACAGAATCGCTCGTTGAAGGAGTCGAGTGTGACTCTGGGCGTAGGGTACCGCCTCGAAGGTCGAAACCATGAGCCCTAACACCCGCATACAGAACCGTAAGGAGGACCACCGGCGAGACTGTAAGGTTCGCACTGCTGCTTGCAGGGTCAAATACTTGGCCTTCGCCTGTTCCGTGTCCAGGATTAGACCCAGGTATTCCAGGCGGTGGGACGGTGACAGCATCGACTTCTGCAGATTAACCAATCAGCCGAAGTCCCTCAATGAAGCCATTGTGATGGCTACGGTCTCCTCCAGAGCTGAAGCAGAGTCCGCTCTCAGGAGTGCTACTACCACAATGCCTCTCTGCCTCAGTAGCGCCAGAACCGGGGCCACCAGCTTGGTGAACACCCGAGGCGCCAAGGCCAGACCGAAAGGAAGTGCCACAAATTGGTAATGTTGGTCTCCCACCGCAAAGAGCAGGAAGCGCTGGCGTCTGGAACAGATGGGAGCGTGGAGATACGCGTCCCCGATATCCAGAGACGCCATAAAGTCCCCTTGGAGCAGGGCGGCAGGACCGAGCGGACAGATTCCATTAGAAATTTTCGCGCTCTCCCAAAGTGGTTTAGCGCTTTTAGGTCTATTACAGGCCTGGCCCCTCCCCCTTTTTTGGGGACCACAAATCGGTTTGAATAAAAACCCCGAAACCTCTCCAACAGAGGTACTGGCACAATCGCCCCCTGGTCCGATAGTGCCTGGACAGCCCTGAATAGGGCCTCTCAACGCCCCTGAGGGAGTCTCAAGTTCGATGGGAAGAACCTGTCTGGAGGTAGAGTGCTGAACTCTATTCCCTATCCGGAGGACGCCACTTCCTGCACCTACCGGTCAGAAATGCGGGCAGTCCACCTGTCTGCGAACCCCAGAAGACGTCCTCCCACCCGTACTTCGGGTGGGGGCAACCCATCATGCAGAGGTGGGCTTATCCTCCGTCTTTTCGTTCTTGCGTTACCAGGAACGCTTACCGGCCCCTGCGGTGGGCTTGCCGGGTCTTGACCCCTTGCCCGCTGTGCCGGGGGCACGAAAAAAACCTTCTGACCCGAAGAGATAGGTCCCTGCTTTTGGCGGAATTCCCGCCGCTGAGGTACGGGAAGGAACATACTCTTCCACCCAGTGAAATCTTATATGATTTTATCCAACTGTGGTCCGAAGAGACAACCACCCTGAAAAGGGAGATCCGCAAGACCTTTGTGGACGCGAGGTCACCAGACCAAGAGCGTAGCCCAAGTACCCGTCTGATAATTACTGCAAATACAGACATTGTTGACAACATGGGAAGCAGGTCCAGGGCCGCATCAAAGTCATTCTGCAGCTCCGCCATACAATCGGATAGATACTGTGCCACCATGGCGGATGCCAGGGCCGGTCTCATGGCTGATCCTGCTAACAGCAAAGTGACTTAGACACTGCCTCCGTACGCCTGTCGGCTGGGTCCTTGAATGAAGGGGACCCTTCCAGGGGTATGGTTGTCGCCTTGTTGAGGCGAGCCACCGGGGGGTCCACTGTAAGGGACGCCCATTTCTTCACGCAATTATCCTGAAAAGGATAGCGTATCGCGAATCGTTTTGGTAGGGCGAAGGAATTTTGAGGGTGTTGCCATTCCTGACAGATCAGATGAACAAAAAATTGATCATACGGGTAAGCCTTAGTTGGTCTAGCTGACCCGCAAACATATGCAGCAGCTTGCGACTCCCCTACTTGGTCCAGTCGCAAAGACGCACGGATACCGTAATCAGTGCGGTCGCCAGCGCTGTTTCACGCGCCACTGAGGCCCCCAGGCCCTCTTCGTCATCTGAAAGAATTCATTCACTTACCGAAGGATCCACGGGGGTCCCCGTGAACTCCAAAGCCATTTCCGTTTTTGAGTCTTCCCCTGAGGAACAGGGGGGAGGAGGGCGTCTTGCCGGGGACCCCAGAGACTTGCTCGGCCCCACCCGGAGAAGAAATTCCCCAAAAAACGTCCTGAGCTGTTCCAAGGACACCAAGGTCCCCAGCGTTCTAGGCTGCGTAGCCGCGGACTACTCCTCAGAGGGTCCCGCAGGGTCATCTGCCATTGCCCACCGGAATTGACAGTCAGATTTTTGCCACTAAAGCTCTGACACCCCCCCACAATGTGCCCAGCCACCGCCCCACAGAACGCCAGGGTAGGGTTGCCACATCATCCCTTTAATCCAGGACACATTAATTACACAGGTTCTGTGGCTGATTAAGGTGATAATTAAACTCACTCTGTCCTCCACAAAGTGCCTTATGTGCATTAAATTATCCTCAAAACCTGTGTAATTCAAATGTGTCCTGGATTAAAGGGATGATGTGGCAACCTACGCCAGGGAGGCCCCAGGAGGACTGTGCCCACCGCTACCGACACCCCAGGGCGAGTCAGCTATACTTGCTGTTCCTTGTGCCCACGAGCGCTGTTCCCAGTAGGAGTGCTCAGTAGAAAAAGACCACCAGAAATCCTGTGCTGTCAGCGCTGTCTTCAGTGAAAGTGAACGTAATCGACAGCCGCATGTAATACATGCTTCAGGGACTCCAATATGGCCGCCAGGGCCGTCCCAGGAAGGTCAAAACTTATCAGCAATGCAAGTGTATAAGCCGGGCTAGGGCAAAATGGCCGCCGCTGGCACTAGGGGGAAAAACCCCTAGAAAATGGCCGCGGCTACGGCACAGTGGCGGCGATCCGATCGCCGCATGGCGGTAAAAAGACAATAGGCATTCTGGGCACGGTGCAGAGCGGGAAGGGGGGGAGGGGGCGAGCCCCCATGGACCACAGCCCGGCGACCCTAAGGGGAAAAAAGTTTTTTTTTTTGTTTTGTTTTTGTGTCCAGCGCCCCCCTTCGTGCCCCGAGGGGGGAAGAGGGGGGGATCACTCACCACTCCAGCCGGGCGTAGCGGGTCGCCACCCGTTGCAGACCTTCCTACCCATCCGGAAGGGATGCTGCAGGCCCCAGCCCCTGGACAGGAGAGCATGTCCTGACACTGGGCGTAAGTGGGGGTCTCCCACTGGCTGCCCGCACAGAACGGACACGATGCGGCAGGTCCCGCCTAAGCATAGGACTGGCTCGTATCGGTCGGCCGCACTGGGGAAATCACAGGATTCTAGATATCTTTTTTTGCCCCAGCCGGCTTCTTGATAGTAGTCTTCATCAGAAGGCTTGAGAAAAATAAAAGTGCGGTAGAAAAAAATCTGATCCGCAGGCCCCATAAGGGAGCCAGGTCAACTCCTTGCACTAGGCATGTTAAAACTGATATGCTGAGCAGAGCAGCGGGATTATATGAGAGAGGACGGCCCCCTGGGAGGGGCCAGCTTGCTTTCTTTCTTTTGCCTAGTTAACTCCCAATAGGATCTGCATATAACCCACATGTCAATGAAGAGCTGCGTCTGTCAGTAAACGGAGGAGAAATTAATCTCATGTGACGTACAACACCCCCCCTGCTGGGGACTACCTTGAGTTTGTTTCACAAAGTTGCTAAAACCTATGGCATATCTTCTTCTCCTAGTCCGCTTACACCAATCACTCAAAATCCAGACTTTTTACCAGGCAAAGACATCCACTTGACCTCACCCACAAATCCAGTTACCCCTCCTACTGACACACTGTGCTTCCAATGATAAACTCAAACCTTTTGCAACCCTACAACAGGACTTAAGTCCTCAAAAATGTCCTTCCTTCTGGGCATACCGTCGGCTGCACAGCTGTATACATACTTCACCGGCCAAAGAAGAGCTTCTCAGGCTCACAGCACCTTTTGAGAACCTGTGCCTTTCAGCTTCACCTCCCTAATGTACTCCTGGCTCCTAGCATCAAGGGACGAGGAGCTACTTCGACCCCAAGGACTGTGGGAAAACACGTTTTAACTTAAATTTTCTGATGGAACAATGGAATTGAGCATTAATATTTGCTCACAAATGCGCCCCTGGTACGAAAGTTCAAGCAATGTGCAACAAATTATAAATGCATTGGTACGCTACACCAGACAAGATCAAAAAGTGGTACCCTCAGTCCTCAGACCTATGCTGGAGATGTGAACAAGCACAGGGCCACATACTACACATTTGGTGGGATTTTCCTCTTCTGACATCTTTTTGGAGTAAAGTACGCAAACTGATAAGCCACATTACTGAAACGACAATCCTGTTAACTGCTCCTTGCTGTATCTTACACATTGCAGATTGCTCCATTAAATGTTACAAGAGATCCCTAACTAGACACTTACTCAATGCCGCTAAAATCCTCATTCCTAGACATTGGAAGTCAAAGAAGGCCCCCACAATAATTGAATGGTTACGGTCAGTTGAGGATATTTATAACATGGAGGAAATTGTGGCCATAGCCAGGGAATCCTCTGAGAAATTCAATTAAATGTGGTCCCCATGGTTAGTATTTAAATATTCTGACAAGTATGCCCACCTGGACATCGGGTGATGTCCTTATTCCACGAAAGCTATATCTTCCCATAACGTCATTCTGATTAACCTCTGATAAAACTAGTAAAATCTAATAACACTGTAACTCCCTTACTACTGTTCTCCTGATGGTTTCTATGCAAAGTCATTTTGATCTATATCCCAATTATTCTGAACTCATGTTAATTTATATACTCATCATATTTCTTCTGCTACTGCTATTCATCATAATTGCATAGAGTATATGCATTACGTTTACACTCTCACCATCCCCAAAGGGTTTTATTTACTGTACTCTAAGTTCTTTATATATACTAAGAAAAGACAGTGTGGAACAATGGTCCATTTCAAAGTGGTTCTCACTACAATTGTACTATTATTTTCATTTAATCTTCTTTTAATATAATCTTCCCTTATCTTTTAATAAGCTTCTATAGTAGAAAAAAAAAAACAGTAGGACCCCGATTTGTAGAACTATTAGAACAATAGTCCAACCACTGTAACAGAGTAGACCCCAATAAAGAACACTATAATACTGTATATTACCATATGCAATACCAGATTTCATGTGATTATATCAGTAACTGCAGCTTCAGGATAGTGGCATTGATTCCAATAAAATGCCCCAAATGGGATGTGCACTGTTCCCAGGAATCCATTTAATGTAGTAAGTATACAATAAAGAATATGTACTTTTGAACAGATATCATTTTACATACAACCTGAAAACAAGAAGGACATTAGGCAGAAGTAATAGGGAAGTAAGAAAGGAGAAGTATTGGTAAGTTGAAATAACTGAGTATTCAAAGAAAGCATGCTTTTCATGAAGTGGTAATGACGAAAATTCCATGTAATAAGAAATGTTGTATATGACAAAAATAAAATGTCTAAAATGCAGAATGCAGAAACGATAATTCAAATCAACTTAAACAAATTACTCTTTAGTGTAAATGTGGAGATCTGTAAGGGTATTCTAAAAGATTTTCCAACAGTATAGCAGAGATTTTATCCTCTAGTATTTACATAGTTGTGCCCCCCTCTCCTCATCCCCCTTTGGTGCTCATGCAGGCACTAGAGGAAGTTTTGGGAGGAAGACAATCAACTTGCCAGTATGTTTTTGGATTGTGAGCGGAAACCAAAGCACCTGGAGAAAACCAGGTACAAACATACAAAATCCATGCAAATGGCACCCTTTAGGGATTCAAACCCAAGAACCAAATTCTTTAAGGCAGTTCAACAACTAAAGAATAGCAGTTTATATGTAAGGATATCCTACAATGTTTTTTTATTGCGTGAACATATAGAAGCCCACATACTGTATGAAAATGTGAAATTTGTATTGTGGCTTTTTTCCTTTGAGCACATTGTGGAGAATTAAAAAAAAAAAAACATGTAATACTTGTCTGGTGGTATGTTCTCATTAAAATGGTCTACACCCAATTAAAAAAGGCTTATGATAGTTTTGTTAGGAAATCCAACATGTGTGCTATGGCTGCAACACATTCAAAAAGGAATTACCATCAATTTATACATAAAGACACTAGGGGGTAATTAAAGCGTTTGTTACCCAAAAACGTAATATTCCTGATATGTGCCTGCTTTAGCCTTTGTACTTGTATGAGAAAGTACCCTGTGCTCATTGTATTGCTTCCTTTATGTGAAATCCCAGGTATTCCTGCTAGTCCCATGGTCAGTTCTCTAGCTATCCTGAGAACTCAGTGTACTCTCCTCCAATGATCAGACTTGTCCTGACACATATATATACACACATACACACACACACATATACAGTACCCCACAAAAGTCAGTACACCCCTCACATTTTTGTAAATATTTTATTATATCTTTTCATGTGACAACACTGAAAAAGTAGTGAGTCTACAGCTTGTATAACAGTGTGAATTTGCTGTCCCTTCAAAATAACAATGCACAACCAGCGCAAGGTCTCTAACACCCACCAGCTTTGTGATGTCGTCATGGAGGAGGGGAAGAGGACTTTAGTGGCAATCTATGAAGCTCTGGGGAACTCCATGCCCAAGAGGGTTAAAGTGGTGTTGGAAAATAATGGTGGCCACACAAAATATTGACACTTTGGACCCAATTTGGACATTTTCACTTAGGGGTGTACTCACTTTTCTTGCCAGTGGTTTAGACAGTAATGGCTGTGTGTTGAGTTATTTTGAGGGGGCAGCAAATTTACACTGTTATACAAGTTGTTCACTGACTACGTTACATTGTAGCAAAGTTTCATTTCTTCAGTGTTGTCACATGAAAAGATATATTTACAAAAATTCGAAACAGTTTCACACTATGTTGGCCTCTTTCCTCTCATATCGTGCATGTTGAACGTTGGATCAAACCCTGTGGAGCAACATGGAGAAGGATTAGAGTTTGTGTCCCTCGTTTTGTTTGAAGAGGACCTGCTGATACCAGGATCTTTGGAGTTGTTATCCACCAACGCGCAATACCTACCAGGATCTGGTAAGCCTACATCTTACACTTGAGCCATTATTGTTCCTGGACTCCCTTCTATTTGGGTTGGTCCTGAAGGGAAAGTTAACCCAGAGTAGTCCAATCTATCTGATTCTTGGCGCTGCATTTAATTTTGAGACTCTTGTTGAACAATTCTGATCTATTGTTTTGCGAGCAGCCAGGATTTATTTGTTGATTCATTTGTCAAGATCCAGTGGGCGCGGATAATCTTGCATACATTGAGAGACTTAGTCTAGTGCCACAGATGCTCAAGAACACGGCTAAATTTTTTGAGATTTCTGGTATCATCTGTTTGCCAGGGTTGTAGGGGTTGAGGTCTGATTCTGTATGTAGTGAGGGGAGCCACCTCGTCCAGGGTGGAGGAGAGGGATTTATTGTAGACGGAAGTGGCTTGGTTGGGGCAGGACAGAGGTGAGATTTTTTTCATAGAGGTGGTCAGTAGCAGAATAGAGGAGAGAAGGGTTGAAGTGGGGAAGGTTTCTACAGGTGATGGTTGTGCGATTGGAGGGACAGGTGGTGCAAAACAGGGAGAGAGAGAAACTAATATGGTGGTGGTTGCAGAGAGGAAAAGGATTGTCGGAGAGATTGATAGTGGACAGCAGTGGGCGGATTGCATAAATTGCTATTCATCCCAATAGTGGCATTAAAATTCACCCACTGCTGTCTATCACTGGCAAGGCGGAACTGATGTGGAATTCGTTTCTCAGAGCAGAGGGATAGGTTCAACACGTTCTCCTTCCATGTGATAAAAGCAAAATTATGATTTGAAAAAACCCTTTGAGAGTCAACACAGCATGACAATATATTTCAGGTCCTGCTACAAGGCAATCAGCACTTCAAATAAATGAAATTGGCAAAGTAAAAATTATTATAGAATTATAAATGTAATGCTGACAAAGTTGGATGGAAGAAAACTTGCCAGAGCAGGCAGAATTTCAGTGTGTATAGGGGAACTTTCAAGTGTTGGGAAGTTGTGCTATTTTGAGCTCCTCTTTTGCTGATGCACCACTAAATCTCTTCCTATTTCTCTGACACGCTTCAGTCAGGAGTCTGCCCTGAGGTTTCTGCTCTATCTCCAGTGACCTCTTCATAGCAAAGTGACATGGCCATTTCTCATGTGTCCTCCTGCTGAAAGCTCTTCAGTACTCTGTCAAAACCCTTTTTATCCTCCATTGCCATTCTCTGTGTGGCGTCTCCTCAGATCTTTAAGAAAGCAGTCTCCAGAAAGAGCAGTCCCCCTCCTCTCAGTTCAGTTGGTGGCATCCTGCAGTGCACTTCTATTCCTTTCTTTTACGAACCAGTCACTGACAGAGTTTATTATTCAAACATCTTGGCTGAAGAATTAAGGACTAGTTCTCTAGGCTTCCCATTTGATGGCCATAGAACAGAACACGGCATACAAGCTGTATGCTAGTAGAAGAATGGCTTAAACTAAAGTTTATTGGTAATTAAAATGTTAAAATGAGATTAATGCCTTTGAAACCTCTGTGGTAAAGTTACCAATTATGGTGACCTAAGCATAGAATATATGCACAAATTTGAATTTTATCTGCTTTATGTTGTCACTCTTACTCCCGTATGAAGTATAAAAGGGTAAGTGGAACTGGCACTGCTTTAAATAATATGCTGTTTGTATGCAGTGAATACCATAAATTTGGATCAAAAAACAATCAACATATTAATCAACAAGTGACAATTTTCAAAAGTGCTATGTGCAAAACCATGAAACATGGGCTTCCATACCCAAACATTAAAGTGCTATGTGCAATAAATCAAAGTGCTGCCATTTAAATTAAACAATAAGTGCGTAGTATCCTCAGATGAGAAACATCCATAAATGCATATTAAACTAATTCTCTCCACATGGTGACATCAGTGTTTGAAAAAAGTGCATGCATTCGGGCAGTAGCTACTGCGTCATTGCATCACATCCGGTTTCTGTCTGTGGAATGCACCGCAACCCAGACTTCCTGGTTTACGATTTTATATGATTGTAAATCTGCTGGAATCTTAAGACCATAGGAGCCAATCGTGAAGATCTCTATTACAGTCAAGGGTACTGTGAAGGCTTGTTGCCCCTTGGTGGGTGAGACTTTCCAGTGAGTGCGGTATAAGAGGGGGGCATGAGTGTTGCAAGCAACCACTGCCCAAATGCATGCACTTTTTTGGAGCACCAATGTCACCATGTGGAGAGAATTCATTTAATGTTTAATATGAATTTATGGACATATCTCATCTGATGACACTATGCACTTATGATGGTTTAATTTAAATGGTAGCACTTTGATTTGTTTATTGCACATAGCACTTTAATATTTGGGTATGGAAGCCCATGTTTCATGGTTTTGCATGTAGTACTTTTGAAAATTGTCACTTGTTGATTGCTTTTTGTTTCAAATTTATGGTATTCACTGCATACAAACAGCATATTATTAAAAGCAGAGTCTGTTCCACTTACCCTTTTATGCCTTTGTCATCCACCTTATGGTGGTTGGCATTAGTGGTGGCAGCAGCTCATTTTAACACTTGTGTTTTTTTAATTTTATTTTTTTATGTTTATTCATATGGTATTCACAGCACACGATAGAATATTACCTACAAGCAGCGCCAATTCCACTTACCCTTTTATATTCTATACTCTTTTATATTCTTTACACATTTTTATGGTTGATGGGGACTAGGTCTACTGCATAGACCTTATATAAAGCATCTATAAAACCTCTGGGTTTGCCAGCATACCGGATAAATAAAAAAAAACATTTATACTACATAGTGGTGAGTTCGGGGGTCTCATAAGTGTTTTACAGTATATATTTTCTATTGTGGGATAGATAGGGGTATCCTTTTCCAAGAAGAATGCAGTTGCTACTTTACTGTATATATTTAACCTCTGGTTCTCAAAGCTCTTCATTCTTCATTATTTGTTTACTGCAAAGATTTGTACAACTGGAAATTCAATTTCCCATCATATGTGCCATTTTCCCCATATATATTTTACCATCAAATGATAATCATATCACATGTAAAATGTATTTGCTATTCTAAATATCGTTTCAATATATCTGGCAATTCATAAGTGTTTGTAGAAAATGTAAATTTCCATAGAAAGAAAAAATCACTCATGCTTGTTACAGAAATGTAAAAACACTAGGGGGGAATTTACTAAATGTGGATTGTGCAAAATCTGGTGCAGCTCTACATAGAAACCAATCAGCTTCCAGATTTTTTTTCTCAAAGCTTAATTGAACAAGCTGAAGTAAGAAGCTGATTGGCTACCATGCACAACTCCACCAGCTTCTAAGTGCTCCAACTTTAGTAAATCTACCCCTATATGACTGAGGAACTGGCCACATGTCACATGTCTGTAGATTGGGTCAGAGCAGCCTGATCTGGCAGTTATATTGTCATAAAATAGTTTCAAACGACACATGCAGACTGCCTGTGACCACAAAAGAAGTACCTATGTGATGGCTGTAGAGAGGAAAACTCTAGGCCAATGGAAAGTTTACTTCTGGCAGTATATTTAAAGCGGTTGCAACCCTTAAAAAAAAAAAAAAAAACACTCCTGTTTCTTTAAAGCATGAATAACCGCATGGTGGCAATGCGGTGTAATTTGTCACATTCTATGTTCTAAAATACCTAATAGATCCTGCCTGTTCCTGTGTCCCCCTATGTGAACTGACTACGGTAATCATGGCTGTTGGTCCATGATACCGTGGGCCAGTTTACGTGCCTTTGTCATCCCACTGTCTCTCCCTGCCTGCCTGCCAACTCAGTCTGTGTAGTGAGAGCCGATCTCTTCCGCACCCCACCACTCCCCTCCCGCCCCGCAATTTCTGCTGCAATCATAACCCCATTACTTGTATGCTCTCTGTTTTATGAAGATCGAAAGTACTGTGTGTCAGTTTTTATTTTAAATTATAGTCCTGAATACCTCCTTTCACAGCACTGTGCTGCGGTCACACGACCTCCCTCTGCTGGCCAGCTGACATCAGAGGGGAATCTCAGGCCCTCCTGCTGCTCTCCTTCGATCAAGGAAGAAGAGCAGAGGGGGATCATGTGTTCGCAGAGTGGTGGTGTGGGAAAAAGGTAGTTGGGATTATAATAATAAAAAAAAACTAACACACAGTACTTTAGATGTTCATAAAATAGACAGGATACAAGTAATGGGGTTAGTTGACTTAACCTCCTCACGTCCATGCCATAGCCAAATGACGGCTACAGCATGGCTCTAAAATGCCGGGAGGCCGTCAATAGACTTCCTCCCCTTCGGCTCGCGCTGGGCGCGCTCCCACTGCCGCACGCCGCCTGAGCGTGCCCGCTGGCCGGGCAGATCCAATGTCTGCTGGAGACCCGCAATCTCCTCACAGAGAGCAGGAATGGGGAACCGCCGTGTTTACAACCCAGTTCTCAGTTCTGTGAGGGGGGGCATGTCAGATCTACTGATCCCTGTCAATGGGATCAGTTAGATCTGTCATGCCCCTGCCAACCCCCACCCCCCCCCCCACACAGTTAGAACACACCCAGGGAACACTTTTAACTCCTTCACTGCCCCCTTACTGTTAACCCCTTCCCTGCCAATGACATTTATACAGTAATCAGTGGCTATTTTTAGATCTGATCGCTGTATAAATGTCATTGGTCCCAAAAAAGTGTCAAAAACGTCCGACATGCCCGCCGCAATATCGCAGTCCCGATAAAAATCGCAGATCGCCGACATTACCAGTAGAAAAAATAAAAACACCGTAAATCAATGTCCATAGTTTGTAGTCGCTATAACTTTTGCGCAACCCAATCAATATACGCCGATATGTAGAAGAATACATATCGGGATAAACTGATGAATACATTTTTTTTTTTTTTTTTTTTGGACATTGGTACAACGTCGCACGACCGCGCAATTGTCCTTCAAAGAGCGACAGCGCTGAAAGCAGAAAGTTGGTCCGGGCAGGAGGGGGGTTTAAGTGCCCAGTAAGGAAGTGGTTAAAGTGGAGCTCCACCCAAAAGGGGAAGCTCAACTTGTCCGCCCCCCCCCCATCCACTGTCATATTTGGCACCTTTGGGGGGGGGAAGATACCTGGATTTGACATGCTGAGGCATGCTTCCAAGTGAGTGTGCTTCCCCTGCAGCCAGCCCAATCAGAGGGCACAGTGCGCTTTGCGCATGCACGAAAGGGAGCCAGCTGTGAAGTCACAAAGCTTCACTGCTCATTTCACTTAGTGTAGATGGTGGCGGCAGCACCTGATTGAAAAATCAGCCCCAGTAAAGGCAACACCGGATTCCTAGACAGGTAAGTGTCCTAATATTAAAAGTCAACAGCTACAGTATTTGTAATTGCTGACTTTTAATTTTTTTTCTGCAGGAGCCTGGAGCTCCTCTTCAGGTTACAGGAATGATCTACTTTTTTTTATAAATGGCTTATTGATTGCTTATTTTGTGAATAAAAATACATACCACCAGGCTAGATATTTTCTGAGAGGTGAAAGAGGGCATTTCATGCTGTAGCTTCACTTAATGTACCTATGTAAAGCCTTAACTAACTTCCATATCCAAATGTTGGATCTCTTTGACCTTCAAGTGATTCATGTGGCTTGTTCATGAGTCATGCTTCAGTGGGAAGTGATTCATTGTTGCCTATGTAACACATAAGCAATTTGCACACCATATGAAAAACATGACTGCTGGCACACAAAAACATGTAGCATCAAAGTGTTGTTTATGAGTGGGATCTGCTACTAACACAACTAAAGCTACTCACTCTAATCTAGAAGAAACCATCATAGGGGCATATACAAGATTTTATTAAGAGCAAATTTCATTTGGAAGTAAGGTTAACAAAGCCCTACAATCCACTATCTTTAGATAAAACAATACAGAAATAAAAATATCTTGCAAACAAAATATAAAAAATGATTGATTGAAGGCAGAAATAGGAAGGTGAATGGCCAGTCTTACAATCTGTTGAGATGAAATTAAACATTTTCCTTCGTAGCCCATCATATTTTCATATAAAAGCAGCCAAATTCTCAAAAAAGCACACACATATGCGAGTACAATTCTATTATTATATTCAGAGACCTAGGGTTATGCAGTCACCTTCAGGACAATGGACACTGGCAACCAATCAGAGCTGCATTAAAAGTACAGCAAAATCCCGCCCACTCTTAGCATGCCTCAGTTTTGTAGCAAGCAGTAAAAGGACATTAACACAAGGTCAGAGGGGTGGAACCTGTGTCTTCTAATGAACTCCAAGAAAGGTAAATAACCAAACATCATGAAGAGTACAGAATGGGACTTTGAGATGCCAAACACTTTGAGGGAAAAGAAACTGAAATCAATCATATAAAATTAAACATTATCACTATGTTAAAAAAGTCCCACAAGGTGTAATCCATAAAAACAATGATATTGATTCCCACAGGCTCATATCATGATTATAGTGACTATTTCTGATCCCTCATAGTGTCCTCTAAAGTATCAGTGAGTTATAAGCAAATGTGAGGTTCTCTCTCGCATTTTGAAACGTGGAGCTTTATTAAGAGAGCTGGGAACAAAAAGTTGGGTGGGTGGAATCCACCCAGACCAAAGGAGCAGAGGAGGGGAGATGGAGCACAGGGGAAAGAGACCCAAATCCCTGGACTAAGCAGGGAGCTCTCCGATAAAACTGAGCAGTCACACATAGCCCTGTAGCCCATGGACCACCCCAGAAAATTTTCCCCAAAAGTTAGGCAAACGGGTGAGGGGGGGGGGGGGATTTCCCACTGTAAGGTTAAATGGATCTCCTACACAAAAAATCTATCCACCATTGCTGTGTCCTATAAGACTGGAAATGCAGAAATTTTACAGGTATATTAGATGTCCCATTTTCTTAACCATTCATTAGAGGGCACAGGAGGATATTTAAAGACATATGGCCTTCCCAAAGCAAACCAAATGAGGGGTGGGCAACACAACAAATAAAGATCTAATAGGCCTACAGTATAACGTAAGGTACTCAGAAGAGGTCACAGGGCTGCCTAGAGAATCTTGCGACCAAAAATGCCACCAGAAGAGACCTTAACATCTACCTGTAAAACATGGAGAAAGTGTGAACAGTAGACCAGCTGGCAAGATCCCTGATGCTTGAAATCCCAAGATGCACTAAGAAACTTGGTGGAGATGCCCTAATAGGAAAGGAAGGAACCTTGTCACTAAACTGATTGACTTGAGAGAGAAGAGATACCTAATCCACCTAGAAATAGTGGAATGAGAGGCAGCTTGTACCTTGCAGGACCCTACAGAAAGGATGAAAAATTAGTCAGTTAAACAAGATGAGAGACAGTAGCTGCGAGATAAATTTGAACAGACCATACCACTGCCAACAGTTGAGAGAGACCGTCTTACAATGTTTTGGAGGAGGACAGAGAGAGGGAAGCACCATGTTCTGGTTAAAGTGAAAGGAAGCAACCACCTTATATACCAATACCACATTGTCCTTGTTTAACACAAGAAAAGGCTCCTTACAGGTTAAGGCAGCCAACTTGGAGAACAAAGTAATGGCAACGAGAAGGCCACCTTGTGTGTGAGGGTAGACAAAGGGAGATCCCTAAAAGTTTAAAAGGTGGCCTGTAAGGGGAAGCTAGCTCCCAGGGGTGCAACCCCTGATACTCATCAATGGTGGGCTGGAGGCACCTTGATGGGCCTCTTCACCAAGAACCGGCCAAAATGTGCCCCATGTATGGCCAGTTTGCTGAACTGCAGGGAAATATCAGGTCACATGCCCTGCAAAGAAGGACTGCTCTGTGTGATCAGGCTTTGTAAATCTCAGGGCTGAATGGTCAAAAATAAAAATCCCCTTTGGCAGGTAAAATTGCTCATATATTTAATGTGTGAATTTAGCTGTTTTTCTGGAGTTTAGTAACCATGCACATTTCAGAAATAACTGACTTTATTATTTCTTTAAAACTGGAAACAAATAAGGCAGACCAAGCATTAGGCCTCATACACATGGGCGTTTTTCACAGCCACGTTTTTTAACTTTTTTTTACAGCTCTCCATGTCATTCAATGGCCCCATAAAAACGCAAACGTTTTTGAGCCGTAGATAGCGTCGGCGTTAGTGAGCTGAAAGTAGAACCCACGGGCAGCGGGTTTCCGAGGCTGTAACGTTTTGGCGTTTTTGGCAAAGCGCTCACTAACGCCGTACCGGCATTAACAGGCATTTTCGACGTCGGTGTTTTTGGGTTAAAAAATAGCAGAGGAATGTTTCTTTTTTAAAAACGCCTATTGACGCCGACGCTCACTAACGGGATGATGCAAAACGTCGAAAAAAAAAACGCAGATTTTTCCCTGACGTCGGGCCCAACGTTTTGCTTATTTTTTTTTTTCATACGCCGGTGTGTATGAGGCCTTACAGCAGGCCTCGACAAACCCCAGGCGCCAGGTCGCCATGGCGACCAGAAATCGCGTCCTGGCGAGTGTCAGCCGTTCCTTCTATCACTATGGTAAAACAGCTGTCAGATTCAGCGAGAGCCGAGAGTTCTCTGCTTCATCTAACAGCTGTTACACTTGGCCTGGGATATTTGTTTCTACTTAGAATGAAGAAAAGTAACAAACAGGCTGCCCGGATATTTGTTGAGAGTTAGAAGAATAAACACAACAATGTATCTTCTTCTTTCAAAGCAATTATCTCCCGGGCTATCAGGAAAGTTTATCCATTTATAGACTAAACCCTCTCTCACATTAGTGGCTTACAATTAAATATTCAGTGTTTTCTGCTAGAAAATGACTTGGAACCCCCAAACATTATATATTATTTTTTAGCAGAGACCCTAGAGAATAAAATGGCGGTTGCTGCAATATTTTATGTCACATGGTATTTGCGCAGCGGTCTTTCAAGCACAATTTTTTGGAAAAAATACACTTTTAATGAATAAAAAAAAACTAAACAATAAAGTTAGCCCATTTTTTATTTTTGTATAATATGAAAGTTGATGTTACAGCGCGAGAAAAGTGATCTTTATTCTAAGCAACAAAATTGTGATAAACCGCTGTGTACCATCAACAATTACCACTCTATGTGCAGCTGGGCTCCAGTATTTCATGGTGACTGGAAACCCACCAGAGCAATGAAAAGTCACTGTGGGGGACACATACATGTAGGCAGGAAGTGGCTGCAAAGAGGCAGCAGAAGTTCAGCAGCGCTGGAATACTTTTCACCTTTTTTTTGTATTTTATTTACAATGTCACTAAGGCTTTGTTTAGATGTACATGTTGGGTGGTAAAAATGTGCAGTAGAGACATGTTTTTGCCACCCACCATTGGCCTCCCTTAGGCAGCAGATGAGGGTGTTTTACATGCCGCAGTCACGATGCATTTGGCATAATAAGGAGTTTCCCCCTATAACAGATTTTTTAGTGTCACTCTTTCTGGCCAGCTTATAACCCTGATGTAACGGTGGAGTTATTGACTGGCTGCTCTGCGCTATAAAAAACTGGCTCCTAACTTTTTTAGCTGGCTCCTAGATTCAAGGCAAATTTGTCAAGCCCTGCCTTACAGTTTCATAGTAACAAATATGATTACATTTTAAAGAGGTGCAGTGGAGCAAGTTCCTGAAATGTAAGCATACTGGAAGAGAGAAAGATCTCCTTCACAGGGAAAAGATATGATTTCAAAACCAAATGTAAATATATCAAACAAACAACATTTAAATTATAAGTTACTGTGCAGCAAGAATGCATGAAATACTAATATAATCCAAGAAACAAAGGGAGCATTCATGAAGAATTATGCACAGACTAAATACTGTAAACCACTTCAACCAATAAAAATTGCCTTGCTTCTAGTACAGTTTATAAAAATGACCAAGGACTTATTGATATATGCAGAAAAAAAGCATAGTGATGATCTATGAAGTGCAGTAGACCATAGCAACCTGATTTCAACTTACTGTAATCAGCATAGTGAGTGAACTAGAAATCAAATAGATGACTGAACACTGCCCTTTATCGGACCAAGAAGCTTGTATGCAACTGCAGTTTTGATTACTGCTCCCACAGTACATCAGGTTAACAGAAAGCCTCATGTATAAAAACAAAACAAAAGTATCTGCGCAGTCCCTTTGAAGCGGTTTTTTAATAAATATATATATAAGTTACACACACATACACACACACACATACATACAGTAAGTAAAAAAAATGGAAGAAGTGCTGTGGAGCTGCAGATGGTAAGACAGCCCTAGTGTTCCACAAATACTAGAGCAATGGAGACAGAACTGGCCTTCCCCTGTTGGAGCCATGCTTTCAGTTTTTGAACAAAATTAAAATGCACATTTTAAGTCTTAAATTACCTAAAACACGCAAAATAATATATATTTTTTGAAACCAGAGATCCAGTAAAATAAAAAATAAAAAAACTGTAGCCGCTGCAATTTTTTTGTCATACAACATTTAAACTGCGTGGCACAGGAGACAGCCAGGGACTGCATGGCACAGGAGACAGCCAGGGACTGCATGGCACAGGAGACAGCCAGGGACTGCATGGCACAGGAGCCAGCCAGGGACTGCATGGCACAGGAGCCAGCCAGGGACTGCATGGCACAGGAGCCAGCCAGGGACTGCATGGCACAGGAGACAGCCAGGAACTGCATGGCACAGAAGAAAGCCAGGGACTGCATGGTACAGGAGACAGCCAGAGACCACATGTGTGTTACCATGCGCTTTATGAAAAAATAGTACATGTGTGACTTCTGGTGGGCTGGATGCCCATTAAGATCTGTCTTAATGAAACACATGGCAATGTGTGCAAAAACAGCAAAGCGCTAAAATATGAATGGGCCCCCAATGCAGCTATTAGCTCCATTCCTGGTCACTAGTCTGTACATGAATACACAGAATACACTCATTACCCCACATGACGTCTCAAAAGTTCCACTCTCCTATATCTGCTAGTAATAAAGTGAAGGTAGACAGGTAATCACTATGGGACAGTCCGGTGACGAGCTCTCTCCTCCCCAGTGCTCCTCTCTGTCCCGCACACTCTTTCAGCAGTCAGGAGAGAAGAGTAATCCCGGCACTCTACACCCCGCTCTGTGCCGTACACTGTGTGTGTGTGCCTTAGAAACAAACACAGGCACCGGCTCCCGCCCGCCCTTAGCGCCGCTCCTGACACAGCATGTGTGGCGGGGACACCAAGCTGTGAGGGCGACACTTCTCTCACACCTTCCTAGGTAATAGCACCCCCAACTCAGTGACTGAGTAGGCAGCCCAGCGGCCCGGCCAACTTAAAAAAATATTCAACAATTCGCTGTAAAAAGAAGGTTACCTACCTGCTCCTAGGGAGAAACATGGACTCCTTGATAAACACAGATCCAGATAAAAGGATATACCAGCAGGTACCAATATCATCAGGGCTAAAATAAAAGAGAGAAAACCAATCAAAAAGGTACTCCACAGTATAATATTAGAAACATAATAAATATGCTTGTTTGGTATGGAAAGAGGAATAAGCACCAATCTATAGCTCTGTGTCTGATGACTTCACAGGATGTATACATAGGCATGAAATAAAGTGCAATTCATCTAATATCTACTGTAAGATGACAGGGTGTATATTACTCAAGCCGGACAATACCAAGGAGTATTTGAGATAGGAAGTGAGACCTTCAAATTGTGTTTTCATACATTTCCCTAATTTCTCAAGTTCATTTTTCCTAGTACTAGGTTCCCATTTGTTTATCTACAGTGCCTTGAAAAAGTATTCATACCCCTTGAAATTTTCCACATTTTGTCATGTTACAACCAAAAACATAAATGTATTTTATTGGGATTTTATGTTATAGACCAGGGATATGCAATTAGCGGACCTCCAGCTGTTGCAAAACTACAAATCCCATCATGCCTCTGGGTGTCATGCTTGTGGCTGTCAGAGTCTTGCTATGCTTCATGGGACTTGTAGTTCTGCAACATCTGGAGGTCTGCTAATTGCATATCCCTGTGACAGACCAACACAAAGTGGCACATAATTGTGTAGTGGAAGGAAAATGATAAATGGTTTTCAAATTTAAAAAAAAAAAAATATATGTGAAAAGTGTGGCTGGTATTCAGCCCCCGAGTCAATACTTTGTAGAACCACCTTTCGCTGCAATTACAGCTGGAAGTCATTTTCGGGATGTTTCTATCAGCTTTGCACATCTAGAGTGTCATTTTTTTCCCATTCTTCTTTGCAAAACAGCTCAAGCTCTGCCAGATTGGATGGAGAGCGTCTGTGAACAGCAATTTTCATGTCTTGCCATTCTCACTTGGATTTAGGCCTGGACTTTGACTGCCCATTCTGACACATGATTGTGCCGTTTGTCCCGATACCACTTTAAGACTGAGTACAAGTACCAATACTTTTTTTCAGCTACTCGCTGATACCGATTACTGATACTTTTTTTTTAATGTCATGTGACAGTGGCACCAATATGCAGCACTGATGACGCGTGGACTATGTCAGTGGTTTTTAATTTTATTTTACAATTTTATTTTTTACAATTTTTTTTTTTATTTTTTTTACAATTTATTTTCAATGCTTTCTTTTTTTTGGGGGGGGGGGGGGTGGACAGTGTCAGTGTGTTTTTTATCTAATTACATTTTTTATTATTTTTACAATTTAACTTTTTTATTCTTTTATTTATTTTTATCAGCCCTGTTGGAGGTGGCTTTGGTGAAATATCAGGGGTCTTAACAGACCCCTGACATCTGCCCTTTGAAACAGAGAAAGGGACTGAGAACACAGATTCCCCAGTCCTTTTCTCTGCTGCCTCAGCTGCACTGAAGATGAATAGACAGGAGACAGCGGCTCCAGTTCATTCATAAACGGAAGCATCGTGAACAATGCTCAGTGACATTTATGAATGGACAGAGTCAGTGATCACTGACTCTGTACATTCGGAAAAGGAAGGAGCCGGAAAATTACACATTTTCAGGCTCCTTCCTCCGCTCTCCATCCTGACAGATCGAGGACAGGGGGGGCGGAGGCGTATGAGGAGGGACCGGAGGATCATGGAGGGGGACCAAGGAGCACGGAAGGGATCAGAGGGGGATCAGAGGAGCATGGAGCGGGACAGGAACACGGAGGGGGATCAGAGGATACAGAGGGGGACTGCACATAGCCTAGGAAATGGAGAGCAGAAAGTCCGTGAACCAGGACACGGAGGGGGACTGGAGGAGGATACAGGGGACAGTCATGGAGTGATCAGTGCGGCGGGGGGAGTTACAATCACCGATCTCCCTGCATGCATTTCATTAAAGCAGCAGAAAGCCGCAGGAGGAGAAGCGGCTGTCAGCTGCTATAATGAAATGTATACAGGGAGATCAGTGATTGTAACCCCCCCCCCCCAGCGCCGCAATGATCATCCCCTGGTTGCCCACCTATCGGATCAAGCATCAGAGCATTTTGCCCGAGTATAAGTACTTGGGCAAATGCTCAGTAACGGTACCGATACTAGTATTGGTATCTGGCCAACCCTACATTCCATTGTAGCTCAGACTGTATGTTTAGGGTCGTCCTGCTGGAAGGTGAGCCTCCATTCCACTCTCAAGTCTTCTGCAGACTCTAGCAGGTTTTCTTCTAAGATTGCCCTGTATTTCGCTCCATCTGTCTTCCCATCAACTCTGATCAGCTTCCCTGTCCCTGCTGAAGAAAAGCATCCCCACAACATGATGCTGCCACCACCATGTTTCATAGTGGGGATGGTGTGTTCAGGGTGATGTGCAGTGTTAGTTTTCTACCACACATAGCGTTTTGCTTTTAGGCCAAAAAGTTCAATTTTGGTCTCATCTGACCAGAACACCTCCTTCCACATGTTTGCTG
>BLSH010030658.1:665069-677668 GCA_018402905.1 Glandirana rugosa
ATAGTTTTTTTTTTGCCACTCCTAGCTGCATATCGGCGCAAAAACTCGCAAACTTGCAAAAATGTCGACTTTTTGCAGAGAGTCTTGGCTGACCAGAATCAAAAAAAAATGTTGAGTTTTTGTAGTGACGATTTTTGTCAACTATTGTCGGATACACACGTACTTGTGTATCCTATTGGACTACCTCTCAAATAACTGACATCTTTTTTTGGCAGACGTCGACTTTTGTCGACGATTTTTTGTCAGTTTCATGCAGGACACACGTACTCCGGATTCCTATTAAGACTTGTAATTTTCAACTACTATAAGATCCATTCGACGTGACTTTATTTTAATAATTTACCATGACTGACCTCCTTCATGTCACGGAACTTTTCATAATTATGGGGAACTTTAAAAGGTGTAAAACAGTACAATGTTGGTTTTTCATTTACATAAAATAACCCTAAAATACACTATCTGGTTGTGTTTCACCGTGTATTAACACTTCACCTTCCTTTTACTATTTACCAAAAGTTGTAAAAAATGTTTATTTATACGTTTTCTGCACACGTAAACATAAGTCGGGGGAAATGAGACTATGGGGATTGATTTTAGAACACCTTGATTGACGGAAGTCTTCAGTGGATTAATCATTTATCTCAGGTGGACACACAGTAAATTAGAGTCATATTTGTAAAAAATGTTGAAAACCATTTATCATTTTCCTTCCACTTCACAATTATGTGCCACTTTGTGTTGGTCTATCACATAAAATCCCAATAAAATACATTTACTTTTTGGTTGTAACATGACAAAATGTGGAAAATTTCAAGGGGTATTAATACTTTTCAAGGCACTGTACTTCCTCCAGTCAGTACCATTTAATAATTTTATTTCAGTGCAGCTTACCTAGAATATCATCAACTTTTAATGTTCAGAATTATCCTTAGGCCTCATGCACACAGGACGTACTTTGACTGTTTTTTAGCAGCTGTTTTCAGCTGCAGACGGTTTTTTTCTACAGTCAATAAACTCTCCATCAGGTTATCCTATGTGTTCATGCACACATAGGCTGTTATCAACTGTTTTTAGCAGTGATGTTTTTGAGTTGTAAAAAAAAACTAAGACCAGTCGGTTCTGAGAGACGTTTTTCAGCTGTAAAAACGTTCAAACGCTCAAAAACGCGGCTATACGTCGATCCTCACCGTTTTTTTTTTGATATTTTAGATCAATTGAGGGGGAAAAAAACACTGGCCCTTTAAAAATGCGAAAAAACGTGCAAAAAACGCCGGTAATATAATGCTGGTAAAAGTTTAAAAAATCACTGATAAGCTACTGGGGTTTTATGACATTTTTTTAACGCCCTGTGTACATGAAGCCTTAGGGAAAAAGCTCTATGATAGTGAAGGCATCACAGCCCAGCCTGTGGTCATATATGGGTGTTTCTCCACCTAGTGGTCACAGAGGAAGTGCCAGGGTCATTTCAGTCATCAGATGGCCCCTTGAGTTGTGTATATTCACGTGACTGCTCCTGGGGATTTTCCTTTCTTTCTTTCTTCCTTCTTGCATCAACAATGCTTTACTGTTTAAAGGCCAGGTATCTATGACCCAGAATGCTCTAACCAAGCCACTGTATTAGAGCCTGGGAACAGCTCTTACGCATATACTTGCTGATTGATGAGGCTTTTCGAACAATAAGTTCAGTTATTCAACTTATTTTCGTACAGGTGCTTAAGGGCATAGAAAATGCAGACTGGTACACATACTTATAAGCACCTATGTATGTACTTATATTCTATGTATGTAATGATATATCTATGACGTAATTATTCAGGCACAATGTACAGTGCATTGTAAAAGTATTCATACCCTTTGAAATTTTCCACATTTTGTCATGTTACAACCAAAAATGTAAATGGATTTTATGTGATAGACCAGTACAAAGTGGCACATAATTGTGAAGTACAGTATCTCACAAAAGTGAGTACACCCCTCACATTTTTGAAAATATATTATATATTTTCATGCGACAACACTGAAGAAATGACACTTTGCTACAATGTAAAGTAGTGAGTGTACAGCTTGTATAACAGTGTAAATTTGCTGCCCCCTCAAAATAACAACACA
Organism: Glandirana rugosa; assembly: GCA_018402905.1. Taxonomy (NCBI): domain Eukaryota; kingdom Metazoa; phylum Chordata; class Amphibia; order Anura; family Ranidae; genus Glandirana; species Glandirana rugosa. Next base: position 667,179 of record BLSH010030658.1, read on the forward strand.
CAGCTATTAATGTCTAAACCACTGGCAACAAAAGTGAGTACACCCCTAAGTGAAAATGTCCAAATTGGGCCCAATTTCCCTTCCCGATGCCATGAGACTCGTTAGTGTTACAAGGTTGCAGGTGTGAATGGGGAGCAGGTGTGTTAAATTTGGTGTTATCGCTCTCATACTGGTCACTGGAAGTTCAACATAGCACCATTGTTGCGCTACATAAAAATGGCTTAGGCTATAAGAAGATTGCCAAGACCCAGAAACTGAGCTGCAGCACAGTGGCCAAGACCATACAGCGGTTTAATGGGATAGGTTCCACTCAGAACAGGTCTCGCCATGGTCGCCCAAAGAAGTTGATTGCACATGCTCAGCGTCATATCTAGAAGTTGTCTTTGGGAAATAGACGTATGAGTGCTGCCAGCATTGCTGCAGAGGTTGAAGGGGTGTGGGGGGGGGGGGGGGGGGGGGCCTGTCAGTGCTCAGACCATATGCTGCACACTGCATCAAATTGGTCTGCATGGCTGTCGTCCCAGAAGGAAGCCTCTTCTAAAGATGATGCACAAGAAAGCCCGCAAACAGTTTGCTGAAGACAAGCAGACTAAGGACATAGATTACTGGAACGATGTCCTGTGGTCTGATGAAACCAATATAAACGTATTTGGTTCAGATGGCGTGTGTAGTGGCAACCAGATGAGGAGTACAAAGACAGGTGTGTCTTGCCTACAGTCAAGCATGGTGGTGGGAGTGTCATGGTCTGGGGATGCATGAGTGCTGTTGGCACTGGGGAGCTACAGTTCATTGATGGAACCATGAATGCCAAAATGTACTGTGACATACAGAAGCAGAGTATGATCCCCTCCCTTCGGAGACTGGGCCACAGGGCAGTATTCTAATATGATAACAACCCAAACACACATGCCAGATGACCACTGCCTTGCTAGAAAAACTGTGCGTAAAAGTGATAGACTGGCCAAGCATGTCTCCAGACCTAAACCCTATTGAGCATCTGTGGGGGATCCTCAAACAGAAGGTGGAGGAGCGCAAGGTTTCTAACATCCATCAGCTCCGTGATGTCATCATGGAGGAGTGGAAGAGGACTCCAGTGGCAACCAGTGAAGCTCTGGTGAACTCCATGCCCAAGAGGGTTAAGGCAGTGCTGGAAAATAATGATGACCATGCAGAATATTTACACTTTGTGCCCAATTTGGACATTTTCACTTAGGGGTGTACTCACTTTTGTTGGCAGTGGTTTAGACATTAATGGCTGTGTGTTGAGTTATTTTGAGGGAACAGCAAATTTACAATGTTATACAAGCTGTACACTCACTACTTTACATTGTAGCAAAGTGTCATTTCTTCACAGCCGGCTCACACAGAGGCGCCTTAGTCGCCTGACAAGACACGCTCCATGCAGTGCAACGGAACCATTCTAATAGGAGCGACTCAAGTCATTCCGACTTAGAAAAAGGTTCCTGAACTATTTTGGGGGCAACCTCCAAGCGACTTGCATTGACTTCTATTACAGAAGTCGCTTGCAAGCCATGCTGAAGTCGCGCTGTGCAGGGTGGCTCAGCATCGCCCCCTGAAGTCCGATCGCTCCTGTGCGAGCTCTAAGTGTTGTCACATGAAAAGATATAATAAAATATTTACAAAAATGTGAGGGGTGTACTCACTTTTATGAGATACTGTAGAAGGATAATAATAAATGGTTTAAAAAATTTGTTACAAATAAATATGTGAAAAGTGTGGCGTGGATTTGTATTCAGCTCCCCTGAGTCAATACTTTGTAGAACCACCTTTCACTGTAATTACACCTACAAGTCTTTTTGGCTATATCTCTACCAGCTTTGCACATCTAGAGACTGAAATGTTTGCCCATTTTTCTTTTCAAAATAGCTCAAGCTCTGTCAGATGGATGGAGAATGTCTGTGTACAGCAATTTTAAATTCTTGCCCCAGATTCTCAATTGGATTTTATAACTAGGCCATTCTAGCACATGAATATGCTTTGATCTAAAACCATTCCATTGTAGCTCTGGCTGTATATTTAGGGTCATTATCCTTCTAGAAGGTGAATCTTCGCCTCAGCTTCAAGTCTTTTGCAGATTCGAACAGGTTTTCTTTTAAGATTGCCCTGTATTTGGCTTCATCTGTCTTCCCATCAACTCTGACCAGCTTCCCCTGTTCCTGCTGAAGAAAAGCTTCCCTGCAACATGATGCTGCCACCAGCATGTTTCACGGTGGGGCTGGTGTGTTTAGAGTGACGTGCAGTGTCAGTTTTCCAGCACACATAGGGTTTGATTTACTAAAGCTTGAAAGTGCAAAATTTGGTGCAGCTCCACACAGAAACCAATCAGCTTTAAGGTTTTATTGTCAAAGCTTGATTGAACAACCTGAGGTTAGAAGCCGATTGGCTATCATGCACAGCTGCACCGTTTTTTGCACTCTTTAGCTTTAGTAAATCAACCCCATAGCATTTTATTTTTAGGCCAAAAAGTTCAATTTTGAACCAAAGCATCTTATTCCACATGTTTGTTGTGTTCCCCACATGGCTTCTCGTAAACTACAAACGGGAATTCTTCTGGCTTTCTTTCAAAAATGACTTTCTTCTTGCCACTTTTGGCACGATTGGTTCCACTAGATTTTAGTTAGGGGTATCAGAGTAAAGGGGGCTGAATAAAATTGCATGCCACACCTTTCTGATATTTGTAAAAAAAAATTGAAAACCATTTATCATTTTCCTTTCACTTGACAATTATGTGCCACTTTGTGTTGGTCTATCACATAAAATCCCAATAAAATACATTTACTTTTTTGGTTGTAACATGACAAAATATGGAAAATTTCAAGAGGTATGAATACTTTTTAAGGCACTGTAACTGGTGAATTTTAAGCCAACCACAGACTTTTTTTTTAGGCCAGAGCCTCTGTTTGTTTTTTTATTGCTCCTAAAATCTCAACTGAAAGTGGTTATAAAGGTTGACGGTCTTACCTTTTATGCATTCTATGCATGAAGGTAAAAAACATTTAGTATGCAGCTCTTCCTACAGCTCTCACAATACTTAACCAAGCTCAATCCCGATCCAGCGATGTGCACAAAGAGGCTGCTCTCCCTGGTTTCTGTCTCTCTGCCACTGGCTCCCGCTGTTGTCAATCACAGCCAGTGAAGAGGGATCAGTGGCAGGGCCTAGCCCCATTCTGTGTGTCTTAGGGACACACAGAGTGGGGCTCAGCAGACAAGTGCCCTCTATAGCAAGCAGCTTGCTATAAGGACACTCGGAAAAGAGGAGGGGCCAGGAGCGCTGGTGGGAAACCCAAGCACAGAGCAGGCAAGCATAACATATTTATTATTTAAAAAAATAACCTTCAATATCACATATAATGCAGAATGGCCTCACTTCCTATATACTGGAGAAATTAATTTCGGTCCCAGTGACTAAACCGTTTTAAGGCAAGCTTCAATTTATATTTGTATTCTTTTAGTGAACTCATTGAAAAGTCTAATTTTAAACAATAACAAACATGTTATACTTACCTGCTCTGTGTAGTTGGTGTTGCACAGAGTGGCCGGAATCCTCCACTTCTCTGGTCCCTCTGCAGTGCTCCTGGCCCCTCCCTCCTGTTGAGAGCAGCTTGCTGTGGGGACACTCAAGCCATTCAGATACAGAGCCGCGACCCAGCCCCGTCCCTTTCTCTCCTGATTGGCTGACTGACTTTGATCAACAGCAGCGGGAGCCAATTGCACCACACTGCTGTCTTAGCCAATGAGCAGGGGAGTCCCGTGCAGCTGAAACACTCCTGCAGGTGTGCTCAGGTAAGTGTTGGGGGGGCTGCTGCACACAGGGTTGTTTTTTTTTTTTTTTTTTTTTATATTAATGCATTAAGATAAAAAAAAACCTTCAACCCCTTTAACTACATTATATACATGTTGTACTTTTTATATTTTTTAAGTTATTTAAAAAAAAATTACCAATAACAACATTTCTTTACTAGGACATCAATCAGTTTCCCAAAAATCAAATTAAGGATAAATAATAAAATAATAAAAACAAAAACAGAAAAAAATGTAACATTTGATATCAGTAGACATTTTCTGGTTCAGCCCACCCACACCCACTAATAAGCTAAACATGATTTTTTTAAAATGCCCTAAGGAACAGTATCATATGATAAAAAAAAAAGTTTTTGTTTTTTTTTGCAATCTGTGCATGTCTCAATATTTCTTTTTTTTTTTTTTCAATGTTTTTATTGAGGTTTCAGTGCACATTGCATATAAGGAAAAAGCATACACTTTGGAGATGTCACAATTCTGTGGTAAGGAAAACATCTCATGCCCTTATATCTGATTGAGATCAGGGCAAGCCGTTGGATTTATTTAGTTTCTTCTAGCAGTAAACACTTTATATAGGAATTATCTTCTGCAAAAGATCTCAAACAACAAGGCTAGATTTACTGCAGTGCAGGAGTGGCATGGTTCCAGCACAAGTTTGCCAATCCTTCACTTAATAGGAGGTATAGTGCACCTTTGGGGAGAGCAAGATCGAGATAGAATAGCCCCTCCTGCACTTTGCATTATTAAATATGCTGCTGGGTGACTTTCACACTGCCTTCTGGGCAGGCAAGGAGAATGAAGAGGTCCGTCACATAATTAGAATGCTGAAACAATGTCCTACCTAACCTGTCTTTTATGCTCAAGTTAACTCAAAATGCTTCTTGTCCATCTCCACTTAAGCACATTTTGTGAAAATAACAGGATTAAGGGGTCTGAGTAAAGTTAGAACAAATAGATTAAAAAAGCAGCAAGTTGCAGGGTTAAAGAATGCTTCCAATTACATGGAAATGGCATGCCTTTTAGAAGTAGGTTTCAGCTTCAGACAGCATAAAGAGTTTAAACATGTAAAAGAGTAATGTATGAAGAAAAATTACGTGGCGTGGCACATTCATCCAGCCAAGTGTGCCACAGCCAATTAACGTTTGGTATATTCTGGCTCTAGCCTGGGCTGCAAAGTTTCTACATTACAGACTACCCGTCGCACAAGTATAAATTGAGAGCTTGTGTGATATGGGCACTGCTGAAGACACCAATTAGGATGACTCTAGAACTGCCCACTGCTATCATTTTAAGTGTCTAAAAAGGCCATAATGTAAAAAATGAACTACGGTAATAAGAATCAATTAGACACATGTAAACATTACCAAAAAAAAAAAAAATACCATATCAGAGAAAAAAAACAAAAAAAATCCTGCTGCAAATACAAAATAATACTCCATCATCCCATTTACAGTCTAGGCAAAGATGGCATGATCTCTGGCTATCGGGTATAATGTGGGTAAAGACATTTAAATACCACAGTCATTTTTTTCTTATTTAGATCTTCATCAGTTAGGAGGACCATCAGGAAACAAAGCCTGCTTATGTAATGAGCAAATACATCTGCTCCTATGCAGAATATAACTACAAATATATACAGTACAATCAAAACCACATTTTTGAAACATTACACATATTACTTTAAAGTGGATGTAAACCCGGAAAAAAAAATGTAATTAATAATTCTGTCTAGTAGAGTATAACACGTTATGTCATCTGTGCCCAGTCTTGCCACAAAGAGTTAATCCAACTGTGAGTAATGAGCTTATCTTTTTTCAGGAAGAGAAAGTCTAACAGGGAAATACACCGTCGATCCGCCCCTTGCTCTGTGAGTGACAAGCAATTTGCTTATCTTCTTCACACAGCAGAGAACGTTTTACACTCCTCCCTCCCTCCCTCCTCAATTTCTCAGTATAGAGGTGGGTGGGGAGGCTTGTGACATCACAACTCCACCCACCAAACTCCAGCAAACACAGACACCCTCTGAGTTTTACAGAGCTGCTAGTGCTTACAGGAAGGACATTTGCAATGTAGGGATAGATGCAGGAGACTTGCATGTATATATACATTAATACTGTTTCACTAGTTTATACTGGGTGGGTGGTGAGTTTACATCCACTTTAAGCTGATCACTTGTTTATCTAAAAAGAATACATTTAGGCCCCTTTCACACAGGCCATACCGATCAAGTCCGCCTGTCAGTTTTTTAGGTGGACCTGATTGGAAGCTCCAGGCATTCCTATGGACAGGCGGGTGTAAATGGACTTGTGTTTTTATATTCCTGATATGTGTATGTTGTACCACGTACTTGAAAAGTACCCTGTTCTCCTTGTTACACATCCATTCCAGCGTAGACAGTATTTTGGCTGTGCTAGGAGAACTGCCTGCCTGTTCTCCAACGATCAAACTTGTCCTGGCATGGCCCCCTTCACAGCTATTCACTGGGAAGACCAGTGTTCTGGTGTTTCTCTACCTCCTGCTGACAACCTCCCCCCAACCCTCCACCCCACATATATATATAAAATATATATACATGATATATATACACACAAAACTTTTGTCTTTCATTTCTTTATTAAACTGAATGGATTATTTTACAAGGTAAGAATTCACATGTACTTTAAAGTGATAGTAAAGGTTTTCTTTTTTTTTTTTTTTCTTTTTGTTAAATAACAAACATGTTATATTAACATGCTTTGTATAGTGGTTTTGCACAGAGCAGCCTGGATCCTCTTCTCAGGTCCCACGCCGCCACTCTTGGCCCCTCCCTCCTGCTGAGTACCCACAGAGTAAGCAGCTTGCAATGGGGCACCCAAGCAGGCTCGGTTCCGAGCCACGGCTCTGCTTGCCAATTCACACACAGAGCCGTGACTTGGCCCTGCCCCCTTTCTCTCCATACTGGCTCACTGGCTGTGATTGATCAGCCAATGAGGAGGGAGGGCCCCCGGAGAACTGATGCTCTTGTGCACATTGCTGGATCCAGATGGGGCTCAGATAAGTATTAGGGAGGGGCTGGGGGGACAGCTGCACTGAGAAGGATTTTACCTTCAAGCATAGAATGAATCTCCAGCAGTGTTTTTTTTTGGATTTAACAAAATGAATAAAAAATTATAATTGTACACCCACCTGTTACTGTGGAATGGTTTGTCTCAACCCTCCAACTACAACAGCTAATAAAAATATATTACATGGGAGAATGAGAAGAAAAAAAAAAAAAGACTGCTGTAATGCTAGCGACAGACTGTATCATATATGTCATTTTGATTTTGCCTATAGCTCTTTAAAGCTACATAAATTATAAAACAAAACCTGTCTTCTATAACAGCATAACCCCAGCTTTGTTTTCTACATTGTACTACCAGCTACTCTACAGAAAGCACATGTCACAATAAACCACAAATAGACTGCAATATGTGATTTCCACTTCTTTGTACTAAAAGGCTGGCATGATAGTTTCTTTAATCCTCTTATCAATGAAATCTTCATGGAATGAAGAGTGAAGACCAAAAACGTATGGAGTCACTGAGGAAGCTCTGCAGACACATAGCTTACACCACCTTCTGACACATCAGACATTTTGTGGCAACATGCTGATGTCACAAGAAATTTCACAGGAAGATCACTCCTATTTAAAGCGGTATTAAACCCAAAAGCAAACACTTATTATATTGCAGCTTACCATTAGATGTGATGGGTTCATTAGGCTCCATGCACACTAGCTTTTTTTTTTTTTTTTTAAGCTCAAAAGAACGCTAAAAACATGCCGGCTTCTAGTAGCATTTTAGTAGCTTTTAGGAGCATTAGCATTTTATTGGTGTTTTTACATGAAGGAAAAAAAAAAAAAAAAAAAAACTTGCATTTTAGTAGCATTTTTTACTGCCTGGAAAACAATCCCAAAAACTCTACAAAAAAGGGATTTTTTGTATAACTTACCGTAAAATCCTTTTCTCTGAGTTCACTGACAGACGCAGCAATTCTTATGACACATGGGGTTATGCTCATCCTACTAGGAGTAGCCTAGGCAAAACAAACAAAAGTGTAGGTTGGCCCCTCCCAGGGGGCCGTCCTCACCTTAGCATATAATCCCCCTGCTCTGTACAGCACACCAGTTCATTACAAGCCGTACAAAACCAACGCAGAGGGGTGGGTGCTGCGTCTGTCAGTGAACTCAGAGAAAAGGATTTTACGGTAAGTTATACAAAAAATCCCTTTTTCTCCTCCGTTCACTGACAGACGCAGCAATTCTTATGGCACATGGGGACGTCCCAAAGCAGTGCCAATCAAGAGGGGTGGGCAAACCATAACAACTGTACCCAACAGAAAAACGCCCTCTCAGGCGGCGCTAACTGCGCCTATACTGCCGCTTGGAATACCTTGCGGCCAAAAGCAGCATCCGAGGATGCTGCAACATCAATTTTGTAAAACTTAGTAAACGTGTGCACTGAGGCCCAAGTAGCCGCTTTGCACACCTGAGACACCGAGGCTTGGTGTCTAAACGCCCAGGACATACTAACTGCCCTGGTGGAATGAGCCGTGACTGGAAACGGGGGAACCTTACCCCGAATCTCATATGCATGAGTCACGGTCTTCCGTATCCAACGAGACACGGTAGCTGACGAGGCCGCCATACCTTTGCGCGACCCTTCCATCAGCAAAAATAAAGAATCAGACTTCCGAAAGCTGTAGAACTTAAATGCACCCGCAAGGCCCTCACCACATCCAAAGAATGCAGCTCAACTTCTTTGGGATGTGATGGGTGCGGGCACAATGAGGGGAGAACAATATCCTCATTTAAATGAAAGGAAGAAACCATCTTCGGAAGAAACGAAGGGGAAGGTCGCAAAACTGCCTTGTCCTTATGGAGGACAAAGTAAGGTGACTTGCAGGATAATGCTGCTAACTCCGACACCCACCTGGCGGATGTGATAGATACCAGAAAGGCCACCTTCTGCAACAACAACTGTAAGGGAATGTCCTTAATCCTTTCATATGGCGGTTTCTGCAACACCGAAAGCACCAGATTCAAATCCCACGGTGCCAAAGGTGACCGTATCCGAGGAGCCACATGACGTACCCCCTGTACAAATGTACAGATCAATGAATGAGACGCCAAGGGCCGTTGAAAAAGAACCGCCAGGGCCGAAATCTGCCCCTTAAGCGTACTTAACGCCAGGTTCTTGTCCAGACCCTGCAGTAAAAATGACAGTACTCTGTATACCAAGGACGCCGGGGCCAAGCCGGAGCTACCCGGATTGTCGGGATTTCCTCCGCCTCTACCCCGCGTACGACCCGTGGTAGAGCCTTCAGAGGAGGAAAAATGCACAGCAGCCAATACTGCCCTCGAGGCCTGTGAAACACTGCCCCCCGACGGATCAGAGCCGCTTCCGCGGCTGTTGCTGCGCTTTTTGTTCCGCCCTGATGGTTTACGTACGCCACCTCCGTGGCATTGACCGACTGAACCAGAACCGGGCGGCGCAGCCCTACTGTCCCACGGGACAGTCAGAGCTTGATCGCTCTCAGTTCCGGTACCTACATTGACCAATTGAGGGGAAGAAAACTTCTTCCCCCTTTTAGGGCCGGAAACCTGAATCCCCCAAACCAAGGGTCCCCGGGACAGACACTCCGACCTGATCGGCCTGTCCAGGGATAGAGGAGATTTGTCCCACCGCGACTAAATTGCCTTCCGCAGGAGCCGAGTGTTCTGGGCGTAAGGTATCGCTTCGCAAGCCGACCTCCTGAGCCCCAACACCCGTATACAGAACCATAAGGAGAACCACTGGCGCGATCACAGGGTTCGCCCTGCCTAAAGCATTAGAGGCTTGCTCGGTGTTAGGAACACCCCAGCTTGTACCGTGTCCGGAATCAGACCCAGGTACTCCAGCCGGCAAGCCGGCGTTCAAGATGACTCCTGTCTGCTGAGCGCCTGACTGGCGCCTCCTGATGCTTCTGCGGAAGCCTCACGTTTGAGGGGGAAGGACTTTTCTGGGGGCAGAGAGCAGCTTGCAACCCCCAGACACCGGCCCCCCCACCCGTGAGGCGGGTGGGGGCCACCCATCATGTGGAGGCAGGCTTGTCCTCCGCTTTTTCGGGCTTAACAGACACTCTCCCTGAAAGGGCAGGTCTGCCAGAGCTTTCTTTGAAGCCTGGTCGCCCGACCAAGAGCGGAGCCACAGCATCCGCCTGATGACAGTTGAAAAAAAAAAACAAAGAAAACAATATGGGAAGAAAGTCCAAAGTCGCATGGCATATGTAGCGGAGACTTTCTTGCAAATGTTGCATCCGCTGTACCTCAGCCTGTGCACATTCACTAGACAAACTAGTGCACAGAGCGGCAGTGTGCTCGCGAAGAGACTGTGCCGCCATAGCAGTTGCTAGCGCTGGCCGCATGGCTGACTCAGCCAACAAGAATAGTGCTTTAGATACTGTCTCTGTGCGGCGATCGGCCGCCTCTTTAAAAGGATGGAGACCCCTCCAAGGGGATGGGGTTGCCTTATTCACATGAGCCACGGCGGGGTCCACCACCGGGGAAGCCCATCTCTTATTAAAGCTTTCCTCAAAGGGGTAGCGAACCGCAAAGTTTTTAGGCAAAACCAAAGGAACTTGGTGGCTTCCGCCTTTCCTTGAACACT
>BLSH010030658.1:677886-688569 GCA_018402905.1 Glandirana rugosa
AGGGGGGAGTTAGGGGGTGTTCGTGGAAACGTGATTGGGAAGCTTAGACGTGGCTGGCCGTCCTCGTTACACAATCCACCCAGCACCGGTAACCTAAAACCTCGTGGTGAGCAAGTACCAGCTGGCGTACACACATTACCGTCGCAGGTAACAAACTCTTGGTACACCAAAGGTCAGACGAGAGACCGCCGGAGGTCACCAGCTAACCCTCTTGACGTCAGGAACACGTCCTTCAAAAATTTTTGCCCACACCCGAAGGCCAAAAACGGACCTGTTCGTACCGACTGCGTGTCATTGTTCGAGGACTGCACGTCGTCAAGCACCCGTAACGAGAAACCAACCTCACGACTCCGTAGTTTGTCGTTCATATCGACCGCGAAGGACCCACGGCCATCGCCACCCACATTAGGCGGGCCCAGAGGGACCGACTAACACCCCATCTCCACCACCAATGTGTCCCCCCACGGCACGACTCTACAGTCTCCGGCCGTTAAGATACCGTCCATATGGACGTCTAAACCACATGGTTCTCAAACAATGGACGCTGCCATTACACACATGCGGTCGACCATGAACGAGTGGTGCTCCAAAATCCAATGGCCACGACCCACCTAACACATTGCTCCTGCCGGTCGGTGCAGATTCGAAGGGTTAGTGCAAAGGTGCTTGTGGGGGATTGAGGGGGGAGGGGGAGTGGGGGGAAGGCCTCTAACAGACCCCCACCGGCTGGCCGCCACAGAGCTGCCCAGGTGCCCACTCTCCATGCCTCTAAGGCGGAAGAGGGGTTCACTCACCAATCCGACGGGCGCAGCGGGTAGCCACCCGGAGCAGACCTACCTCCCCGCAAGGAGGCATGCTGCTGGCCAGGCCACTGGACAGGCGAACCAGTCACTGGGCTCTAGTGGGTTTTAGCCACTGGCAGCCCACACGGAACGGGCGCTATGCGGTGGGCCCCCCTAAAGGGGTTTGCATAGTGTCGGCCGGACTGGGGAAAGATTGGGATTCGAGATATCCTCTATACCACCAGCCAGCTTCTTGATAGCAGTCTTCATCAGACGAATCTTCAGGAGACCGCAGATCCCATAAGGAACCAGGTCTACTCCTTGCACTAGGCAAATAAAAACTGGTGTGCTGTACAGAGCAGGGGGATTATATGCTAAGGTGAGGACAGCCCCCTGGGAGGGGCCAACCTACACTTTTGTTTGTTTTGCCTAGACTACTCCTAGTAGGATGAGCATAACCCCATGTGTCATAAGAATTGCTGCGTCTGTCAGTGAATGGAAGAGAAAACATTTTTTTCTGCTCCTAGGTGCTGAAGCTCAAAAATGCTAATGCTGCATTTACACCTGATCACGGGCATAATTGATGCAATTCCAAATCACGGGACACATTTGCGATGACATCACTTCTTAATGGCACCGCAATTTTGCTGCGAATGTCGCAGGTAAATCACGCCGCAATCGGAATGCGCAACGCTTGCCTCTCCAAAAGGTACATGAGCTTCTTTGAGCGACAACGCCACGATTACCGCGTTACAATAGTGGCAAAATCCCAGGCGTAATATGGGTGCCATTAAGAAGTAATGCCATCACAAATGTGTCTCGCAGGGATTTGAAGTAGTGTGCATGGACTAACATGGATAACACTATTTAGCTTCTAGGAGTAGAAAAACTAGTGTGCATGAAGCCTTAGTTTTATTTTTTTTTAGGATTTTCTTTTATCCATTTTCATCTGGTAATCTAGCCAGCAATTCTGTTTTTCAAAGCACAAACTCTCCAGTAGAATGTATCAGTTTACACAAATGAGACAAACCCCTTAATACTGGCAGTGAGTAAAATGATCAGCTTTTATGTATTCCTGCAAAAATGTTATCCCAAAAGGTAAAAAAACAATGTGAAAAAACCTAAAAACACAGCGCAATAAACCAATACACCTTAAATAAAAAAGTGCAAGTGCTCCAATATATATATATATATATAAACAATGAATATGAAATCTTATTCTGTATACATACTAACAAGCATGTAGCCAGTGTTAATCCATATACCACAATTCATAGTTTAAAAATATAATTAATCCTTATTGTGTGACCAGTGCTAGTCCTAAATAACAGTTCTTATGCATTAATTTCTTCATAAAGTGCTCCTGTGCAAAAAATCTTCAAAAGGTGCTCCAAAAAATTACACACATGTGCTCTGTGCTTCACACCCCCCTTCGTGGGTAGACTCACCAGTAAGGATGGGCTTGGGTGTGTTCGGAACTGCACGTGTCCGAGCCCACCAGGTTGCGCCATGCTAATTACAGGCAGTGAAACATTTCTAGATGCGCGGCTGCAGCGATTGGGAAATGTTTCACTGCCTGTGATTAGCGCTGCGCAGTGCAAACTTCCTGGTAGGATTGGGCACGTTCGGTTCCGAACACGCCCGAGCCCATTCCTGCTCACCAGAAAAATAGGACCCCTTAGCAATATTGCATGTGGGTCAATCAGGCTTGTATACTGGTGAGTGGAGCGATGGGATGGCACTTCTTGACACTCTTCCTTTAAATGCAAAGCTTGTATATAGGAGAGAGAACCATCACAGTGTAGTATATTCGATTTATTGACTTAAAAAGGTTAAAAATCACACTTACAATATTGCAGAGTAAAAAACGCCTTGATAAAACAGCACAAAAATGGGTCCGCTGGCTCCAGAAAGGTTTCAGTGTAACTTTGCTTGCATTCCACTGCTCGCCAGATGTAGCACAGGAACTGGAAATTGCGTCAACCAATTTCACCCTTCACACAGGGCGTTATCAAAGACAACCTTGTCCTCATGCTCCTCCCCACCTGACCTCTCTGGGAGCAGAAGTGGACAGGCGAGGATAGGACGATGAACTACGCCTACTGCTAGGATGTGCAACCGGGTGTTTATCCAGATATCCGTCTGGAAATGACGTGCTCGCCACCCAGGACCCAGAAAGCGTGGTGGCATAGGACGCAGGGAAACTGCCACCTTGCTGTCCCCATCCCAGCCCTGACCAGCCAGTCTTGGAGAGTGCGGGACCCCAGTAGCCTCTACCTTCGCAGGGTTTGAAGAGGAGGAGACACCTGAGCACCTCCCTCCCGTCAGGGGGAGGTGCTGGGCTGGCCTGAAAACAAACAAAGATTGCCGCAGGTATGCCCTTACCATCCCCACCTGGAGAGAACGTAGCACACCCTTAGTTGCATTGCAGCGCTTGCACCATGGCGAAGGAAACACTACAACTGAGGCCATGGTAGAAGTGACCGGTCCTTAAAGCAAGTGACTGCAGTGTTTCCTGGGAAAATGGGTCGATCTGCTCTCTCTCCAGGTGCTATCCTGAAAAACAAGGGGAGAAAACTTCTTCATAGATGTCCATCATGTAAGGACACTGGCAAAAAGCTAGAGTCACATGAAGTGGGTGGGTTATCGGAGGTTGCACTGGCGGCGTTTCTAGAACAGCAGCATAAAATTCATGGTCTGTGACTTCCTGTTCTGTTCAATTGCTTTAAGCATTTTCAGTAGGGAAGCAGCGGGAACCCACTGCACTTCCCATAGGTCTGTCCTGAGAGGTTCCCTTTAAAAGTAGATACTATATAGTCTTTGGTTTATGAGCACACAGCAACTTTTTATCCATGTTTATACTTTTTTTTATTTTATTATTTGTTATATAAGGCTATAAGCAAATGGTATGGATCAGTCAGGTTTACCCACTTGCACATTACATACACGATCCACTCTCTCTATAAAAGAGCCACGTCATATCTTGAGTTGATTGACTATACTGTATTATGGAATACTTGACACATACATCAAATTTTCGTGTGTGTGTGTGTATAATTCATACCCTTGGCCTTGCTCTACTAAACATGCTGAGTAATAACTCAAATTTTCTAATGAAATGCCCGCTATGGTGATTAAATACCATAATGAGCTGTTCGCCCGTATGCATTTTTTTCCCTGTAGGAGTTGCCCATGCTCTCTGCAAAACAACAAAATGAATCATCGAAAATGAAAATAAATGTGCACCTCGGAAGCTTATTCCAACTACAGCAATATCATGAACAACAACAAAGAACAATTCTGTGTGAATGAAAATGACCTATGACTAAAGCCTAGTACATACGAACCAAATGTCGAGCGAAAACGGCCGGTTCAATAAAAAACAGCCGTTTGGCACGTGTATATAGCAGCTGGTCCGACAGAAGCCGGCCATTTGGCCAGCTTCTGTCAGACGAGCATGTTGAAAAACCAGCAGCCGACCGTCTCCCTTTCAGTGCTCTCGGCCAACAACCGAGAACATTGACCGGAGTGTTCTGGCACAGCAGAGGAGATCGTTGTACTAACATCAGATTGTTAGTACAGCAGCTCCGACCTGAGCTGTGAGTTTTTTCATTAAACCCAGCGGATTGAACAAAAAAAAAAATAGTACTGTGTATTAGGATTTAGACTGCCATGTGTAATTACATAGTTCCCATATTCACTTAGAAGATGCATCTAAGGTTAATGAATGCTTCCATAAACAAATTGCCCAGCTAAATGCAGTTAAACTCCATGCAAAATAAATAGATATTACTATATAGATTGTTCTATCACTAACACCAGAGAGCAAAGTCTGGTGAGAGAGGGGTTGCCCTATTATTGACTACCCAACCACTCACATTGAAGAGCAAAGTCTAGTTAGAGAAGGGTTATACTTCTATATATTGCTCTACCACTAACATTAGAAAGCAACGTTTGGTGGGAGCGGGGTTACACCACTAAAACCTAGTACACAGGCGCCGAATCGGACGGTTTAATAGAAACCATCCGACATTCGGCTTGTGTGTATTGGAGTCAGGCGGGCTTCTGTTGATGGGGGATGACTGAAAAATGTTGGCTGAAAGGGTCTGGATCAGACTGGAGTGTTCTGGCATGGAGGCTGTTCCTCCTGTAGGAACAGCAGGGAAGATCGCTGTGCCAACGTCAGAAAGTTAGTACAGCGGCTCCTACTGAGCTGTTAGGTTTTTTTTTTCGTTCAGCCCTGCTGAGCTGAACGAAAAAAAAAAACTACTGGTGTGTACTAGGCTTAAAGCCGGCCATACACAGTTCGAATCTCTGCCAGTTCAGTCAGAACCGGCAGGCTGAATGTATCTAGTTGACTGATCAATCAATTTGGGTACAACCAGCCTGCTACAATGGCAGGCTATAACTACTAGCAATAATCTCCTCCCAGAGGGGACGGCTTCCCCGGCCCGCTTCCGCCCCCGCTGGGAGAAGACAATGTCTCGGCAGAAGGGATTCCCATCAGCACATTCTGTGTTGATGGGGGAATCATGCAAATTTCTTTCCTCCAACCTGTGGCTGCAGGAAATAAATTCACACCCTCTATGGCCTGCCTAACTCCTCTCTCACAAGATGTTTCTCTCCAGTGATAGCGGTATTACCATACTATTAACAGCCAAGAGCAAAGTCTAGAGAAAGAGAAATCGTGCTACTAAGGATTTACCTACCATTAACATCAATGAGCAAAGTCTGGTAAGAGGGGGGTTACATTACTACTGACTACCCTACTGCTAACACAAAGTTCTTCTTCTCACTCCTACAGCAAGTAAATGCTCATTACCATCACTACATCAATAATGTATTTTTTTTTTTTTTAACACCACTCCACCAACCACTAGCCCCTATCCAAAACAAATCTTCCATTACCAAGAAACATATATGTGTATAACAGTATAAGGTAAGGACAACACACTGTCCCGTGCAGGCTGGTACCAACATACCCCTGCTGCTTCAAGGTCTACAGGGTTGCATATTCACCTTCTCTAACAATATAACTGATAACAGAAATGAGGCTTCAAAATCCATGTTTGCAAAACTACAAAATCAGTAATTGACACAGTAAAGGGGCTAGTAAAAAAAAAAAAAAAAAAAAATCATGCCAAGTTAGGCTGGCCATAGATGGGTCGAATTTCAAAAGAATAGATGATCTTTGTGCGGCAATCAAATTTGAGTAATCGGACATGTTAGAAATATTTTGAAAAACAAACGATATTCTAATCAATAATGGGGGGAATCGTGTGAGAAATGTAATAGAAGGAGGAATGTGCATGAGTGCAAGAAAAGAAAATTCACAGAAAGAAAAGAAGATTCCCGGCTACGAAAATTATTTTCTGTAGCAACATGAGGGGAAATTGGTCGAATTTCGAAAATCAATGGTGGCACCATTGGATCACAAAACACACAAAATTTCTTTTGCTAGTGGAAAAAACATGCACACAGTGTGTGGCTCTTGAGTGAACTCATTAGTGCATGGATATTCCTATAATCCCTGAAAGTAAGACCATGCCCTAACAAACTATATTATACAATGGGCACATACACTTCAGAAGCCTCCATTCTCATTAGATCCAGACGGACCTGTGAAATGTCTGCCTCCATTTTGAGAAGGCTGTTAAAGAGTGAACTGCGTAGGCTGTTAGGAGTATAACTTGATACAGTTTTGCACTGCTCATTGCCAAACCATGACGCAAATTAGGACTACTGGCTTCACCACACAATCTGGGACATACTTTCCTTAATTACATATTTAGTCATCAAATGGGGTTGGAGACATTATGTCATATTAAAAGACTAAAGAATCAAGGCACAGAGAGGATGAATCCTGCCAGAAATCAGGGAAATCTGCAGAAAGACATTATTATATACCAATTGCAATTACCTAGTTCACTAATAAAATAATACTTGCATGCCTGAAACCACTCTGCTTTTCTCAAGCAAGTCATACATTGGTTTATACTAAAATGTATCAACTGCAGAAATTTAACTTTTGTACATAAACTCAAAAAGGGTCAGCCCACTGACTAAAATACTACTTCTGGGTAAATTCTGCAGCATTGTAACAGGCAATAGCTTTTAATATATCATGGGTATTTTGGAGACTAGATTTCACCCCCGTATACCACAGCTGTTGTGACTATTACAAGGAGGTCCCATTTTACATTAGGTGGAATGGGAAAGAAAAACAAGCAGAGTGAGACTTCATATCAATAGTAGTAGAGCTAAGAAAGATCTCACCACTACAGTCTCTGAAATATAAAGCAGCCAGGGGTGATTCAGACCACTAGCATCCACCCCCAAGTAAAACACCAGTAAAATAGATTTTTATACTTGCTCATAATGCTGGTAGCCAGCAATGGTGCAATATACACTGCTCAAAAAAGTTCAAGGAACACTTTGAAAACACAGCAGATCTCAATGGGGAAAAATATCATGCTGGATATCTGTACTGATATGTACTGGGTAATGTGTTAGGAACGAAAGGATGCCACATCATTTGATAGAAATGAAAATGATCAGCCTACAGAGGGCTAAATTCAAAGACACCCTGAAAATCAAAGTGAAAAAAATAAGCAACAGGCTAGTCCATTTCATTGCAGCAACTCAGAAGTAGTCAATACTTAGTATGCTCCACGTGATTGTATGCATGGCTGACAACGTCAGGGCATGCTCCTAATGAGACGACTGATGATGTCCTGGGGTATTTCCTCCCAGATCTGGATCAGGGCCATCACTGAACTCCTGAACAGACTGAGGTGCAACCTGGAGGCACGGATTGAACAAAACATAATGTCCCAGAGGTGTTCTATTGTATTTAGGGCAGACGAGTGTGGGGGCCATTTAATGATATCAATTCCGTCATCCTCCAGGAACTGGCTGCATACTCTCGCTGCGAGGCCGAGCATTGTCATCCACCAGGAGGAACCCAGGACCCACTGCACCAGCGTAGGGTTTGACAATGGGTCCAAGGATTTCATCCCGATACCTAATGGTAGTCAAGGTGCCATTGTCTAGCCTGTAGAGTCCCTGTGTGTCCCTCCATAGATGTGCCTCCCAGACCATTACTGACCCACCACCAAACAGGTCATGCTGAACGAGGCTACAGGCAGCATAACATTCTCCACAGTTTCTCCTGACCCATTTACGTCTGTCACATGTGCTCAGGGTGTACCTGCTCTCACCTGTGAAAAGCACAGGGTGCCATTGGCGGACCTGCCAATTCTGGTGTTCAATGGCAAATGACAATCGAGCTCCATGGTGCTGGGCAGTGAGCACAGGGCCCACTAGTGGACTCATCAGGCCACCCTGAAGTCTGTTTCTGATTGTTTGGTCAGAGACCTTCATATAAGTGGCCTGCTGGAGGTAATTTTGTAGGGCTCTGGCAGTGCTCATCCTATTCCTCCTTGCACAAAGCAGATACCAGTCCTGATGATGGGTTAAGGACCTTCTACAGCCCTGTTAAGCTCCCCTAGAGTAACTGCCTGTCTACTGGAATCTCCTCCATACTCTTGAGGCACAGCAAACCTTCTGATAATGGCACATAATGATGTGCCATCCTGGAGGAGTTGGACTGGCTTTGCAACCTCTATAGAGTCCAGGATTCGCCTCATGCTACCAGTAGTGACACTGACCCTAGCCAAATGCAAAACCAGTGAAAACCGTCAGAAAAGATGAGTAGGACAAAAATGTCAGTGGCCTCCATCTGTAAAACCATTCCTGTTTTGGAGGTTGTCTCATTGTTACCCATATAGTGCACTTGTTAATTTAATTTACACCAAAGCAGATGAAACTGATTAACAACCCCCTCTGCTACTTAACTGACCAGATCAAGGAGTTTAATCGACTTGATGCTATTCTCTGGTTAAAACAGGTTCCTTTAATTTTTTTGGGCAGTGTATACAGGAAGTCCATGCCCAGACATTGAAACTTCTTTCCCTGGAACCCATTGTATTCTGTAATCTATAAGGGAGACTTAGAGTATCAGAGAGTCTTTGCATTCTGGTAAAACTCCAGCCTAGGGCAAGAGTGGGTGGCCCTTGTCTTCTACCTGGGACATGAGACTTATAAAATCACCGGACCTCTAAATAAACTACAAAGGTCAAAATAAGTATACCCAAACATGCTATGTCGAGAAATGACCTTAACTGAAGATAAAATGTGAGAATTAAAACACAATAATATATGCTATTTGCATATACAACAAAAGACTACAGTACACAATATTCTATATAATCCCAAATGCACCTGGCTGGCAGTTGATTACACACCTTGCCTGCTCTAAATAAAATGTTTAACAATCGTTTTCTTCCTATGAAAACTATCTGAGATCTAAGCATAGTGAGGGAGGATAAAAAAAAAACGTCTAGGAGACAGGACAAAAGGATGGTCACATGCACACACTAGGTAAATAAGTGACATGTTAGAACAAAGTGTCCACTGATTTACCCAAAATAAACCATTAGGACAAACACAATTAAAAAATATAATCTTGTAATGACAGGGATGCAATGTATAAACAGTGCACCTCCTCCATTTAAAGAATGGCAATGTTATCTAAAATGAACATAGTCCGAATCAAGCAAACCATTCACTGTCATTCTATGGTGTCTTAAATGGCTTTAACAAACCAATACAACACATTATGAACAGAAAAAAAAAAAAAAAAACTAAAGCCAGGATGACCTAACTACTCAAATAAAAACAAAAACCTGGGCCTTCCAGAACAAAATGGTGGTTCTTCAGAATTCCAGAGGGAGGGGCTGAGGACTGCTGCTGACATCAGCGCCGTACTGTGTTATCTATATTATCTATATAGATAAGAATGTTTCTGATATAACACTGACTCAGGTGAACTTTGTTAATTATGAGAGCAGAGAGGAGAAGCTACGAGAGGAAGAGGGAGGGGGGAGTTGAAGACAGGCACACAGGAGATAGGAGAGCTGGGAGTGACATAGCCTGCACAGACCACAGGCTCTCAAGATAAGTTATATACAGGGAGAGTCAGTAAACAGGGGGAAGTCATGACCTGGCATTATCAAACAGGTATTTTAGGGGATACAGAGGGAAAATTTACAAAGCAAATGCACCATGCTGCTAATTGCACATTAACCACTTGCCAACCGGGTGCTTTATATATACATGGCGGCAGTGTGGCGCTGTCTCGCCGTATATAAGCGGTGATTCACCCCTGCTCAGCTAGCAGGTGGGGGCGCGCCGGTGGTGCCGCACTCTCGTGCCCACCGCACTCTGGAGGAGTGCGCCCGCGGCTTGGGTGGACTGGATGTCCGCCGGCGAGCCCCGATGACCTGCCAGAGAGAAAGAACGGAAAACCACTGATGTAAACACGGCGGTTCCCCGCTCTGTCAGTGGACATGTAAGAGATCTACTGATCCCGGTCACTGGGATCAGTTAGATCTCTTATGCCCATGGTAGCCCAGCCCCCTAACAGTTACAACACACCTAGGGAACACAGTTAACCCCTAGATCTCCCCCTGCAGGTTAACCCCTTCACTGCCAATAACATTTATACAGTATTCAGTGGATATTTAAATTTCTGATCGCTGTATAAATGTCATTGGTCCCAAAAAAGTGTCAAAAATGTCCGACATGTCCGCCCAATATCAAAGTCCCGATAAAAATAGCAGATTGCCCCCATTATTAGTTAAAAAAATTATGTCAGAAATAAATTCTCATGGTTTGTAAACGCGGCAACTTTTGCGCAAGCCAATCAAATGCAGATTGTGATTTTTTTTTTTACTAAAAATATGAGGAAGAATATAAATCAACCAAAACTGATGAATAAATGAGTTATTTTATATATATATATATATATTTTTTTTTTTTTTTTTTTTTTTTTTTTTTT
>BLSH010030658.1:688579-705336 GCA_018402905.1 Glandirana rugosa
CTCTGGCGACACTATAGACATTTGTTTCGGGAAGGGGACGTTTCTATCGACGGAAGTGTGTATCTGTGTCACGTGTCTAGTTATGACGCAGAGGTGATCAAATACCACCAAAAGAAAGCTCTATTTGTGGGAAAAAAAGGACGCAAATTTTGTTTGGGTGCAACGTCGCACAACCGCGCAATTGTCAGTTAAATTGACACAATGTCGAATCGCAAAAAGTGCTCTGGTCCTACAGTGGGAAATCCTTCCGGGCTGAAGCAGTTAAAGAGACTGGAGCAGCAATTTTTCTTTGTGGGTTAAACGCTTTAACTGAATGTGTATGTATTGAGTTTTGTGTGCAATGGTAAGGGTAAGACCTGAATTGTGAAACTGTGCAGAAACTGCAAGCAAAGGGCAATGACAAGTATTATTGCCTGTAGGCCCATACAGCCTATATGTGCCCATTACTGACTTACCATGCCTTGATCTGTGCACTGTGTCTATGTGTGAAGGCAGCTATCTTTGCAGGGGAAGGGCTTTGTTTACAGATATCACAGCGGTCTCCTAATGACTGGCGGATTAAGGCTCCATGCACACTGGACGTTAAAAAAAGAAAGTTCTAAAAACATCAGTAGCTTTGTAGCGAGTTTTTCAGCTTTTAGGCCTCATACACATGGGCGTATTCCAAAAAATAAGCAAACCGCTGGGCACAACGTCAGGGAAAAATCGCTGTTTTGCATTGACATCAATGCACGTTTTTCCGCGCTAGCTGTCAGCGGCGTTTTTCTGCCTCTATTCAAAATCAATGGTTCCCTATGGGAGCCCATTGATTTGAACAGAAGTCACACCAGAAGTCGGATCATGATGATCCGACTTGCGGCGCGACTTTTGTGCTAGGGATCTTGAAGGGGAACGCCCGCAAAAAATAACAAAAATTTGCGCAGGGTTCCCGTTGCGTAGGGTTCTACCCCCAAGAGCATACCAGGCTCTATGATCTGGCATGGATTTTAAGAGGAACCACCACGCCGAAAAAACGGCGTAGGGTTCCCCCCAAAATCCGTGCCAGATCCTTATCCGAGCATGCAGACTGGCTGGCCAGGAAAAGGGGCGGGGACGAGCGAGCGCCCCCCCTTCCCCCTCCTGGACTGTACCAGGCCACATGCCCTCAACATGGGGAGTATGGGTGCTTAGGGGCAGGGCTCTGCGCCCCCCACCCCAAAGCACCTTGTCCCCATGTTGATGGGGACAAGAGCCTCTTCCTGACAACCCTGGCCGTTGGTTGTCGGGGTCTGCGAGCAGGGGCTTATCGGAATCTAGAAGCCCCCTTTAATAAAGGGGCCCCCAGATGCCGGCCTCCCACCCTATGTAAATGATATGCAAAAGAGCCGAAGAAAGAAGAAAGGGGAGAAGACGCCGTAGCCGATTTAATAAAACATTTTAAAAAGCTGTGTAGTGTGTTTTTTGTACACTTTTTTGCAAGTAAATCGGTAGGGGTACCCCATACTCATTTACACAGGGTGGGGGGCCAGCATCTGGGGACCCCCTTATTAAAGGGGGCTTCCAGATTCTGATAAGCCCCCGCCTGCAGACCCCGACAACCAACGGCCAGGGTTTTTCGGGAAGAGGCTCTTGTCCCCATCAACTTGGGGATAAGGTGCTTTGGGGGGGGGGGGGGGGCTGCTTGCTCGTCCCCACCCATTTTCCTGGCCGGCCAGTCTGCGTGCTCGGATAAGGGTCTAGTATGGATTTTGGGGGGAGCCCTACGCTGTTTTTCCGGCGTGGGGGTTCCTCTTAAAATCCATGCCAGATCGTAGAGCCTGGTATGCTCTTGGGGGGGGGAACCCTACGCAAATTTTTTTTGCGGGGATTCCCCTTCAAGATCCCTAGCACACAAGTCACACTGCAAGTCGGATCATCATGATCGGACTTCTGGTGCGACTTCTATTCAAATCAATGGGCTCCCATAGGGATCCATTGATTTTGAATAGAATGCCTGACGAGGCTTAACGCTGTGTATACATTAAGCCACGTTATTGAGCATTTTGCTGGCTCGGCGTCAAAAACGCCCTGACGCTGCAGCTTCAGAACGCGCTGGTCCCGGGTTCTAGTTACAGGTCACCCAGGCCAACGCTCTCTACTGCTCAAAAACATCTGCATTTTTAGAGGGCCATTGAATAACATGGAGAGCTGTAAAAAACGCCCAAAAACGTGCCGTTAAAAAACGCCCGTGTGTATGAGGGCTTATCAGCGTTTTTTTAGCGTTTTTGAGGTGTGCGTTTATGAGCATCAGCATTTTTGAGCGTTTTTTGGGCGTTTATGGTAGTTTTAAGCTTTCAGCGGTTTTTTTGGTCAGAAGAATGACGCTTGAGCGTGATTTTAGGGCGTTCAAGCAACAGCCCATAAATGCCACTGCTCCTATGTATGGACACATAGGATAACATAGAGGGGCGCTTATGGGCTGTTAAAAAAAAAAATGCCCAAAAATGATCGTTTATCAGCTTCAGTGTACATGGAGCCTTACAGTCAAGAAGCGGCAAGAGTGGTGCAGAAAGCACAAATCCACAGGATGAATGAAGCAGAATCAGTGAGATTCTTGGACTGATAGTGCCCAAGTGCAGCAAGTGAAACAGTGTGCAGAACAGCAGTAACATCACCCAATCTCAAGCACACTGGCCTTGTGAAGTACATTTAGCAATCTTATTGAAATAAAGGATAAAACACTACTCACAATATGTAGTTACTTGCTTATTAAATTTAAAAACTGACATATAGGATACCTTTAGATCTCCCCTGAGCGTACAGCACCACATTCATCAGTATATGTTAGCTTTTGACTCATTTCCAGAGGTTCATCCCCTTTCAATGAGACCACAGAAACACATTAGCCCCTAAAGCATTTTTTCAGAACCTTCAATATTCTAACAGCAGGGGGTCATAGCGATGAGAGTTTTTAGATCATAGCCACAAAAAAAAAGTCGAAGGAGCAGGATAGACTATCTTTTTGTGAATGAACAAAATTCTAAACAGTGAATGTGGTTTTCGTTCAGGAAATTACATTCCTTACAAAATAAAATATTAACAGAAAAATAGGATTTTTTGACTTACCGTAAAATCCTTTTCTCTAAGTTCATTGACGGCCGCAGCCTCTTATTCTTGACATGTGGGGTATGCACCTTATACCAGGAGTAGACTAGGCAGAACAGACAAAAAAGCAAGCTAGCCCCTCCCAGGGGGCAGTCCTCACTCTGCATAACCCCAGTTCGTAACAAGCAGTACAAACTCAGGACACAGAGGGGTGAGTGCTGCGTCCGTCAATGAACTCAGAGAAAAGGATTCTCTTTCGTTCATTGACGGATGCAGCCTCTTATTCTTGACATGTGGGGATGTCCCAAAGCAGTGTCAACCAAAGAGGGGTGGGTAACACAATAACAACCGTACCCAACGGAAAACTCTCCGGGAGGTGCCAGACACGCCTACACCACCGCCTGCAAAACTTTGCGGCCAAAAGCAGCATCCGCAGATGCTGACACATCAACTTTGTAAAACTTAGCAAAGGTGTGCACAAAGGTCCAAGTGGCAGCCTTGCACACCGAGACACTGACGCTTGGTGTCGGAAAGCCCAGGAAGTACTAATTACCCTGGTGGAATGAGCCGTGACCGGAAAAGGGGATTCTCGACCCTGAACCTCATACGCACGGGTCACAGTCTGTCTGATCCAACGAGAGATAGTGGCCGACGAGGCCGCCAGTCCTTTGCGCGGTCCATCCGCCACCACAAACAGCCGCATCCGACCTCCGAAAGGCCGTGGCCTTCAAATACACCCGCAGAGCCCTAACCACATCCAAGGAGTGCAAAGCAACCTCCCTAGGATGTGACGGGCGCGGACACAAAGAAGGAAGGACAATGTCCTCATTAATGTGAAAAGAGGAAACCATCTTCGGTAGAAACAAAGGAGATGGGCGCAGCACCACCTTGTCCTTATGCAGGACCAAGTAGGGAGACCTACAAGACAAAGCCGCCAACTCAGACACCCGCCTGGAGGATGTGATGGTCACCAAAAAGGCCACCTTTTGCGAGAGCAACAGCAAAGAAATGTCTCTGATCTTTTCATATGGCGGCTTCCGCAGTACTGAAAGTACCAGGTTCAGATCCCACAGACCGCACCTGAGGGGCCACATGACGTACCCCCTGTACAAACGTACAAGTCAAAGAGTGCGTCGCTAGCAGACGCTGGAAAAGAATCGCTAGGGCAGAAATCTGCCCCTTGACGGTACTCAATGCCAGTTTTTGATCCAGGCCTTGCTGAAGAAAGGCCAGCACACGAGCCACTGAAAAGGAACGGGGGTTCCACCCCCCCAACCTCGCACCAAGCAATATAAGCCTTCCAGGTGCAGTGATAAATCTTGCGTGACGTGGACTTACGTGCCTTAAGCATGGTGGGGATCAATGACTCAGAGACCCCCCTATCCCTCAATACTTGGGATTCAATAGCCAGGCCGTCAAAGCCAGCGAGTGTAAAGCAGGGTGGAGGATGGGCCCCTGCGACAGCAGATCTTCGCGTAGCGGAAGCTGCCAGGGAACCTCCGTTACCATCTGTACCACGTCTGTGTACCAAATACGCCGAGGCCAATCCAGAGCCACCAGGATAGCCGGAATCCCCTCCACTTCTATCCTGCGCAACAGGCGTGGAAGAAGCTTGAGAGGAGGGAAGGCGTAAAGGAGCCGGTACCGAGACCATGGGGCCACATGGGCGTCCGCCAACGGATCCCTTGCTCTGCACACAATGGTTCGCACCTTGCGATTGAACCGGGATGCCAGCAGGTCCACGTCCGGCGTGCCCCACCTCTGGCAGATCTGACGGAACACTCTGGCGACTGAGAAAGTCCGCCTGCCAATTTTCTACGCCCGGAATGTAAACGGCGGAGATGGCCAGCTCTGCACACCTCAAGATGTGGGCTGCTTCCGCGGCTGCTGCCACGCTCTTTGTGCCGCCCTGATGGTTTACATACGCCACCGCCGTGGCGTTGTCCGACTGCACCCGAACCGGTTGACCGTCCAACCTGATCATCCAATCCAGAGACAACGGAGACTTGTCCCACTGCAGCAGAATTGCCCGCTGCAGGAGCCGGGTGTGACCCTGGGCATACAGTACCACCTCGAAGGCCGACACCATGAGCCCCAACACCGCATGCAAAAACATAAGGAAGACCACCATTGTGACAGCAGAGCCTGTACCGCAGATTGCAGAGTCAGCAACTTGGCCGGAGGCAAGAACACCCTCACCCGCTCTGTATCCAGTATCAGGCCCAGATATTCTAGGCGGCACGATGGGACCAGCGTCGACTTTTGAAGGTTGATCAACCAGCCGAAGTCCCGCATGGAGGCCAGGGTGATCGAGACGTTGTCCTCCAGGGCAGGAGCCGACTCCTCCCTCAGGAGCAGATCGTCTAGATAAGCCACCACAGCAATGCCGCTCTGCCTCAGCAGAGCCAGCACCAGAGCGAACAGCTTGGTGAAGACTCGCGGAGCGGAGGCTAGGCCGAAGGGGAGAGCGACAAATTGGTAG
Source organism: Glandirana rugosa (assembly GCA_018402905.1). NCBI lineage: Eukaryota > Metazoa > Chordata > Amphibia > Anura > Ranidae > Glandirana > Glandirana rugosa. Next base: position 694,125 of record BLSH010030658.1, read on the forward strand.
TGGAGGTCCACCACCGCGAAACGCAGGAACCGCTGATGCCAAACACAAATGGGAACGTGGAGGTACGCGTCCCCGATGTCCAGAGAAGCCAGGAAATCCCCCTGGCGCAGCGCGGCCACGACAGAACGGACTGACTCCATCCAGTATTTGCGCGCCTTCACGAAGTGATCGAGCACCTTTAGGTCCAGAACCGGCCTGACTCCGTCCTTCTTTGGAACCACAAAGAGGTTGGAATAAAACCAGCGGAACCGGGACAATTACCCCCTGCTCGAACAGAGCCTGGACAGCTCAGAGCTTGCCGACACCCCGGAGGGAGCCTCAGATTTGAGAGGAAGAACCTGTCCGGGGGGTAAGGCACAGAACTCTATCTTGTACCCAGACGACACCACCTCTCGCACCCAAAGATCCGAGATGCGCGAGGTCCACCGGACCGCGAACCCCAGAAGCCGACCCCCCCACCCGAGCGTCGGACGGGGGCAACCCATCAAGCGGAGGCGGGCTTCTCCTCCGCCTTCCTGGACTTGCGCTGCAAGAGACGCTTCTGGTTCCCTGCGGCAGTCTTGCCGGACCGAGAACCTGCGCCCGCTGCACCGGGCACATGAAAAAAACGCTCCTGGGTAGAAAAAGAGGGACCCTGTTTTTGGTGTTGCTCCCGCCGCTTGGGTTCCAGAAGAAAAGTACTCTTCCCCCCTGTGAAATCCTTAATGATCTCATCCAGGGAAGTCTCAAACAGCCGACCGCCCTGAAATGGCAGGTCCATTTTTTTTTTTGACGCATGGTCGCCCGACCAGCACCTCAGCCACAGCAGCCGTCTAATGATGATCGCAAAAACTGCCAGTTTGGACAGCATGGGAGCTACGTCCAAGGCCGCGTTGCAGAGGTATCTGAGACCCTGCGCCAGCTGGTCAGCCAGCTGCCCCGACTCCGAAGGAACCACGAGGTCCCCCAAATCCTTGTGCAACACAGACGCCCACTCCGTGAGCAACTGCACCACCATCGCTGACGCCAGTACTGACCGCATGGCTGCCCCCGCCACCAGGAACATAGCCTTGGACACCGCCTCCGTCCGCCTGTCAGCTGGATTTTTAAATGATGGAGAACCCTCCATCGGGATAGTGGTAGCCTTGTTCAGGCGGGCCACCGGCGGGTCTACCACGGGGGACACCCACTTCTGCAACAAGCGATCCTCAAAAGGATAGCGCACAGAAAAGCATTTTGGTAATGCAAACGAATTCTGAGGACGCTGCCACTCCTTGTAGACAAACTGATCAAAATATGGCACATAAGGGAAAACCTTAGGGGCCTGAGCCGGCCTATGGGACCCAAAGGTGTAAACCGCCTCCTGCAACGTCCCAGCCTGGCCCAAACGCAGTGTCTCGCGGACGGCAGCCACCAGGGAGCCCACCAATTCCTTTTCCAGCGCTACGGTGGCCCCCTGCTCCTCCTCACCGTCAGAAGGGTCTAATTCCCCATCTGACAGATCCCCAGGGGTCCCTGTGACCACATAACCCCCTTCTGGCTCCGAATCCTCCTCAGAGGATGGGGGAGGGGGTGGACGCTTCTTCGCCATCCCCCTACCACGGACCGGTTCCACCCGGGCGAGAAATTCCTCCAAAATTGAAGTCAGCTTGTCTAGTGGGATTACAGGTCCCAGCGCCGCTGGAGCCTCTGCGGAGACTTCCGGGACAGACACTTCCGGTTCAGCCGCCATTGCGCCACCCCCCGGAACACCTGTGAGGCCTACAGGCCGCACGCCCGCCACAAGGCCACCCCTCAGCTGCCCCCCGCACAGCAGCCCGGAAATGCACAGGAGGACCTGCACTGCGCCGCTACCAGCACCCCAGGGAGAAGCCAGCTATACTTGCTGAAAAGCCTGCCGTATCTGCCTCACTGCTGCTGGGAGCTCCTCCACACGTGCCGACTGCGCCGTCCAGACTGAGGAAACGGCACCAAAGCACATGCTATTTGCCCATCAGGAGACCAACCAAAAATGGCCGCCGGGCGATCACTAGAGGCCAAAACCACTACAAAATGGTCGCGACTCCGGCAAAATGGCGGACGGCCCCGAAAAAATGGGGGCGATCGCTGCATGGCTAGGGGACCCAGGACAGCAGCAACGGAGGCGGGAAGCGGCGGGATTTGGGGGGGGGGGAGACCAGAACCACCTACACCCAGACAGGGGGAGTGGGACACCCGCCAGCCCCCCCCCTCCGCACTCCCGAGGGGTGGGAGGGGGAAGCATACTCACCCTTCCAGACGAGCGCAGCGGGTAGCCACCCGAGACAGACCTGCCACCCCTACAGATGGGGAGGGAGCTGCCGGCCATGCGACACCTCAACGCGAGCCACAGCCCGGTCACTCAGTGCGCTGGAGGGACGTTTAACCCACCGGCTGCCCTGCACGGAACAGGGTCCGATGCGGCTGACCCCGCAAACAGCTAAGGGACGGCTCGCATTCGTCGGCCGCACTGGGGAGACTACCTGGACCTAAAGATCTCCAGCCTGTCACCCAGCCGGCTGCTTGATTGCATTCTTCATCAGATAGCATGAGCAAAGCAAAAAAATTGGGGAACCGCAGATCCCAGCAGGGAGCCAGGTCCTACTCCTTGCACTAGGCAGATAAAACTGAAGTGCTAGCAGGGCGAAGGGGGTTATGCAGAGTGAGGACTGCCCCCTGGAAGGGGCTAGCTTGCTTTTTTGTCTGAACTATGTTCTGCCTAGTCTACTCCTGGTAAAAGGTGCATACCCCACATGTCAAGAATAAGAGGCTGCGTCTGTCAATGAACGAAAGAGAAAAAACATTTTGAAATACTTTATATTGACAATTAATAAAGTCTCTGATGACATTACTAAAAGCCCTTTCACACTGGGGCGACGGGTCCGTTAACGGTAAAGCGCCACTCATTTTAGCGGCGTTTACCGTTGTTTAAAGGGCGCTTTTCAGGCCGATAGCGGGGAACTTTTAACCCCCAAGAAATGGTTAACAAGGGGTTAAAAGCGCCCATGTTGCGACACTTCGGAAGCACTGCCCATTCATTCCAATGGGCAGGGGTGGGTTGGGAGCACTGTATACAGGGCTCCCAAACCGTCCCAAAGATGCTGCTTGCAGGACTTTTTTTTCCAGTCCCACAAGTGCACCGCTCCAGTGTGAAAGCACTCGTGCTTTCACACAAAGGTGGCATAGGACGCAGTTTTCAGGGGCTTTACAGGCGCTATTTCTAGCGCTAAAACGCCTGAAAACTGCCTCCATGTGAAAGGTGTCTAAATTTACCAACAAGATTTTTCATAGCAAGTACCTGTGTATTGCCAGCTTAACATATACCAACTTTAAATAAAACCTGTACTGACAGAATATATGAAACATAACATTTTGTGTGCCCATCACTAACTTCTGGGTCTGCCACAGCTGATCGTGGGGCTACAGCCCATCCCCGCTTTCTCCTCTCAGGCTCGGATTGACAACAGCAGGAGCCAATGGCTCCTACTGCTGTTCCTGAGCCTATGAAGAGACAGAGGGTTAGTGTGTACAGCACTGGAATGATATCGGCCTCAAGTAGGTATAAGGGGGGCTGGAGGAAGAGCAGAACACAGAAGGTTTTTCACCTTAATACACACAATGCGTTAAGGTAAAAAAAAAAACCTTCTAGCTTTACAACCATGTTAAGCAATGGAGATGAGCAAGTAATTGTGGCGCCCTCATCCTTGTGCTGTTTGCACCAGGAAGGGAAGTGGATATTCAGATGAATGTGAATCAGTTTGATCTGGGTTAAATTAAGCTCATATTTGGTTTGCTCATCTTTAGATATGAATACACTTGCACTGGGATGTACTGAGCATTTGAGTGACAAAACACAACACAGGACATTGCATATGCAATTACTAAGCTAAGTCAGAATGGGCAAGCTACAGACAAGCTTGCTGCATTTCCAAAGCTTCAGCATTCAAGATCACAAATGACAGACAAAAACTCTGGAAGCTGGAATCTAATAAGGGATGGAAACACTCCACTGGCTGACGTAAGTTCCTATAATTAAACAATCTCTACATACTACAGAAAGGAGGCATGCTTTGTTCCCTACGCCAAGAATGGCAGAGTAAAATGTCCATCGTTCACTAGTACAATGTGTTTAAAATCTGTTCTGAGAGGAGACACCTATACAAACCTTTTGTGTTACAAAGAAAAAGAAAAATCTAAACTCCAAATTAACAGGTGAATGAAGAAAACGCACTTACTAGTATAACACTTCATTAGCTTCATGTCTTTCATAACGGACAGTTTCACACATCAGTCTGCAAAAGAGAAAGACACATTAACATCTAAATGATCTAAAAAATATATATAGGTTATAATCTGAGGACACAACAGTGCTATGTACAGTAAAATACTTACGTGTACATTATACGCGCACCATCCAGATCCAGCTGCTATGTTTTGGTATGGACAGGAAGGCCACATGAATAAACCATACACCAGGATATTTTTATATGGTTTGTAATGTAGTCCATGTTAACAACTAATACAATCGAAAGGTTTGGATTAATTGCTGTTACTTTAGCAAAACTGCACTCAGTATGCAATCAGGCTAATAAGTCAGTTTAAAAACCTTCCCCAACCATTTCCACCATAATACTTCTCCCCTTTTTCACAAATATGCTGAAGATTTTTTTTGTTTTTGTTTTTTTTGGGGGGGGGGGGGGGGGGAGATACCTGCCAGTTGCCACAAAATCAGGCTGAAATACTTTGCAACTGGATGCTAGGTGATGGGCGGGTCGCACCTGTGCAACATCCATGCTGCTCATTCCCGCCATAAACTGGTCAATGCAGCAAAGCACCAACATGAACTACGAAATGCCAGAGAGCAAGGAGACCCACAGCGGCCTCTGGTGGCACCTTAGGTCAAGGGTTATAGCTCCAAGGTACATCAGGGAAACCAGACTTGTCCAAAATCCCCTTCACAGCACAGAAGCAGGGGGTAAGCACATAGGGACACGCATGTAAGGGGCAACGTACAAATGCACTGCAGAGCCAGATCATCATATCCACATCAGGTCTACCCTGCAGGGTCTTCAGGGACTGGGCTCTGCCTCAGCAGACCACAGGTTTTGATCTGTATAGAATCCTGCTGGCTAGCTCTCATAATGCAATCACCTGCCAAGATGAGTCTCAGAATACAGGATCCAATGCAGTCACAAATTACAGGCCATCCCCATTTTTACAGACAGGGTCCAGGTACAGCTCCTCTAGGAATCAGTAGTGGGCCGAAGTAACTGGCATTGCTCTAGAGCAGGGGGTCTTCAAACTATGGCCCTCCAGTTGTTCAGGAACAACAATTCCCATCATGTCTAGCCATGTCTGTGAATTGCAGAGTTTTACAATGTCTCATGGGACATGTAGTTCCGCAACAGCTGGAGGGCCATAGTTTGGAGATTCCTGCTATAGAGCACCAAGACTCAGTATCTCAGTGCAGTAAAAGTATTACAGTAGAGATCTCTGTCAGCAAATATGGACAGGTCCATCACCTATGGAACCTAACAACAACAAAAAAAAACTAAGGCAATGGTGGGGCAATGAGTCTAAGAATAAATAATTCCTCCTGTGTCCTATGATGTATGGTTAAGAAACAAAGGGTTGGCTATAAATAAACTTTGTGACAGCTAACATTATTTAACAATAATTGCCAAACAGCAGCAATTTTTTTTTTTGATTGATAACTTCTGCTGTTTTCGGTCACGGAAGAAGGTTCCCAGGCTGTAATCGCCTGAATCTTTGAGGTTTATTCCATAGCAGAGTGCACCTCAGCAGGATTATGCACAATGATGTGTCTGCCTGCTACTAAGATTGGCATCCAGCACTGAATGTAGGTCTTGGATGTGAAGGTTTACAGCCAAGCTGATAAGAATCCTTTAACAAAAAAAATCCAAGAATAACACACACAACCCGTAGTTTCAGAGACATTTATTTACTGCAAGCAAATACATAATGTAAAACATTATCCAACAATGTCTGCAAATGACTTCATATTAAAATGATTACAGCATGTTGGTAGCACAGAAAGCAGAAGAAAATTAACGGGAGACAGTTTAAGAGATGAATACTATGCCAGGTAACAAAATAAAATGGAACCTGCCAAATTACTCATGCAACCCACGCACTGCCTTTAATTACAGGCAATGATTATATATAATTTTGTGTCCCAGCAAAGCCAAATCTTTTCTAGTGTTTTCAGAATAATTGCAGTAGAGAGAATTAAAAGACAAATGATGTTAAAGGTAGAGATATCAGCTCATATTTACACAAAAAAAACGTAGGTCAAAGAGTATTTCCATTATTATTGGTCTTTGTATCAATAATTATTATTGGTTTTTATACAGGACAGCCCAAAGAACTGTATTGTGTCAAACATGAAAAAAAAAACGACAAAGCCATTGTTTGTAGCCAGAAGAAAGACTACGCAGAAGTGAGTTTTGAACTTTTGATACTACCGAAATTGCTATTCAAGAAAGCTTGCCCGTGCCAAAGGGTAATCCAAAAAAAATATTTTTTTTTGTTACCATAAAATCACTTTCTCCCAGCTCTTCTGAATCTTGACCTAGTGCTTCATAGTGCCACCTACAGGAGTAGGTAACTAGGCAGAAAAGAACATAGCACTGTAGACCCCTCTGGTATAAAACCCCCTCCCTGCTATAGGCAATCCAGTTTGTAACAAAGCAGTGTCAGAAGTATAAACGCCAATAGAGTGGTGAATGCTGTGTCCATCAATGAACTTAGAGAAAGGGATTTTACAGTGAATAACAAAAAATCTTGCTTTCTCTTACGTTGACTGACGGACACAGCTTTTCTGAATCTTGACCACAGGGATGTCCCAAAGCAGTGCCTCAAAGAGGGGTGGGTAAACCAAAGAACATCTGAAGCAACCGGGCAAACATGCCATCCACCCAAACAACCCCTAAAGGGGCAAACTAGGAACCTTAAACAGCAGCCTGTAAAACATTACAGCCAAAACAGCATCACAAGATGCAAACAAACCAATTTTGTAACATTTTGTAAAATGTTACACAAATGACCAGGTGGCAGTCTTGCAAACCCGAGACACAGACACCTGATGCTAGAAAGCCCAGGAGGCAACAAGGGCCCTATCCACTGGGAAATAGTGGCAGAGAAGGCCGCCAAGCAGACAGGTACACAGGACCCGCCTGGACCACATCCAAGAAGTGCAGCACAACCTCCTTTGGATGTGATAACCGTGGACACAAGGAAGGCAGGACAGCATCCTCATTTAGGGGAAAATCTGACACCACCTTTGGAAGAAAGGAGGGGCATGGACATGGACCCACAGAGAATCTTTGTGTGGAACCAAAAAGGTAGACTTACAAGTTAAGGCTGCCAGCTCCAACACCCACCTCATGAAAGTAATTGAGACCAAGAAAGAAACTTTTGAGAAACAATAAGCAGGGGAATATCCTAAGTACTCTCAAAGGGAGGCTTCTGCAGAAATGAAAGAACCAAATTCAAGCCCACGGTGGTAATGGGCAATGCACGGGGGGCACCAAACGACAACCCCCTTGGGACCCTGAAAAAAAGATAGCATGGCCAAAAACTTGACCCCTAATGGTACTTGAGGCACGTTTTTGTTCAATGCCCAGCTGAAGAAAGATCAACACCCGAGCCACCAAGAAGGAAAAGGGAAGGACACCTAGGGTCTCGCACCAGGCAATATAAGCCTTCCAGGTGCAATGACATATCTCCCAAGAGCCAGACTTGCGAGCCTTCAATATTGTGGGGACCACTAAACCCAACAAGCCCCGTCCCTCAAAATCTGACTTGCAATAGTCATGCTGTCAAAGCAGTATGGAAGACTGGACCCTGGGACAGGAGGTCCTCCCAAAGAGACCACCGCCAGGCAGCATCCGTGACCAGTTATACCACGTTGGCATATGAGGTCAGTCTGGAGTTACCAGAATCTTTTCCGCCTTCGGAGGAAAGGCGTAAATGAGACAACACTGGTCCCACAGTACCACCAGTGCATCTGTTATATTTGCCAAGAGGTCTTGCGCTCTCAGCACAAACCGTGACACCTTTCTGTTGAGGCAGGATGCAGAAAATCCATATCCAGGGGTCCACAGTGTAGGCAGACCTGATGAACCACGCCCGGTAAAGAAATCACACTCCCTGAGCCAGGACATGCTATTTTACCCACCGTAGAATGTGGGAATCTACCAGCTCCGCTGCCACACTTCTTGTGCCACCCTAGTGGTTGACATAGGCCACTGAGATGGCATTGGCCAATTGGATCCTGACCAGGAACCCCCAGAGAAATTCTGTCCAGTGCCCCAGAGACCATGTCTTTCATTTGCAGCTCCAGGACATTAATGGACAGATGAGCTTCCTCTGGAATCTAATGTCCTTGTGCTGATCTGGAACCCAGAACTCCTCCCCAGCCAAACAGGCTGGCATCTGTTGGGACTACTATCCAGTGGAGGGGAAGAAAGGACTTCCTGGTTTGCAGCGCGGGGGACTGGAGCTGCTAGATGGGGCAGGCCCTCATCAACGGTCCAGACTAATCTACTTGTCCAGGAATCTGTAGTTTCATCCCATTTGGACAGGATTTCCCTCTGCAGAACTCTCGTATGGGACTGTGCATATGGGACCGCCTTGAAGGTGGACAGCATAAGACCCAGAGCCTGCATGCAAGACTGCAGGAAGGTTCGTTCAGATGTTTCATCGGCAGCTCCTGTTTGATGTGCAATTGTTTTCATTGATCTGATGTACCTTCAATGCTTGCACTTTAAGTGCTTTACCATGTAAGTGTGTTTTTTACTGATTTTAATAAACTAGTAAAACGGTGAGCACTAGATCTTCCACTTCTCTCTTATATATGGAAGCTGGCTCTCCCTGCAGGACCGGAGAGTATCCAGGTTGGATGTTCCCCATTTGAATCAGCACATTGGTTTGATCACTATCTAGAGACTTGGAGGGTGTTAGATGCTGTGTGATCCGAACGGGTCGGATCAGTGAGGGGAGAGGCTAGGAGTGGTAACGGTGGATGGGACTGTCTGAACAACCAGTATACACATTGTGTGCTATACCTACACTTACCACACAGGGGAGTTCTGCTTCTCATTTTCTCACGTGAACCAATCTTATATGAACTGTTATTGACTACTTTATATGAGTGTGAAGCTTTTAGAGCTGCACTTTTTTGTTTGTATATGGTTTCAAGGTTTGGAATTTTCCTTGTAGTATACAGCTGCTTTTAGCTATTTTATTTTTCTGCGCTGAATTTCCTATTTTATGTGAGAAGACTGCAGGGAAGACAGCTTCTGGGACAAGAGCATTAGGACCACAGTCTAAAGCGTCCGGTGTTTATCTGGGGGGGGGGGGGGGGAGAGAAATGCTTTGGCCTGCTCTGATTTGAGAATCAGAGCCCAGATGCTCCAGTTTCCTGGTCAGGGCAGACTTCTTGAGCTTCTGGACCCATCCGAAGTACTGCAGGGAGCGCATTGTGATCTCCATGCTGTCGATTATAGCAGCCTGGGAGCCCGCCCGCAGAAGCAGGTCATCCACATACACAGTTGATGGCAAACCTATGTTGTCTCAGCAAAGCTAGGACTGGATCCAGCACTCTGGAGAATACCCGAGGAGCTGAGGCTAGCCTGAACGGGAGTTCCACAAATTGATAATGTGTATCCCTAGCTGCAAAGCGTAGGAACTGCTGATGTCCCTCACAAATGGGAACATGCAGGTATGCATCCTTTATGTCTATGGAAGCTAGAAAATCCCCCTGATGATGAGAGGCCACCATGTAACGGATGGGTTTCAGCTTGAAACTCTGAACCTGCACAAAGCAATTCAGGGCCTTCAGGGTCCAGGATCTGGCGAACCTTGTCCTTTTTTGGAACAGTGAACATATTGGAGTAAAACACTCAGAACAGTTCTGGCTCGAGTACAGGGACAAATACTCCCCGGCGAAGCAGGTCCTGCACCACCCTATACAGGGCCCGAAGGTGCTCTAGAGGAAGTTGACTGGTGGGAAAGAATTTCTCTGTTGAATAAGAATGACATTTTGTTTTGTAGCTGGACACAATCAGATCACAGACCCACTTGCAGGGAATATGGGAGGTCAATGGATCTGAGAACCAGAAAAGACGAACCCACCACCCTCGAGACAGGCGAGAGAAAACCTTCAGACTAAGGTGGACTTATTTGCAGGCTTGGTGGATTATTGGGTCTTAGCTTAGACCCTTGTCAGCAGAGCGAAAAGGTCTCTTGTATGCAGTAATGGATGGCTCGGACTTCCAACACAGTTCCATCCCCTTCCTGGCCTGTGGGAAAAGTTACTTTTGCCACCCATGAGGTTCTTGATGATGCTGTTTAAGGTAGCACTGTAGAGACGTTCCGACTGGAACAGGACTACCAGGGCCTTTTTAGAAGTCTAGTCACCAGACCAGCATTTGAGCCAAAGCATCTGCCAAAGCACCACTGCCGAGACAGAGAGCTTAGAAAGGTGCAGAGCAGCATATGAGGATGCATCACATATGTACTGGACCAACTGGTCCGCCAGATCCACATGCACCTATCCACATGTCCAGTGTTAAAACCTTGCTACAGAAGATTGGCACATTTAGTAAACATCTGAGACAGCAGGACCATGGCCAACACAGTTGGCAACGCCGACCTCGCAATGGTAAACAGAGCAGGTGGCAAATTCTGTCCTGCGGTCCACACGATTTCTTATAAGGGGGAAACCACCTATATCATGGTTGCTTTATTCAACCTAGAAATGGGAGGATCAACTACTGGAGGCGAGGTCCATTTCTTCGGAAGGGCCTCCTCAAAGGGGTAATGTACCGCAAAGAACTTCGGGACCACAAAGCCTGCTTCAGACGTACCCAAGCTTTGTAGACAAATTTATCAAAGTATGCAGTATAAGGGAAAACCTTAACAGACCTAGCTTGTTTGTGCTTACCAAAAGGGACAGGCACTTTGTCAGCCGTCCCAATGGAGTTCTCAATTTTTAACGTCTCTTGCGGAAGTAATCAAGTGCTGTAACCAGTGCTTTCTCCTGTGTGGCTACAGAAGCAGAGAACTCACCCCCCGCTGTCCGAGGAATTGGGGAATGCATTAGCAGGGCTTGTGGAGGCGGAGCCCGACTAGGGCTCAGAAACGTCTAAAGGTGAAGGCGACGGTGGGGGGGGGGGGGGGGGGGGGGGGG
>BLSH010030658.1:714307-752876 GCA_018402905.1 Glandirana rugosa
ACATGTGAACTCTGGGGTTTAGTCGACTTCACTCGAGCGATAGTCGACTTCCCCGTCGTGTTACGGAGGAAGACCTTTCTTGGGTTGTTAAAACACCTTAATAAGGAGAATGCTTTAAGGTAAAAAAAAAAAAAAAAAAAAGCAGACATACTTACACTTTCACCTCCATCCACTAACATCCATGTGACAATAAAGCTATCCAACAATGGCTCCAAGATCAAGAGCTGAGTGTTCATGTGACTGCTGATCTGACAGCTCTCAGTCTCTGCTCGCATTGGCCTGTCAGTGACTCCTCCAGTTCAGAATGGAGTGACAGGCTGGAAAACGGATGGGAGCAGATGGCTCTAGCTCTCAGTCACATAGTGAAAGATGGAGACATCTGTCAATCAGGCAGCAGAATGGATCCCAACAAAATTGTTGGGTTCTTTCCAGAAGGAGGCATTGTGCTGCCCCTTCAGCTGATAGCGAGCTCACTTCAGCTGATTTGGGGTCTCAAGTGTACATTAGTAAATGTACTCCTGTGAACCAAAAGAGAAGTATAGCCAACAAAAAGGATTGGCTATTCTTCTCTTTTAACCATATGATTATTACCATCCTGTAGCTGGACTTCAAGTGGTTATACCAGGATGATGTCTGCAGCTGAAGGTATCATAGCGGTACCGTTTTTCAGAGCAGGCGGTCAGCTCTCTTGTACAAGCAAACCTAGCAGCTAAGTACAGGCGGTCCCCTACTTACAAACATCCGACTTACAAACGACTCCTACTTACAAACAGAGGGAGAGAACAGGAAGTGAGAGGAAATCTCCCCCTAGAAAGGGAAATTCACTATTGTAAGAGTTATTACGGGAAAAAGGTGTCACTATTGATGTTTTATCACCAATCCTTGTTTCCACAATAACCCCAAATTTTCAAAATCCAATTATCATTGGGACAGGAAGTGAGGTGAAATCTTCTGAACAGAAACATAGACAGCAAAACAAACATTACAGGGGTGTTACACCTTCCCTATGCTATCCAAAAAGATTAAAAATAGTTTTTTTGGCTGAAGATACACTTAAAAAAAGGAATTGTTCTGACTTACAAACAAATTTGACTTAAGAACAAACCTACAGACCCTATCTTGTTTGTAACCCGGGGACCGCCTGTAGCGGCTTGTTTGCTTTTACAAGCAGCGGGAAGGGACGTCCCCTTCCCCCTCCCACCATCTTCATCAGGCTGTCCTGTCCCACCGGAACACCTGATAAATCAGCTGACACTTCCACCAGCTAATCATAGACTGGAACCACTATGTTCGTTCCTATGAAAAAGGGAACTGGAAGTGATGACCTGATATTGCTTCTGGTCTACCCAGATGTAAACGGCGCCATTTTTTAAAATGAAAAGCATTTGACCACACCAATTTCTGTCACATGCCTATTGCTGTCAGAAGGATAGTTACATTCCTTGTGATGGCAATAAAAGCGATAAAAAAATTAAAGCGACAGTGAAAATAAAAAACTAAATAAATAAATAGATTATAAAGTGCCCCCGCCCCCCTGTGCTTGCACGCAAAAGCGAATGCATGCATCTGTCCCACACAATGAGGTATCACCGTGAAATGTCAGATCAGGGGTAGTAATTCTAGCACCACCTGTGTTAAGTCTAAAGTGATAACCTGTAAAGGCTTTTAAAGCATCGCCTATGCATAGTAAAATTTACTTTGTTTGTAGGGGGAACAACACTAACTGGTAAGAGGGCAACACAGGCAGAGTGCATAGGTAGTTATCAGCTCATAAGAGGTCTGACAGGGCCAAAAAGTATTCTTTGCACTGATCAAATAGATACAACCAAACACTTTCAATTGGATATTTAATACACAAAATATAAAGATTTCATTATTAGGGTTTACATTCACTAGAAGGTAAAAAAAAAATCTTGGCCTGTTATGAAAAGTATAACATTTCAGACATTTCTATGGGAACATCTGATACAAATATATGAGTGGCAGACATGTCTCCATCAATACAAGAAGCACAGGATGAAGAATACCAACTACAGATCAGATCTGCACCTTATAACAAATCATGGAATAGAGGTTTTGCAAAACCTTCATCGGCTATATATATATTGATCTTAAACTAATATATACCAGAATATATAAAATCTACCTGTATATAGAATCAAGTACTAGAAAAATTTAAAGCACATAACAAAAATAAGCCTAGAGGCAACTAAAGGAACAGTCTGTGTACAAAAACAGTTAAGAAAACAATTATTTAATTAAAAATAAAGCATTTAGTAAAAACAGCAATTGTCCCTAAAGAACACAAAGTTAAAATCTTAACTTTTGCTATCTTGAAAAGATCCATTAGCATTGTCTTAATTGACAAATCAAGCAGTACAAAAACGTGCCTATGTATTTAACATATAATTCCCAGAGCAGAGCTCTTCAGAACATGTGATGGTACCTAAGAGCCCTCCATTGTTTCTAGTCTCACAGAAGACTATTAGGAGTTTCACATCATCAGCCATATTCCCCCACTAATGCTTCTGATCAATGAGCTACATTGACTGTGTTATCAGGGGATTGGTTTAGGAATAAACTGCTGCAACATTCTGAATTTCCACCAATAAGGTAGATGCCTAGCAGACACAAAACAAGAATGGACAAGGTTCTAGGCAAAACAATGAGAAAGTATACCTTGTCAAAGGATTAGCCATTGAAGACTTGGAAAGCTATGTACAAGGCAAGATTTGTACATTCTAAATGAAGATCTTCCAAATTCAGAACCAGTAAAAAAAAATTATTATTTTAGAATAACTAGATGTAAAAACTAAAGACACATTTTTCCTTTCATATAGAATTTCAACATCAACCTCAATATCTTGCTATTTTAGAATCAGCATAAAAAAATACACACTATATAATCATATACAATGATTCAGACAGACACAAACAACCGCTCACACGTCTTTTGTTTTCTAATCCTGTGACTTGCTATGTGACCACTAGATGGCAGTCTGCAACTTTTAAAGTTTCCTTCCATACACTTCAGGTCTACAAATTAGAGCCAGTGAGATGGTAATGGCAGATTAAAGAAAAATAACTGTTTCCAAACAATTATCATTTGATAGCAATTTAGATGTAAAATCTGATTCTCTAGAGGTGTATAGCTGCTCCTAGCCTTAATATCAATATATCATTTACAACAGCACATAATTAGATACTGCTTTAGAAATGCTTATTTTTCCCCCACAAAGCTGAACAAAGCACTGTCAAAATGTATCCTATTTTGAGCTTTTCAATGGGCATCTCATGGCATTGCTCCCAACAGTCCTCTATTGTACATTACATCGTTGAATGTTGGAATCAAATGAGATGTGTTAATAATTAAAAAAAGAAAACAGGTTAAACATTGGGGTTGCAGTGGCTCTCTTAGACCACATCATTACTGGCCTGAGAAAGCTGAAATTCCCATTCTGAGTGAACAGGAGTAATGATAGAGTCCTATCTACATGCTATATCAGTGAATACTTTACAGCCACATGACTTCCAATATGAGGGCTCCAGACAACATCACTGAGCTGATACCTAATTCCGGCATGCTGTCCAGCTGCTTCCTAACAGTGTTACCTCCTAGTCTTCCAGTAGAATTCCAAAGACTTGTGTGTGGCCAGAAGACAGATAGGCTCCAGGTAGTCATACAGACAAAAATGCACTGTTCTCAGTAAGTCAGCCAAGTCATAGACTTCCATTGTGAAAAGGAAATAAAGCATAACCACTGTGTAGCACCATGAAGCAGTGTTAGCATATGTAATAAGAAATATGGCCGTGTGCATAGAATTGCTATATAAAGAAAAAGATTAATGTAGATTGAGGAGGTTATTCATATCAAACCGTTGTTTAAAAAGCACTGAAAAGAGTATACATCCACTTCAACAGAAACCTGAATACAGAGGCCGTCATTGTTGCCCTTCTTATAAAAACCCAAGCTACCGGTCCTCTGGTCTCAACTCTTTCTGCGTCACTGTCCTGAAACAAACATGCAATCGGTGAAATCGAATGACAGCCAGAATGCCTGCATATTTTTTATGCTGTAGTGCCTCAGAAACAATCAAAGCTTTAAGATCAGCATTACAGCCAGGCAACTAGCATTAAAAAGGAAAAGTTTGCACTGGCAACCTACTTATTTGTTTCAGTAAAGAATTTTCTTTGAAGTGAGTGTTCAATCATCCTCTGCACCAATGAGCACAAACTGAGTGTATCGGGGGGAGTAGAAGTGCGCTTCCTAAAGCTTGTGCCACATAACCTCCTCTCCTTCTGCCTCCTACAATACCAATCACATTTAAAGTAGAACTATAGCAACACTTTTTTTTTTATCATTTTGGATAGAGTAAGGGAGGATGGTAGTTTATTTTTTGCCATTTGTGTCCCATTGTGGAGATTTCCCTTCACTCCCTTTTCCCATAGCCAAAACAGGAAGTGAGAGGAAATTTTCTTTTACTTTCACTTTCAATGATAATGGTAAACCGGACAAATAGAGAGGGTGAATCTACATAATGGGAACACAGACAGCAATAAAAAGTAACAGGTGTTCTAATCCCTCTCCACTCTGTTCAAAGCTTTAGTTGTAGTTTAATCTTTCAGGGCATATTTGATTGGTGGCTGTGAGAAAATTCTTACTACTAGCAGTTTACACCAAACTTCATGACCCGAGACATAAAAAAGGAAATCAGTGGATCATATTCTTTTCCAATAGTACATTCTATCATTAATGAGATTCTTTAATTAAAAATTATAATTTGTTATGAAAGAGCAATGACATCACAAGAATCTTTACTGTACAATCCTCCACAGAAGAATTCCTTAGCCAGCCCACCCACCATCTTGAATAGGTCCATGACAAGGCATGCATCACATGGCTCAATTTCTTAGCCATGTAATTATCTATACCATGTAGGTGCAAAACAAATAGGATAGGCTGCACCCCCACAATGCAATGCAACAGGCTGGGTTGATGTGTTTTACTCGAGCTTTTTTGATAAAACTCGCCCATCACGTGAAACACGTCAACCCAGCTTGTCTCTCCCCTGTCTGTACCCATCTGTATTGCTTTTATGACTTTTGAACAATAAAAGTTACATTGCATTGTTGAGGTGCAGCCTATCCTATTTGTTTTGCACCTACATGTCTGCTGCAGTGGCAGGGTGTGCATTCCACCCTTCAGCAATCACCTGTGGATTCCTACTTGGATACAGCTTGGGTGTTTCGCACCTGTGAGCAGAAGGACTTTGTTTAATTATCTATACCAATGGTCACCAACCAGTGGTCTATAGACCACTTACGTTTTGGTGGGCCCCAGAGGTTCTGCCGCAAATCAACATTGTGGCGGATGTATACAACGCAATGTTGTTTCCAGTGCTGTTCCTAAAGGGTGCTGCCGATCAATACTGTCAGAGCACACTGATAGCTGATGCCACCTCTATAAATCCGGCTCCTGTGAACTCGGAGGGAGGCTCTGAGAGTAGGGCAAACAGCGGGAGGTGAAGGAGGAGGGGACTTCCAATGGCATCGCTGATCACAGACGGTGGTAGGAAGCATAGACGTCGAGCACATGGCTGGATAAGGAAGTGAGATCCAATGATGAGTCTTTGTAAGGCAGCTTTGTAAAGCCTAGTACACACTGGCCGAATATCAGGCAGCATCGGATGGTTCAAAAGAAACCAGCCAACATTCGGCCTGTGTGTGTTGCACCCGTCTGGTTTCTGTCGAAGGGGCATGACCGAAAAAGGTTTGGCAATCGGCTCCCGACCAGCGCTCTCAACCAATGGCTGAGAGCGCTGAATGGAGTGTCCTGGCGGGGGGGCACCCCCTGTTAGGACACAATAGCTCAGCAGGGGAGATTGCTGTGCTAACATTGCATAGTTAGTACAGTGGCTCCTCCTGAGATGTCAGCTGTATAGCGTGTGTGTGTGTGTGTGTGTATCAGAGCATTGTGTACTGTATATAAGGCATGTAAAATTCATGTTAATCTGTCCGATTATAAGCAAGGCAATAATAATATTATAACAGGGGACAATGAATAGGTGAGTAATGGCTACCTTATTAGCTAGATACTTACAAAAGTGCAACCATATACAGTTTATGGTATTTACTGTAAACACAATGCTAAGGTGTTCTGCCAGGAAACAAACACAGAGCCTCCTCTGTTCCTCCTCATATACATTACGGCTCCAGCAAGCCGTCTTCCAATGGTAACGTGATCCATTTATCAAGAGACACTCTGCTCATACAATATCAAACTGGTTTCATGTTGGAATCCAACACCATAGCTTCAAAAACCAGGCATGCAAGTTCCTACACTATGATAAAATGAAATCTATTTGCAACTACATGAATTTCACCATCTTTGAACTAAGAGCCAACTCATAAACTAAAGTAAAACCATTGTAATTACTTGAGCTATATTTCCTAAAAACATATGACACTAGAATGTGTCATTCTGTCGATTTATCACTCTTCTAGTAGTCATCCTGTCAGACTTTACATATCATTTTGCTTGTACATAACAGTAACATGACCTAATGCTGAATGCATGCTTTTCACTACTGCACAGTAATTTAAAAAAAAGTATTAAATAAATAGAAGGCTCTGATAACGATGATCATTTGTAGGAGGTGCTTCTGAATCAATGAAACTTCCCAAACAGGAAGCAAGCTAAAGATTTCCCATCTGATTAAGGAAATGGCTACCCAAATCAAACAAGCTTGAATGTGTTTGTCACTGTTAGATATGAAGAGCCCTTCCATAGGTAGACATGATAAGCCATTTTCAGCTTTAGTCCGCGTGCGGTGAAAGTCATTGAGACCTTTAAATAGCTCTGAATGGATCTTCCTGTCGCTCCGTCACAGGAACTCATTTTACACAGAGGGTAACTGCCCATGTATACAGCAGTCCCCAAACATGGCTGAATACAGAATCATAGGTAATATGTCACAAATGGAAATCCTGTCCTTATATACACAAGCCCCAAGGTTGTGTGCACAATTTTGCTTGAATTTTTCAAAGCTCTTAAATTATGAATGGCTGTGGTTCATTTTCACGAATAAGATTAAAGCAACCTTTCTTAACCACTTACCAACCGGGGCCCTTTTTTACATTTGTTGGTTACAAGTTAAAAACAGGGTTTTTTTTGGTAGAAAAATACTTAGAACCCTCCAAACATTATATATTTTTTGGCAATCGTTGCAATACTTTTTGTCACACGGTATTTGCACAGCGGTCTTTCAAGCGTGATTTTTTTGGAAAAATTTCACTTTTTTGAGTTAAAAAGTAACACAACAGTAAAGTTAACCCAATTATTTTGTATATCGTGAAAGAGGATGTTACGCCGAGTAAATCGATACCATACATGTTACGGTTGAAAATTGCGCGCACTCGCGGAATGGCGACAAAGTCCGGTACTTAATCTCCATAGGCGGCGCTTTAAAAAAATTTTAACAGTAACCAGGTTAGAGGTGCAGAGGAGGTCTTTTGCTAGAATTATTGCTCACACTCTGGCGATCACAGCGATACTGCACATGTGTGGTTTGAACACAGTTTTCATGTGCGGGCGCAACTTACGTATGCGTCTTCTTTGCTGCGCGAGCTCGCGGGGACGGTGTCGCTTTAAATTTTTTTTTTTTCCATTTTATTTATTTTTAACACTGTTCCTTTAAAAAAAAAAAAAAATTCTGATCACTTTTATTGCTATCACAAGGAATGTAAACATCCCTTGTGATAGTAATATGTGGTGACAGGTACACTTTATGGAGGGCTTTACACTTCGCAGTATTCAGATCACCAAAAATGGCGATTCTGAATACTGTCATTTTTTTAAAAACTGGCGCCGTTAGCCGCCGGGTAAACCGGAAGTGACGCTATGAAGTCGCTTTCCGCAATTTGCCAAAGGAGACCCGATCGGAGCGGATTCCAGCTTCTATCAGGTCTCCTCTGAGCCGGCAGATGCGCCGGATAGTAGCTCCGATCTCCCAGTAGGACAGGAGGCCGGAGAAGATCGGCGAAAGGCGACGGGAGGGGGGGTGTCCCCTCCCGCCCCCGGGGATAATGATCGAGTGGCTCCCGAGCCGACCGTCCGCTCGAAAAAAACGGTACCGGGACATAGTCTGTACAGCCACTCAAAATAGCCGCCGCCTATTTACGGCGCTGGGGGTGAAGTGGTTAATCAATGCTTCTTGGAACTCCATGATTCATCCAGGAGGTTGCTAGAGGTTCCTTGAGCAATGGTGGATTGGTCTCTTGTCTGATGGTGTTTGCATAGTCCTTACAACAATGTCAATCAGAAGAGCCAGGAGTGTGGGACCAATGGAGCCTTTTTCTTCTCTCTCCAGTAAATAATCACCAACACCAATTATATTTCTTATTAATCTGTAAGAAAGGCATGTACCCTCAGACCACCAATGTATGAAGGTCGTTCTCTCCACTGAATGACTATAAAAGGGGCATTTCACCACAGACCACCAACATAAGGCGGCATATCTCCTCTGACTACAAACATATGGGGGTATTTCATAGTCAACCAACAATGTAAGGGGGCATTTCTCACACATTGCTACCATTTATATCAAACGTATCTAAAATGCATTGAAGGAGAGTCCACATCCCCTTTAATTGATTCAAAACAGATGTTGAATCTCCATAAAATATAATAGATACTGCACATTCTTTATTATTTACTATTGCACATAGACATAGGAATTTACTGATGTTTAGGCCTCATACACACAGACGTTTTTTACCGCCGTGTTTTTTGCAGCTCTCCATGTTATTCAATGGACTCATACAAACGCTGACGTTTTTGAGCTGTAAATAGCGCCGGAATTTGTGAGCTGAAAGCAGAACCCAGAGCCAGCGTGTTCTGAAGCTGCAGCGATAGAACGTTTTTGATGCTGAGCCGGCAAAATGCTCACTAACACGCATTAACACCGTAGCAACGTTAACCGGCATTTTAGTGCCGTGTTTTCAGGTTCAAAAATAACAGGGAAATCTTTTTTTAAAGAAAATGCGACATAATGCTGACGCTCACTAACGCACATTAACGCCGAATCAAAACGCAGATGAAATCACATTTTTGACGCCCATTTTTTCTTGACGTCGGCCCCGATGTTTTTTTAATACACCCTTGTGTATGAGGCCTTATACTCAGGATCTCGTTGACAAAAAAATCCTGAGTAAGGCACTTTTCACACGGGCGGACCGATCTGGCCCACCTGTCAGTTTTTAGGGGGACCCCATCAGATTCTCTTTTATACTTTATACAGCGACCGATTTAAATGGACTTGTGTCCATTTACACCTGCCAATATACAATCCAATTGTGTCCAATGTGTTTCAGATCCATAACGCAGAATCCAAAAATTGGCATCTAAGAATATGCGATTTACGCACACATATAAATGCACATATACATGCGTAAATTACGTCAAAACAAAGGGGGAAAAATAATTTACCATAAAAACAAGTTATGTATGCATACATCTTTATGTGTTTATTCGCATCTATACGCAAGTATATTACTGATTATGAGGAACTTTTCTCCGACAAAACACTTGTAATAACATCAGTAACATTTTTAAAGCCGTGTAAACGAAGCCTTAGACAACAATGCATCTATATCCAGATCAGTAAAAATATGGCTTTTTTTACTACTGTGTGCAACAGGCCTTATATCTACAACTTACTTTTCAAGCTACAGTATGGTGGGCTGTAGATAACCATTTCAACAAGGATTCCCCAAGACCTAAAAATTATTAGAATTCCTCAATCATAAAACAACAAGTCCAAAAAGGCTAGATTAAATAAGTATTCTGTACTATGCAAGCAGGAAGGGTGCACACTAACTTGCATTAGACAGAATAGAATATGCTGCACTGGCTAGGTAGAGTGCAGCTTCTGTATTTACAATACAACTGACATCAAACACGCCTAAACATGGTGCAGATACAGCCGAAAGGCCAGTGTGGACATACCCTTGGAATCACAATGGCAGTGCTCACAAATCTGAAGAAAGACAGTAGTTGTGCCCAAGTTATTAATGAGGATTTATCCAAGCTTACAAGACTGAACTGTTTGCTACCAGAACAGGCAGAACTTTTTAGAAATGAATGTGAAGTGCAGCAGTGTAATTCCAAATCATTTGGCATCCAAGAGACACTATGCTGAGTGCTAATTAGTAGCAGTAATACCTTGAATGTATGCAGAAGCATGGTAAAGAGCACCTAATGATTAGATTCCCTCTTCTCACTATCCTTATCTAAACTCTCCACAAAATTAAGATGGCAGATTGCCAACACGTTTATACAGAGCAACAAGAAATGCCTGATCCAAGAGCTCCCAACCTTCTCATGTCATGAGAACAGATAAGGACATATAATATGTACAGCATCTCACAAAAGTGAGTACACCCCTCACATTTTTGTAAATATTTTATTATATCTTATGTGACAACACTGAAGAACTGACACTTTGCTACAATGTAAAGTAGTGAGTGTACAGCTTGTATAACAGTGTAAATTTTCTGTCCCCTCAAAATAACCCAACACACAGCCATTATGTCCAAATTGGGCCCAAAGAGTCAATATTTTGTGTAGCCACCATTATTTTCCAGCACCTCTTAACCCTCTTGGGCATGGAGTTCACCAGAGCTTCACAGGTTGCCACTGGAGTCCTCTTCCACTCCTCCATGACGACATCATGGAGCTGGTATGTTAGAGACCTTGTGCTCCTCTACCTTCCGTTTGAGAATGCCCCACAGATGCTCAATAGGTTTTAGGTCTGGAGACATGCTTGGCCAGTCCATCATCTTTACCCTCAGCTTCTTTAGCAAGGCAGTGGTCATCTTGGAGGTGTGTTTGGGGTCATTATCATGTTGGAATACTGCCCTGCGGCCCAGTCTGCGAAGGGAGGCAATCATGCTCCATTTCAGTTTGTCACAGTACATGTTGGCATTCATGGTTAGCTCAATGAACTGTAGCTCCCCAGTGCTGACAGCTCTCATGCAGCCCCAGACCATGACACTCCCTCCACTATGCTTGACTGTAGGCAAGACACACTTGTCTTTGTACTCCTCCCCTGGTTGCCACCACACACACTTGACACCATCTGAACCAAATTTTATCTTGGTCTCATTAGACCACAGGTCATGGTTCCAGTAATCCATGTCCTTAGTCTGCTTGTCTTCAGCAAACTGTTTGCAGGCTTTCTTGTGCATCATCTTTAGAAGACGCCTAGTGCATTACCCGAGATTTGTTAATAGAAAAAGCAAAAAGCCAAATGGATACTCAAAAGACAGAAGTAACAAGCATGACAAAAAAATCAAAAGGTCAACCAGTGAGGCAACGAGTGATCTGACTGTGGACGCATCCCCTTCCTCAGAGCTATAGCCAACTGGTATTCACCTCCTAATAAATGCAAAGGTACCCCTATAGCTCCACCCCCCCTAAAAAAACGTATACTTGACGACACTGCCACAGCCAGGTCAATTGTTGCCACACTGGTTAAACATTGGATTTGTTGCCATTCTTGTTACTTCTGACCTTTGTGAGCATCCATTTGGCTTTTTGTTTTTTCTATTAATAAATCTCAGGTGATGCACTAGGCATTTGAACCCCCCTTTTTATGCAAAATGTCACCCTTGCTTAGGGGCCATGGGTGCAACCCTGGGTGTAAGGTGAAGGTGAGCACATTCTTTATCACCCAATGATGGTTTAATTTAAAGTGGTTGTCTACCCCCAAAAGTGATTTTTACCTACAGGTAAGCCAATAAGGCTTATCTGTAGGTAAAATGAATATCTCCTAAACCACTTGCAATGCATCCGCTGACGTCACGGCGCATGCGCAGTGATGTCATGGTGAAGGCCCGGCACATAATCAGGGCCCTGCCGTAAAGTCCGCCGGAAAGACGGGCTCCTGCGCATGGAAGAATCCACACATCGAAGATGTCCGCTCCCTCTGCAGGGACTGGGCAGCCCTGCGGGAGCTTCGTTCTAAGGTGAGTATTTCACAATGAGCTAGTATGCGGTGCATACTAGCTCATTATGCTTTTGCCTTACAGGTTTTTGGAGGTTTTTTTTGGTATACAACCGCTTTAACCAATTAATGCCATGTTATTACATGAGGTGGGTGAAGGTCTAAAAAGTGGACCTTGCAAATGATGCCAAGGCACTTTAATGTAATCAAAATTTAATAAAGGATCCATAAAAAAAAATATCAGAAGTAACTGGACATGGGAAAACAAAAAAAAATTAAAAAGGTTGCTATATAAGGTGCCAGGAAAAGACGGTACTTGTACTTACAGTACAATAGAACATACAGCAATTAAATTCTGTAATTTTATGTAGACATTATGATGAAAACACATTGCTGTACTTGCTAGTTACCCTCAGCAATCCTCACATGTGAATACACAGAATCCTCGCTGTGTTCTCGGCTTAATGATTGAGATACATTTTGATGCAGATGAGAGTGAAAAGTTACCATTTGACTTTTTCCAATTGCATGCATAAGATCTATTAAAGGGCAAGAGGTAAATGTGGTTATCTTTAGCATATAAAATGGCCTGTTATTAAAAGCAAAACAGTCGCAGACAACCTTATTAATTTACAGGGTGTAAGATAGTGGGGCACAGCACCAAGCTGATGAATATAAGCTGTAGAAAAATGACATTTTCCTGGCACCAGTCTCAGCACAGCTGTTATTTATCAACTTTACTATTAACTACTTTTGCTGAGTGATTTAATTTTTCTTTTTTTTTTAACTAAAGCAACTAAAACTATCCAAATTATAGATTTCATACGTAGGATTATATAGACAGATTAGATCAGGGCTTCTCAAACGGGGATTCCTAAAACAATGGTGTCCTCAGCATCCCCCTGTAGGCTAGTGCTGCACTGGATTACCATTCACCCAGTCCTGCCATGCAGATAAATATCGGGGCAATGAGTACTTTTAAACTGTTTGGTTTCTGCATCCACACAAATGCAGCCCGCTTTTTCGTTCAGCCCGCTAAAATAATAAAAGCTCATCTATGGCCAGCTTTAGGAGTAGAGCACAAGAAAGGTAGGACAATGTCTTTACTAAGATATGAGGCTGTTACCACCTTAGAGAGAAAGGAGGATCTTGTATTTAAGACCATTTAACCTTGTGAAGAATTAGAAAAGGCTCCCAAGAAGAAAGGGCTGCTAACTCACATCTGATAAACGAGATACTCACCAATAAGGCCACCTTGCAGGAGAGATCCCCCAAGGGAAGTTGCAGAGGCATGGGTGCAAAGCAGAGAGGACCAGATTGAGAGCCCAAGAAAGCAAAGGGCACAGTAATGGGGGCCTGATACATGAGACACCTTGCTGATCATTTTAAGCCCCCCTTGCCAGTGTTAAATGGTCCAATCCCTGTAACTGCAAGAGAGCTTTTCAGTTAAACAGTAACTGGCTGGGAAAGAAAGCCTAAAAAAGTAAACTAATACAGGCATCACATCTAAGAATTGGGATGCTGCAAAATAGTAAGGGTTTGCTTTTGTGTTTAACACTGCTTTTCCTCCAGACATAAAGAGTGCCCCCTTGTACTCTGTAATGACCCTCAAGTGAATAACTGTGTATGGACCATTTATGTATTCATACATGGTGTTCACATCCCTCATTAATCTCCTTTTCTCAAGAGAGAATACATTCAGTTTAGATAATCTTTCCTCATAACCGAGGCCTTAAATGCCTCTCATCAGTTTGGTTGCCCTACTCTGCAATTTCAATATCCTTTTTGTGAACTGGCACCTAAAACTGAACTGTATATTCCAAATGAGGTCTTACTAATGATTTGTACAGGGGCAAAATGATGACTCTCTCTCTGGAGTCTATACATCTTTTAATACAAGGAAGTATGTTGCTTGCTTTAGAGACTGCAGCTTAGCATTGCATGCAAATATTAAGTCAATGATCTACCATAACACCCAGATCTTTCCTGACAATTGACACCCCCAGCTGTAGTCCTAGTATGTAAGATGCAGGGGTGGCCCAAGCATTGTGGGCGCCACCCCCCTCGCCATGTGCCCGGCCCCTTTCAGGATGCCAGGCACATGAATTCCTATGGCCAGAGGCTCTAATAAGCGAGTTCAAAATAGGGTGGGCTCGGGGCACAGAGAGTGCTCCCCGATCCCACCCAATTGTGTGACCATAGCGAATGAATTTTCACTATTTTCACACTACAGTTACTCCTCGCCCATCAGGAGGCAGGTCAGTGAGACATGTTTCCCGATTGGCCAAAGCGATGCTATTGGATATAAAATAAAGTGAGCTTGCGCTAAAGCAATGACATAAAAATTTTAACTATCACAAAATCAGCAGCCAGCACTATTTGTTGATCATCAAATATATAGTATAGGATAAAGTGAGAGGACGACACAGCAGGACAGTGCTGCGAGCCCCGCAACCGCCCCTGGTTCGGGGGCTGCCCAGAGGGGGGAGGGTTGGGCTGGTTATTTGCCGCCCCCCCCAAAGAAAAGCCCACTAGCCGCCACTGGTAAGATGCATGTTTTAGACCTCATGTGTATAACTTTACATTTATCAATATTA
Organism: Glandirana rugosa; assembly: GCA_018402905.1. Taxonomy (NCBI): domain Eukaryota; kingdom Metazoa; phylum Chordata; class Amphibia; order Anura; family Ranidae; genus Glandirana; species Glandirana rugosa. The sequence continues at coordinate 728,910 of BLSH010030658.1, forward strand.
AAGTAGTTGTAAGGGCATGAGGTTTTATACCTTCATGCATTCTATGGATGAAGGTAAAAAACCTTGTGTGTGCAGCAGCACCCCCTAATCCTTACCTGAGCCCCCTCTCGATCCAGTGATGTCCATAAGAACCTTGGCTCTCCGGGGACTCACACTCCTGATTTGCTTTTGCCAGCAGAGCAAAGCCATTGGCTCCCGCTGCTGTCATTCACAGGCAGTGAGCCAATCGGGAGATGGAGGGGGCTGGGCCGAACCGCGGTTCCCTGTGTGACTGGACACACAGACGCGGCTTGGGAGAGTGCCTGCTTGGGTGCCCCACAGCAAGTTACTCGCTGTGGGGGCATCCGGCAGGAGGGAGGGGCCAGGATCGTCTGTGCAGGACCCGAGAAGAGGAGGATCCAGGCTGCTTTGCACAAAACCACTGCACAGAGCAGGTATGTATAACATTTTGTTTTTTAATTTAAAAAAAAAAGAAGTTTAGTAACATTTTAAACCTTATTAAGCCTCATTTACCACACAGTTGTCCAACTAAACAGCATAGAAACTCCATAGAGGCAGAAGAGGCCCATCACCTACAGGACACTAGCAAAAAGCCAGGGTCTCATGGAGCAGGATGGGGTTATAGGGGTATACCCAAGGAAGGCATGTCCAAAAGCTTTTTAACTACAATAGCAGTGCATGAGTTTATCCCCGGAGTTTATCCCCTTTCCAAAAGCTTTGCCAAAGTCCAATTACCACAGAACCATATAACCCTGGACCTATGAATATGGGGGTATAACGTGAAAAGCTGGCAAATCGCCCTCTTGAAACAGTCACTTTATTACATTGAGTGGAGTGCACAAAATACAATGGCTCTGTAGTCAATCTGCAGGGCAGATTGGAGAAGACGTTGGTCAACAGTTTAAGAGGTGGGCATTTATTTGAGGAACGGATCATGGCATTTTAATATATAGAGGACACTGAAGCACGGGGACATTTTTGGGAAGCATGTGTAAAGGTAACGTTGACTTAAGATGTTTTCTGCTTCCCAAAATAAAAAATTGTTAATGAGTAGATACACACACGGAAGAAAATGAATCATCCTAATGAGAAAGTAGTGTGGATACCAAAAAAAGAACTGAAAATTGAGGCCTGTCAGCAGATTATAGTGGGAACTACACAATGCATTGCCTATTAATACGTCACCTATTAATTCTACAGCGGAAAGGGCATGTTGCCTCCTCAAAAGCACAGGACACAAGACACTGTGATTAGGGGAACTTATTAATAGACTTGTATTTACAATGTAGACCTTATGATGTAAAATCTGTGGTTTGTCAGTCACAGAAAATACTGGCCAAGCCTCACTCCAGTCACATAACACTGCCATTAAACTAAGGAATAAACAGGTTGTAATACTGTATGTTCACTAGGTATTCACTTTCTTTTTTTTAAATGTGAGCTACTAGTGGACATCTCTTTCTAACAAATGCATGTGTATGCAATTGCACAGGATGTCTTTACATAAATATCAGCTTTTTTAGGTAATGCAAAGCTAGCACTGACAGTTACCTTTGCGGACTTAAATTCTGAGTACCCTGGGGGTCCACAAACTGAGTTTTAAATATGGAAATACCATTATCCAGTATCAAAGCAGGTGGCAAACCACCCTGAATTGTTTAGGCTAAGAAAATAAGAATTTTTTAGTTGTCTGTAAAATCCTTCTTTGGGTGCAGTACACCACACAGACCCTCAACAACCAAGACCATAGGTTATATGTTGCTACCTTTAGATGAGGACAATGAAAAACAAGGTTGTTAGGACAGCCCATATGACCCCTTGAGCTCCCAGCAATCCTCATTTTTTTATTAGCAAGCAATAGGAGGAAAATGCCAGGGCACAGGGGAGGGTGGTATGTATCCTGTACGTGTACTGTACTCCAACAAAAGTATTTTATACTTTTATTTTAGACGAATAAAAACCCTGATTTCTTAATCATCTAATTCAGGACATAGGCTTCAATTATTCAAGACTAAGGGACATCCCAAGCAATACAACTGAGAGGTAGGCAATGCCACAATGGCAACAGGCCCAAAACAAGAGAATCTGGTTCCAAACTTGAAGAGGGGACGTGATGCAACTTACACTCAAAGTCTGAAGGCAGACGCTGGGACCAGGGCCTCAAAAACATAGAAGGTTGCGCCTGAAGCAGAAGAGCACCCGGTCCTGTAGCATTACTTGTGCTCAAAATGGTGCCACTGCCAAGAAGTACTGAGGTACCGACTCCATGGGTAGAATTATACACACAGAGTAGGCTACCGCCTGTCCAAATGTCACTCAGAAGATGCAGCACAACTATCACACAAAGAAAAAAGGGTTGCATGGTGCAGCATGCCTATAACACATAATTTAAAAAGTGCATAGCAGCCCTACGACACACTGCTCCCATCCTAAGGTATTCATACCGCCCACTGTCAAAGGACTACCTCCAGGAAAGGAGGGAGGGGATACATTAAAGGACGGAGAGGATACATTAAATGAGTTTGGGGGGGGGGAGGGCACAGTGAAATGGGCAAAGCTCTAGATTCACCATATCCAGGGGAGAACCCAGCAGATAGGGACTCCCCGGTTCAAGAGGACATACCCTCCTGTTCCATGGAGGGGGTCTTAAGGGAAAGGGTCACACTGGTGGAGATGGCCATTGCCCTGGACCTGTAGTCTAAACTTTCAGGTAGAAATCAGAATCATAAGCCAAAAATCTACTAGACAGAGGTCATCTGAGTGGACTAGCAAAAGCCTGGATATTGCAGGGGAGCATATATGGGCTGACCTAACAACTTTATCTGAACGTATGCTAACCAGAAGGTGGCAATCAATTTCACATGTGTGTGGGGGCATGCAACTCCTGGCTTGCATCATCATGACTGACACAAATGAGAGCATCTATGGATTTCTCTAATATGGATTGGTTTTACTATGACTTGTTAAGAAGAGGGAGTAGCCACATAGTTCCAAATTTTTGGATGACCGTTTTTCTGAATTTGCATTGGAATTGTTTTGTGGTCAAAAATGATGCAAACAGTGCTTAGCTCAGTCCCAAATTTGTTTGGACTGTAACAGCAACATCCTCTGTGTGATACCATATTATTTTGTGACACCACTAGGCATTGTACATAATATAATTCAGTTCAACAATACCACCTTATAAACCTATGCAGAAAATGCTATGCATGGGTCTTGATAAAAGGCAGAAGTCATCCAGAAACCCATCCTCCTGTGGGCTCTGTAGACAAAACAAGACTTTGCTCAAAGGTCTTTTGCACACGGATGCCTAAAAATTAGGGATGAATCGAATAGAGTATTGATGCCGATACCGAGCATTTACAGGAGTACTTGTACGCCTGCAAATGCTCCCGATGCCTTGCCCGATACCTGTACACTCAGGGGTGATCGGTGCGGCGGTGGGGGAAGTTACAATCACAATCTCCCTGTGTGGATTTTAATAAAGCAGCTAACAACCGCTTCTCCTCCTCTCCCCTCCGCGGCTTTCAGCTGCTTTATTGAAAGGCTATACAGGGGGATCGGTGATTGTAACATCCCTCACCGATCACCCCTGACTGTCCCTTGTATCCTCCTCCAGTCCCCCTCTGTGCTCTTCCACGTGCTCCTCCAGTCCCCTTCCGCATCCTCTTCTGTGCTCCTCCGGTACCCCCCCAGATCTTTCAGAACGGAAAGCGGAGGAAGGAGCCGGTAAATATGTAATTTACTGGCTCCTTTCTTTTCTGAATGGACAAAGTCACTAACTGTGTTTACGATGCTTCAATTTATGGAGAGGAGCTTCTGTCTCCTGTTTATTCATCTTCAGTGCTGCAGAGAAAGGGACTGGGGAACTCTGTGTCCTCAGTCCCTTTCCGTGTCTCAAAGGGGAGATGTTTAGACCCCTGGCATCTCACCAAAGCGCGCCCCCCGAGGTTGATTACAAAAAAAAGGAAACATTGTAGTAAATAAATATTTAACAGTAAAATTGTAAAAATTATGAAAAATAAAAGAAAAACACTGACATCTTCCACTCCCCCCCCCAAAAAAGAAAGCATTGTACAATTTTTTTTTTTTTTTTAAATGTAAAGAAAATGAATTAATGACACAGTCCATGCCTCATCAGTACCACCTATCGGTGCTGCATATTAGTGCCACTGTCACATGACAAAAAAAAAAAGTATCGGTAATTGGTATCAGCAAATACTTGAAAAAAAAGTATCTGTAATCAGTCTTAAAAAAGGGGTATCGGTGCAACCCTACTAAAAACAAAACTTTTTTTATTCATTCGGGTGTTTATTTTAACTGATCTTACTGCAATCCATTGTTTTTAATGGGCCTTTACACACAGGCACATAAACTTGCTCTGCATATAGATCAAGAAAAAAAATCTGTTTTGCTGGACAGTATTTTGCGCACATATGGCATCCCAAGAAACACTAGAAGAATTTTTAGTTTACTATACTGCCCATCCTCGCATTTTTACATAGGAATTTTCTGCCATACATCAGTACTGTGAACAAGTACCCATAATGTGTAATATGCGTTGTGAGCAAACCCCCACTTAAGTATCAAGATCTCAGTTTTTAGGCACCGACACTTTTGTAACTCAAAAAAAGTCCAAGTACAAGTTCATATAATAAAATCTCAATGATTTTATCTGGTAAAATTGAATGACATTTTTTAATATGTTTTTTTTTTTCCACATTACAGTGCTGGACTCATCTCCATAAGTAAGAGTTTCTGTACAATGTCCTTCAAATTAAAATGTGACAAGACTTCTGCTTAATTAAAAAATAATGGACACACTTTTAAAATAAAAGCATTCCCATTATAAAAAAAATCTGAAATAATTAAGTAAAACTGACCTATTGCTACCTTGCTATTTCAGACTAGCATATAATAGTAAAAGTAGAGAGTCACATAGGAGCAGCGAGGCAATTTAAGACTACAGAGAAGTTCCATTATGAAGAAAATACCAAGCAACAAACACAGCTAGCTGAAATGGGGTACTTAACATTACAGTTGCAGCATGAAGCATTCTCCCTATAGGGGAGCATTACATTTTATCCTAAACCCCCCCAAAATGGGTCACTTGTTAGCTGTGAATGAAACTGAACATTAGTATTTATGGCACTGTAATGTTATGGAACATTTCTATCTGCAGCCGAGAGTAAAAGGAAGAAAACAAATTACTTTTAACCATTTGGGAATGCTTCCATCTCTACAATTCATTTTTCCTGGGTAATCGCCCAGCCAATGTGGGGGAAATAAAATCAGGGAACTAAAAAGGTAGAAAAAGAGTGTTTTTTTGACCTGCACAAAAAAATATCTAACTAGCTATTGTGTAACAAGGATATCTGATATAAACCTTTCATTCTGAAAGAACTTGGCTGTATTTTCCAAGTATACCTTTAGATCAGTAGTCTCCAAACTGTGGCCCGCGGGCCGGATGCGGCCTTTGCTTGCTTTCATCTGGCCCTTAGGACACTATTCCACCCACTGATACAAGGTACTATTCTTCCCACTGGCACCAATGATAGGGCACTGTTTCTCTGATCATACAAGGCACTATTCCTTCTTCCACCAATAGTGATGATGGGGCACTATTCCTTTCAACAGCAAAGATTAGGCACTATTCCTTCCACCAACAGGAATGACGGGGCACTATTCCTTCCACTGACACCAACGATGGTGCACTATTCCTCCCACTGATGCCAACACTGGGGCGCTATTCCTCCCAGTGACACCAAAGATGGGGCTCTATTCCTCCTCCCACTGACCACCACGTCTGGGGCATTGTTTACTCCCACTGATGCCGAGACATTTTCTACTTCTACTGGCCATAGTCCGGCCCCCAAAAGTCTGAAAGACAAAAAACTGGACGTTTGAAAAATTTGGAGACCCCTACTTTAGATCCTTTAATGTAACGGGTACTTCTATAGCACCGTCAATTTAAACACACACACACACACACACACTATATTCACATCAAACCCTGCCCTCAAGAAGATTACAATCTAAGGGCCCTAACTCATAGAAACACATACTAGGGCAAGTTAGACAGGATCCAATTAACCGACCAGCATGGCTTTGGAGACTAACATGGATACTGAAAATTTGGCAGGCTAAAGCATTGCAATGCAGGCACAGCACAACCTCTGGGCCTAAATCGATGGGTGCTATAAAAGCATGCTAATTGTTACACTTCCTGAAAGCAGTAAACACTTTTCCACCACATCCATATTCTTATTGGTCAGTGAAGCTGCTGATTATAGTAAAGAGGAAATAGAAACACATACCAAGGATGCCAGAGAAGGAATTTTAAAGGTACATGCAGGCAGCGCTAGGTAAAGAGTTAAAGATCTGAACAAAATATTTAACATTTCTGTTTCTCCTGTGATAATAAGGTCCCACTCACACCTGAGCGATTTTCTGCTTGCAGCTCTAATATGCTCAACAAATAAAATTCCATTAATTTCAGTTGCCACATCTGAGCGTTTTGACGCCTGTAGCAAAACGCTTGAAGCTCAAAAAAGTACAAGAGCTTCCTTTAGGCAGATTGGGCCCCAAGGACTTCAATGGGAACGCCTGAAAAATGCTGAACAAGTTTTGTCACATTTCTTTCTTTCAATTGACTAAAATAAAAACACCTGAAACTTGAATACACTTGTACATTGCTTCTAATGTGATTCTAAAAATGCTTGCATTATGCTTTCAAAACCCTGGAATAAAACCGCCTGAAAATCGCTTTCCTCAAGTGTGAACGAGCCCTAAAATGGCAGATAATGTTTCCGTTATAAACATGGATATTTTTTCAAATGGGCAAATGTCTCTGTCACTTCCTAAATACACTTCTCTAACGGAGAATAAATTTAATTTACAGTTCAAAAGTATTGATGAACAGAATTTTTGTGCTCACTATAAAATGTTTCTCTTTGAGTTTATTAAAGGAACAAAGCTTAGATCAATCAATTAAAATCACACAAAGTGTCAGAAAGTCTCAGTTAGTAGCAAACTAGAGGTGCACCAAATGGAAATTTTGGTGCCTAAACGAAAAATTCAGGATGCACTTGACTGAAACCGAAAATTATACTTTAAAAAAAAAAAAAAAAAAAAATACATATTTTTTTATATATAATTGTATTATGTTCAAAATTTTTATTACAATCATGAATTTAAATGAATATGAATTTATTGTCGCCCATTATCAGCACCTTTAGCACAAGAAAAGCTAAAAAAAAAATGCATCCCTTTAAATTCTAAGTATGCCTTCACACTGGTCCGCTGCACTTCCATTGTGGTGTTAAAAATCTTGCTTGCTGCATTTTTGGTCAGTAAAAAAGCACAGAAAGCATGCATTAATAATACACCATGTTACATTTTTGATGTGGTTTTTGAGTCACATGACCTATGAATAACACACCATAAGCACAGTAAAATCGTGGCAAAACTTGCGTTTTCGGGGCTTTTACTAGCACTTTTGCTCTATTGGCAAAATGTCGAAAACACCATTTTCAGCTGCCAAAATGTCAGTGCATCTACAAGGATAAAATCTTCAATGTACACTAGAGGGGCAGGAGCTGTGCCCGTCAATAGAATCAGAAAAAGAAATTTTACTGTGAGTACAAAAGTTCTTTTTTCTCTTTGAATGACATCCAGCCAGCTGCTTGATAGAACATCTAAATAGGAACATCTTGAATCCACAGAGATAGGTCCTTCCTTCTTGGATGCCAGGCAAAAACCTTGTCTCTGTGGCAGTTGTAGAGATTTGGTCACCAGGTGATGCTGCCCCCGTAAGGCTTTTTACTTGCATTTAGTGTCCTCATCCTGCAAATAGTAGTATAGCCCACTGATTTCCTTAATTTTTCAAAACTGTGTTCTTCAATAAGACTAGAAATATATATTTTTTCAGGAAAACCAACAGAACGTCTGCAGAGTATGGGAGTCAAACATAGAGGTAATGGGGTCACTTCACCTGTAGAAACCCAGCCAGGCTGACCAATCACAGACACAGAACAGCAAAGGTCTGTGTAAAGAAGAAGTAAAACCTGATGCTCAAGACATGACTCCTACAGAAAAGTAGTCTTCCCTCTTTTCAATCTAAAAAAACCCCTAAAAGCATTTTATAGAATGAGAAGGAAGAGGAACAACTAACTTCACATTCTGCATGAGCAGGACAAGCAAATAAAGAACTGGCTCTTCCGGTTTCATTTCTTTAGTGATCTGAGTAAAAATGGAATTTGACACTATGGAGGTTACTGACATCACATACAGCACATAGAAACCGGTATCAGCTCTGCACAATGAGAATTTAGTGGTGCAACCACATTCTTTAAAGGTTTTTTTACCTTTACAAAATACTTCACAAGTAAAATATTTGTCTATTTCATTCCTAGCCTATAAAAATGTTTCCCTGGGAAGAACCCTGTTGAAAGATGGGGTCAATAAACATTTCAGGAAATACAGTACATTTTCAAAGGTATTCCATTCTGTTTTGGATCAGTTGGCTATGCTAAATACAAACGGTTACATTATCTTCAAGGATAGATGAAAAGCTGACGTTTAATCTGCATGTATTTTGTCTTCATTTGTTCACCCTTTCCCCCTCATCGCCATTCTCACTTTTACATAAAGCATTTCTCTTTCATTATGTGCATTCATTTAGACTAGAGGTGGCCATAGATGGAGCGAAATTTGGCTGCAGGGACCGGCCAAATTTCAACCCATGTGTGGCAACTGCAGTTGAACTCTGTTCAACCACCCTGTCCAATAAATGCAGCTCAATCAGTGGCTGCAGCGCTGATCTGTGTATTCTGAGAGCAGGGAATTTCCCCACAGTGAGGATACAATAAAATAGCAGGGAGGATTACCCCGTCCACCTCGAATCTATGGATGGGGGAATCAGTTCAGTTTTTCATTCAATTGAACCATGTATGACCAGCTTTAGTGATGTTCTCACCATTTCCCTGTGCTTCTCTATGCAATGCAGGAAGATCAAGGCTGGTGGCAGGGGCCAGCAGGGTGTTATATGTAGCTTGTTATCCTTGGTTTGCCACCCCCAGAATTATCGAGCAACAGCTGGGGAGAACAGGGTGCGACGATACCCAGAGAGAAAAGGAGGTGATCTCTGACTTGCTGCAGTTTCTAATGCAAACTGATTAATCAACTTCGGTACAAGTGAGGATCCTGTACAACTGTTCAAGAATGAAGGTAAGGCTGGAGTTCAGCTTTAGATAACTTATGAAATGTATTCTAAATGCCCTTAGTATACGGACACTGCGTAAGCAAATAAAATGTACAGCTGTTACTCAGAGCAACCAATCCAGAATGGCTACAACCACACACTGTACATAAAGACCTTTTTACGCTAGATTTCTAACAAACTTCCTAAGGGCCAGTCTATTGTCCTTCACAAATTTGGGGGGGGGGGGGCTGGACTTTTGGCCACTGGGAGAAGAGAATGCTCCACTATCAGTAAGCATAAACAAAATCTCAAGCTTAGTGGTCATTAATATTACTAATACCCCATTCATTATAGTTAATGGTGCCCAACTGGTGTCAGTGGGAGGAATGGTGCCCGACTCTTGGTGTCAGTGGGAGGAATGGTGCCCGACTCTTGGTGTCAGTGGGAGGAATGGTGCCCGACTCTTGGTGTCAGTGGGAGGAATGGTGCCCGACTCTTGGTGTCAGTGGGAGGAATGGTGCCCAACTACTGGTGTCAGTGGGAGGAATGGTGCCCAACTACTGGTGTCAGTGGGAGGAATGGTGCCCGACTCTTGGTGTCAGTGGGAGGAATGGTGCCCGACTCTTGGTGTCAGTGGGAGTATTAGTGCCCCAAGAGACTGGGGACCACTGATCTACAATAAGCTTATTTACAAATAATGAGCACATGTAAGTGGTTATTTGTAATTAACATCACAATTACCTACAACAGCTGTTGTGTGTTGTAAGGCATGTTAAGCCCCGTAAACACATTCTGAAAATCGGACGACAGATCGTCCGTTTTTATTTGCATTCTAATCTCAGATCGAATCGGAAGAGTGTACTAAAGTCACGAAAATTCTTGTACGACAGAATAAAAAAATCGGAAGTGATGTATTTATATTGTATTGTCGGACGACAACTGTACTGATTAAATGAAAATCGTACGATCTGGTATCGTAAGAGAACGATTTTCGAGTTTGTCCAATCGATTAATATCGGATGAACTGTCCAGATCGGCTCTCGAAAGCTCTATACTAACGATCCGGTTATCGTACGATTGCTTCCAAAGCGGGATTTTTCGTGCGATTTTCGGATCGTGTGTACGGGCCATTAGGTTTTAGACTTAGTGGTGTGTAAAAAAAAAAGTGAACCGAAAGAGGAGGTAAAGTGAATTTTCGGAGCATACATCATTACTCTACATTGACTAATTAAATATAGCTACTAAGAGGGCTCATGCATATGTATGCATTCTTCCTCACAGCACAAATGCACCTGCATACAGACGCTCATATACATGAATGGTTGTAGGTAGCTGTACACCGGTACATTACACTACTTGGGAAAAGTGGTGCATGTGTATAAATCCCCAAATGTAGACCGTCTACCTTCAGAGACTTACGTCTGTACACAAGTGCCACTTTACACTGCACCACCGTCTACAAGCGCCGAGTATGGATGGCTGCACATAGTTCCATGGGCTGTCACCAAAATAAGCCAGTGTGTTTACACTAAGGAATGTGTCCATGTGCATGAGCCTATATTAGAGAGACTAAAACTGGCATTTGGTATTTTCATTACAATATTTTCCAATTATACAAATTTAAGGAACTTCAGAAACGTGGCTTTTTCCATTTTAACAGGAGGAACAAAGTTCAGTCAATTTTATATTCCGTTCTTCACAGTGTAAGGTTAGGAAAAAAAGAAATACTTGATGGGAAATGGTTTCTCCAAAAAAAGAGAAGGGAAAATGGGAGAAAAAGAAAAAGCTAAATAAATATAACAGCCACAACTCCCAACCATGGAAAAATGACTTCACTTACAAGTCTCCACTTATGACACAAGTCTAGCCAGTGCAGAGGTGGTAAGAAGATCGGGTCACTTGGATCCTCCTACACTGACATCAGTCAAAATTAAGGGGAATCTGGAAAAGGAACAACATTGAAGCTGCCAGTGCTGACTTGTTTTTGAAGGTGCAGGCCCAGAGCCGTCATCATGATCCTAGTTTGACAACTTAAAGTCTACATGTAATATATTGCAGCTTGCCAGTCCTTAGATGTGATGGCTGCATTCATTATCTTTTCACCTGGTGATCATGAACCTACTTCCTGTATTAAGGAGACAAACTGTGTTGTCACCTTAGCACAAAAAAGTGTTAGGACTACAGAAAATCTATCCTTCTCCCAATCACCATATCATAGGGAAAATCCTCTAACCCACGGAAGTCAACATCGTTTTTTTCTCGATTTACACTTCCTCCCTGGGTCAACTGATAACCTCCCATGGCTTCTGCTATCATTTATATGTCAATGGCACCCAAATCTATCTCTCTACCCCTCAGCTCACCCCATCAGTCTCCTCACAGATCACTGATTTACTAACAGACATATGGATGTCACAGCACTTCCTCAAACTGAATCTATCTAAAACTGAGCTCATGATATTTCCTCCCCCACATGCCCCTTCCCCTAACTTCTCTGTTAAGATCAATGGCACAACTATTAGTGCGTCCCAACATGCCAGGGTGCTAGGGGTAACCCTAGACTCTGAACTGTCCTTTCAGGACCACATCCAATCCCTGTCCAAATCATGCCACCTCAGCCTCTGCAACATCTCTAGAATACGTCCCTTTTTAACAAATGACACCACCAAGCTTCTAATTCACTCTCTGGTTATCTCTCGCCTCGACTGCTGCGACTGTTTCCTCATTGGATTACTTTTACATACATTATCCCCCCTTCAGTCCATAATGAATGCTGCTGCAAGACTTATCCACCTTACCAACCACTCAGTGTCCTCCACCCCTCTCTGCCAATCTCTTCACTGGCTTTCACTCACCCAACAAATAAAATTCAAAGTACAACAATAATTTACAAAGCCATCCACAACTCTGCCCCCAGCTACATCTCTAACCTAGTCTCAAAATACCAACCAAGCCACCCTCTTCGGTCCTCCCAAGACCTCCTGCTCTATAGCTCCCTTGTCACCTCCTCCCATGCTCGCCTCCAGGATTTCTCCAGAGCTTCTCTCATCCTTTAGAACTCCCTACCCCAATCTGTCCGACCGTCTCCTAATCTATCCATCTTCAGACGATCCCTGAAAACCTCTCTTTTTAAAGAAGCCTATAATGCTTCTATCTAATACACTGTCTTACTTTCTACGTCAGCTCATCCCCCACAGCTATTACCTTTTGTATCAATTGACCCTCCCTCTTGGATTGTGAGCTCTAACAAGCAGGGCCCTCTGATTCCTCTTGTACCAAATTGTGATGTAACTGTACTGTCTGCCTTCATTTTGTAAAGCGCTGCGCAAATTGTTGGCGCTATATAAATCCTATATAATAATAATAATAATAATAAAGGATAAATTCACCTTTAGTAACATATTATAATATATTGCATTATAACATGTTATATATGTTGCATCCGTATGTTGTCACGTGTAACAAGTTACTAATGCAGCAGCCCCACTCACCCCCTGATCAGCAACTGTGACAGCGGATGAGGAGTCCTCTCCCCACACTCACTGTCACATTTTAAAACAACAAGGTTGTGCAGGGCTCCACCCACACAACAGAGTCATTCATTCAGAGACCTGTGAACAAATTAACGATAGGTCCCATCTGCCCTTGGTACCTAAATGGGCTGCACATATTTAGGCAAATTTAGGCACCGAGCACAATTGTTCTCAAAGAGTAACTTCACTCTTCCCATACTTTTCTTTTTCCCCTCTTACCTTGTCCTCAAAAGACATACTTACATCCCTGGCAAATTGTCTGCTTCACAGGTGGTCCCACAATGATGCAAAATGTGCTGTAGATAGCCCAGCACATGTGCACTGTTGTGTAGATCACCTGAAACATGCACAATGTTGTGTAGATTGCCTCAAAGCCTCCTGAGATGCATGATGTGAGATGCGGGCAGCTGGGACTATGCCATTCTCACCTAGGCAAGAAAGGCAGAAGCCCCAAGTCTTTTTTTTTTTTATTGTGTTACAGGAGGTGGACGAAGCAATGTAAAGAAGAGAAGTGAGTGTAGCAGAGAGGTCCACTTTAAGTAAAGAGGAGGGAAAAGAATTAAAAAGAGGTTTTAATGCAATGTCTGTGTGACTCCCTTAATTGGGCTACAACAGAGATAAGGTTCATAGCACCTGCGGGTTATTGGGTCAAGAATAACCTGCAATCTGTGGATCTAAGCTTTTTAAAAGTGCCCTTAAGTTTACAGTAAAACCTAAGCTCTTGTCCCACATGACTATTCTGGGTATTCACTTGTTTCACAGGTTCCTTTTAAAAACACCAGATTTTTTTTTTTCAATTGTTTTTCTTTAGTAAAAATAACTCGACACACAGCCATTAATGTCTAAACAGCTGGCAACAAAAGTGATTACATCCCTAAATGAAAATGTCCAAATTGGGCCCAAAGTGTCAATATTTTATGTGGTCACAATTATTTTCCATCACTGCCTTAACCCTCTTGGGCACGGAGTTCACCAGAGCTTCACAGGTTGCCACTGGAGTCCTCTTCCACTCCTCCATGATGACATCACAGAGCTGGTTGATGTTAGTGACCATGCACTCTAGGGTTTAGGTCTGGAGACATGCTTGGTCAATCAATCCCCTTTAGCCAAAGCTCTTTAGCAAGGCAGCGGTCGTCTTAGAGGTGTGTTTGGGGTCGCTATCATGTTGGAATACTGCCCTGCGGCCCAGTCTCTGAACGGAGAGGATCAGGTTCTGCTTCAGTATGTCACAGTACATGTTGACATTCATGGTTCCCTAAATTAACTATAGCTTTCCCAGTGCCGGCAGCACTCATGCAGCCCCTGACCATGACACTCCTACCACCATGCTTGACTGAAGGCAAGACACACTTGCCTTTATACTCCTCATCTGGTTGCCACCACACACGCTTGACACCATCTGAACCAAATCAGTTTATGTTGGTCTCATCAGAATACAGGACATGGTTCCAGTAATCCATGCCCTTAGTCTGCTTGTTTTCAGCAAACTGTTTGCGGGCTTTCTTGTGCATCATCTTTAGAGGAGGCTTCCTTCTGGGGCGACAGCCATACAGACCAATTATATGCAGTGTGCGGCGTATGGCCTGAGCACTGACAGGCTGACCCCCACCCCTTCAACCTCTGCAGCAATGCTGGCAGCACTCATACATCTATTTCCCAAAGACAACCTCTGGATATGACGCTGAGCACGTGCACCCAACTTCTTTGGCCGACCGTGGCGAGGCCTGTTCTGAGTGGAACCTGTCCTGTTAAAGCGCTGTATGGTCTTGGCCACTGTGCTGCAGCTCAGTTTCAGGGTCTTGGCAACCTTCTTATAGCCTAGGCCAGTGATGGCGAACCTTGGCACTCCAGATGTTTTGGAACTACATTTCCCATAATGCTCACCTACTCAGCAGAATGCATGAGCATCATGGGAAATGTAGTTCCAAAACATCTGGAGTGCCAAGGTTCGCCATCACTGGCCTAGGCCATCTTTATGTAGAGCAACAATTCTTTTTTTCAGATCCTCAGAGTTCTTTGCTATGAGGTGCTATGTTGAACTTCCAGTGAACAGTATGAGAGAGTGAGAGCGATAACACCAAATTTAACACACCTGCTCCAAATTCACATCTGAGTAACACTAACGAGTCACATAACACCGGGGAGGGAAAATAGCCAATTGGGCCCAATTTGGAAATTTTTTACTTAGGGGTGTACTCACTTTTGTTGCCAGCGGTTTAGACATCAATGGCTGTGTGTTAAGTTATTTTGAGAGGACAGCAAATTTACACTGTTATACAAGTTATACACTCACTACTGTACATTGTACATGCACACTACATAAATGCATTTTTCTGAATTCAAAGCACAGGAAGAACAACCCTGTACCATCTTTTGCTCACTTACTTCTTCTACTATTTATTTCTCTTAAGTACACCCAAAACGTGTAAGTGGAAGAAAACGGCTGTGGAAAAAGTTAGGACGCAGGCTGACATTATATACAGAGCTATGCGGCTCAATGGGCAAATGGTTTCAGGCTGGTTTTAGAAGTCATTTGTGCTGTGTTCAGTCTAATTGCTTTATTGACTTAAAATGCATTATTCACAGCCATTCAAGCTCAACTACAACAGATTGAGAGAGAAACTGAGCACACATGCCTTTGGGGGATTAAAGATGGCCGATTACACAAATAATTTACCTAGGCACGAGTCATCTGTGGATAGGAAGGCTTAACTGCTTTGTATTGCCCATGAGGGGGAAATGTGAAATTTCTCACTAGGGAAATATTTTGCAGGGCACATAGAAGCAAAACCATGAAGTGTCTCATCATTCTAAAAAGTACTACAAACTTCAAAAACAACATTAAAAAGTCTTCTTTCTTATATCACATTGTTCTCACACAATACAAACTACCACCATGTAGCTAATGAAGCTGTATAAAGTGAATTGCACACCAGAAACCTATTGCAAAATATTACCCACGACCCTAAAGTGGAACTTTACCCATAACACCTTGATAAAAGTAATGTTCTTTAGCAAGAAACATACATTCCACATATGACAATTATGCTGCCAAAAATGAGTGTGTGCTGTTACTGTTTCTTCTTGCTGGATTCTGCCATTTTGCTGAAGCCCAGAGCCTCTGAGCAGCAGTAAATCTTTAGGCTGTCAGCAGATCGGCCTCTACAAATTCGGCACCGTGTCTAAAAACAGAGAGAAACTAAGCATGTGCAGAGCGGGGTGAGGCAGTGTATTACTGGATTTAAACAGTATATGCACTTATTTTTAATGTTTTACATAGCTATACCTGCAAAAAGGGCCAGCATGGAGTGATCTATCAGCACGTCATTTTCTGACTAAAGTTCCACTTTAATTTTTGCCATAACATTAACAAACCTTTCTAAAGCTGCACACATGGTTGAAACCTTGCTTCTCTATTGTTTTGAAAAGTGATGTAGAAGGCATGGTTTCCAGTCTCTATGAGCAGGTAATCGTTATGACCACCTATGTGTCCCCCACATGACCCAGTGCTCATTGTAGCTCCACATTGCTGAGCCAGATAAGGGTAGGGTAAGGCAATATAGCCAGCTTTAGAAATTAAGAAATTGTACTTGATCTTTTTGTCCATCAACATGCAGAAAAAAACTAAAAACCGGATGACCCCTTTCTAATTGCTTTAATAGATAATGAAGGAAAAGTGACGCGACTCAAATTTATTTTCTTTTTTTAATCTCTAAACACGGTAGCAAAAATGAAATGTCCATACATAATGATAGTTTTTACCAGCTGTCAAAAGACTTACACCCTGTAAAAATATGTATTTAAGTTTTTAGAGAGACAGTTTATGAAAGAATTTACCTGGATTTCCAACCCATGCAATCCATACATACAAAGAAACCAAAACAAATAAGTTCAGAATACGGAAAATTGTTATCATACTTACGGTAATTTTCCTTTCCTGGGAGCTCATCACGTCAGCCTATGAATGGGTGAGCTCTGACCCCACAGGACAACCCCCTGCTCAAATAAAAGGAGTGCTTCTCCCATACCCCAGCGTTCCTAACATGACCTCGCAACAGAACACCAGGGCGGGAAACCCTAGGCTGACATGATGAGCTCCCAGGAAAGGAAAATTACGGTAAGTATGACAACAATTTTCCGTATTCCTGGGGCTAATCATGTCAGCCTACGAATGGGATGTAGCTAGCATAAAAAGAAAGGGCGGGACCAAGCAAAATAAAGAAATGTATCAAAAGACCACAGAGAAAGCAAAGAAACAAGCACCAAGGTGCCCAAAGCCCAGGAAGTGCCATCCAATCACGTTTAAACAGTAATAGTAGGTGGAAGCGTTCAGGGACTTGCAGCTGGCAGCTTTACAGCATTTCCACTGGAATCCTGGCGTGACTTGCCCATGAAGCCGATGTTGCCATTGTGGAATGTGCATGAACCCCCTCTGGAGGTGAAAGACCCGAAGTTACCTATGCCCATCCGATAGTTTGGACTAGCCAAGAGGAAAAGGATTCTAGGTGGGGCCATTTGACCCATTTTAGGACCTACTGATAGATGAGCCAGTTATCACCAGCCTGAACTTCTGCGTTCTATGCCGATACATGGAAAAAATGACCTAAAAATTGTATCCACCCTTGACCAATCTTCCGGTCCCAAAATTGCAGACAAAGATTGCACCACTTCCCAACTTAGATGAAAAGGTCCAACCTTTCGAAGAAAAGATGGAACTGGATTAAGAAACAGTCCATCTTGAAACAGCTCACAATATGGAGACTTGGCTAGGAAAGCTTGGATTTTTCCGAGACCCGACTGGTTGTTTATTTAGCTATACAGTTGCTTGCATAAAAGGTGCCACCAAAGTGATCTTCTATGCATGAACAGTTAAAGCTGAAACAGTTGACAGCTGGACAGAACTATAGCTAAGCCCTTTGTCTAGGGCAGATTGGAGGAACTCCTAGACCTCAATACAAGAGGAAGACTCAGGATTGAATCGAATAATCACTGCCTCCCCAAAGATCTTTTCCACAAGCTATAGTATGTAGCATTTAAGGATATCTTCCATGATTCGAGCAGCATCCACTGAACCTCTTCTGCAATGCCCGCCTGGGCTAGCTTGCCTTTTACAAATAACCAGGCCATCCAATTGAGCCATATTGGGATGAGGCATAACGTCTGAGTACCAAAGATCTCTGAGGTGATATCAGCGGAGTGATCAACAACTGCCTCAACAGCGGAAACCATGAACGGATTGTGTTCAGGATTAGAAAAGTTTGAGGTAAAACGTATACAGGCCAGAAAATCCAGCGCTGGGACAGAGCATCCTGACCCCTGGCACTTGGATGGAAGAACCATGAGAAGAATACTGGCAGCCGAGGACTGACAGGAGATGCCATTAAATCCACTTGTGGGGTGCCCCACTGAGCAAAAAGTTGTAGGAAACATCCCATTTGTTTACATCCAGATAGCATATGCTCAAAAAGTGTCTGCTCACGTATTCTCTATCCCGGAAAGGTACAAAACTGACAGGGACAAAAGATTGCACTCCGGAAACCGAAAGATGTGTACCGCAATCTGCCAAAGGCTTCTTATTCCTCCCTTATTCGACACATATGCTACTTCTGCCTGTCTGAATCCTCACAATGGCTTTGAAGCAGTGGTGCAAAGGCCAGTAATTCCTCCTGTGCTGCCATCAACTCTAGAACGAGTAATCACTGCCTTCAATCCTCCTTGAGCAAACTGTTTCTTACAGTAAGCTTGACCCACTACTGGAGTAATGCAAACGTAAGGCCATTGAGACCAGGTCACTGGGGAGACTGCTGCGTTCATCAATACCCTCATACAATGTTTTGCTGATATCAAATGACTCGTCCTCAGAGCGCAAACCATCAAGATCAAGAGGGGTATCATCTGTGGAAAGGACACCTTCCCCACTACTGTCGATTGAGACACCCAGATACTATAACCTCTGTGAGGGAACTAGCTAGATCTTGCCGAAGATGATCAACCAACAAAGCTCTGTAGCAGCTCCAGGGACCTCACCCGATGATTCAGAATCCCTTTAACCACTTGCCGACCGCCGATCGGCATCTGACGGCGGCAAAGTGGCTCGTTCCCGCAAAACGCCGTCATACGACGGCAGCTGCGGGAACGAGTTTAGTGAGCGCGTGCGCACCGCCGGAGGCACGCCCGCGCGCTCACTGTGTTCGGGAAGGGCCAGGGAGCGGGTGCGGCGGCTTCGATTGGCGCCGGCTACCCGCGATGGCCCCCCCGGAGCGAAGGAGTGGAGGTCCGTGTATGTAAACACGGACCTCCGCTCTGTGTGAGGGGGAAGGGCTGTGATCACAGCCTTCCTGTACGTGAAGGCTGTGACCACTTCCCTTCCCCAGATAGTGCAGCCCCCATACAGTTAGAACACGCCCAGGGAACATAGTTAACCCTTAGAGCGCCCCCTGCAGGTTAACCCCTTCACTGCCAATGGCATTTACACTGTAATCAGTGCGTTTTTATAGCACTGATCGCTGTATAAATGCCAATGGTCCCAAAAAAGTGTCAAAATAGTCCGCCATGTCCGCTGAAATATAGCAGTACCGCAAAAAAATCGCAGATTGCCGCCATTATTAGTAAAAAAAAATAAATAAATAAAAACCCCAAAAATGAATTCTCATCATCCGTAAACGCGACCACTTTTGCGCAAACCAATCAATAAACGCCGATTGTGATTTTTTTTATCGCAAATATGAGGAAGAATATAAATTGGCCAAAACCGATGAAAAAAAGTTTTTTTATATTTTTTTTTTTGATTTGTATTTTAGGAAAAAGTAAGAAATTTGGGTTTTTTTGCAAAATTGTTGCTCTTCTTTTGTTTATAGCGGCGATCAGAAATGACGCAGAGGTGATCAAATACCACCAAAAGAAAGCTCTATTTGTGGGGAAAAAGGGACGCAAATTTCGTTTGGGTACAACGTCGCACGACCGCGCAATTGTCAGTTAAAGCGACGCAGCGCCGAATCGCAAAAAGGGCTCCGGTCCTAAAGCTGGAAATCCTTCCGGGGCTGAAGTGGTTAAATTACTTCCGCTGCTTTCCATCTAAAGGCATCTCACCAGCCTTAGAAAGAAGGAATTAAAAAGCAGACAGAGTAGGTCATCCTATGTAAACTCTTCTTTGGAAAAGTCCGAACAAGGTTGGTCAGCCTGAGAAAGCTCTTCAGTCCAGTTACTGGCTTCGGAAGGACAACTGGACCTTACCAGAATAGTTGACCCTTGTAAAAGCGAGTCCAAACAGCTCTTTTAGAGTGTCTTGACCTCATGTGTAATGAATTGTGACAATTGCAAAAGCAGGATTCATAAAGTCATGTGCATGCACATTTTAGCAGAAGCTAAAGAGGGCTGCTTTTCTGGGGAAGCAGACATGCCCTGTCTCCTGTCTTCTTTAGTAGTGCTGGTCTTTATTTGGGTTTGGAATTTGCTTTTCTGCAGAAAAAGGCAGCAAGAAAAAACATTTAGCTTGTTCAATGACTATTAAGCAGCAGTGCAGTGACTCCCAAAAAGGAAGCTCAGTCATGCAGTAATAAGGAAAATGTCCACTCCAGTCATGATATTGCACATTGAGAGTAATTTACACTCATATGCCACCCTCGAAACCAGCAGAGAGGCTCCCTGATAGATGATGCATTTAGCATGTGAACACAGGGACCATATTCCAGTGGAACAAGATGGACAGCACAAGGTTTGTTCAGGCTAGGTAGGAGCCATGTGTCAATTTCCTGGACCTGGTCCCTTCACAGTTTGAGAGGAAACAACTACTTTAGAGAGTATTGACCACATGTTTACTGAATGGGACAACCTGTTAGGTGTCGTCATCTTGTCTTTGGCTGCTTGAACCAAAAGAATTCACACAGTCCTATTCCATCTGCATATTCTCTTGGAAGAGTCTGGAAAGAGTTGATATGCCCACAGAGGGAGTGAAAACCACTCCTTTAGAGTGCATTAAGTTCACTGCCCACATGTTTAATGAATGTGACAACCTAATTGGTGTTGACATCTTTGTCCTTGGCTGCCTGAAGCAGCAAGATTTGTACAGTCATATTTATTCGTATCTTCTTTTGGATTAGACTGAAATGAATAGTTTGCCTGGGAAGTCCTTGAGCCCCTGGCGCATTGCCAGAATAGGCAACCCCTCACTGGGCCAGTGGAAAAATTCCTTTAGACTGTATTAACCACATGCTTAACAAATGTCACAACCTGTTAGCTGTCATCATCTTATCCTTGGTTGCTTGAACAAAGCAGTATTCTTGCAGTCATGCTCATCCTTAATCTCATAGGAAGAGTCTGAATAGGATTGTTTGCCTGGAAAGGCTTGGAGACTATTCATTGTTGGAAAAGGTACCCCCTTCCCAGAGTGAGTGAAAACACTCCTTTAGAGTGTATTGACCATGTGCTTAAACAAATGTGACAGCCTGTTAAGTGTTGCCATCCTTATCCTTGTCTGCTTGAGCCAACAGGATTCAGACCATTACATTCATGTGTATCCTCTCTTGGAAGAGAGTCTGGAGAGAGTTGATTCTCCCACAGTGTGCGTGAAAACCACCCCTTTAGACTTTGTCTCCACTAGTGCGACTAGTCATGCGACCCTGGACACAAAGTTGCATGACAAGTCACAGCCCATTGATCTCAATGGCACCTGTTCCCATCAATGCGACTCTTAAAATCAGCAACTTTGAAAAGGTGCCTGCACTACTTTGATGCGACTTTGGAGACACACCAGTGGAAATGCAGCCCAAGAGTGTATTGCCCACATGTTCAATGAATGTGACAATCCTATAGGTGTCATCAAGGCACATACAGGGTTTTGCCTCACAAGGCATAAGTGGCAAAGGACCACTTTAAGGCAGTGCTTGATGCCTGCCAACCAGAGGGACTAAATGTTAAAAGCCCATAGTTTATTTTACATATACCTGAAAAAAAAACTTTTACCTGCATGGTGCCCCTTACATTTTTAGCAATGACTGGCTACCAGGAAGCATTGATGTTCATGGCTTAGCAATATAAGCAAATGGTTTTTCAGCAAACTGGCAGTAAGGAGGACAAGGAGGTAACCACACATAGTCTTACTGCACAAGGACCTCTTGACTTCACTTAAGTCTCTGTAACAAATCAAATCTCTGATAAACTGGATACTAAGCAAGAGTCATTTGGTAACTCAATATACCAAAAGTTACCCATCTACTTCAAAGATAGCCCTGCAGATGAATACAGTAGTCCAAAACAAATTCAATACAAAAGGAATAGCTTGTTAGGCAACAATCCTCTAAGGGGTTAACCACAGGTAAAGGGAGGCTGAATCAGCAGCTTCCCAGACCAGAGACCTGACATTAGCACAGGTGGATGTAAACCCACCACCCACTCAGTATAGACTAATGACACAGTATTAACCACTTGCCAACCTGCGGTTGACGGCGACAAGATGGCTCTGCTAGGCAGAGCTGCCAGATCGAGCACTGTGAGCTCGCGCGCTCACTGTGTTCCGGGGGGGCCAGGGAGCGGGTGCGGCGGACTCGATCTCCGCCGGCTACCCGCGATGCCCCCCCTGGAGTGAAAGAACGGAGGTCCGTGTATGTAAACACGGATCTCAGTTCTGTGAGGGGGGGGGGGGGGGGAAGGACTGTGATCACAGCCTTCCTCTACATGGAAGCTGTGATCACTCCCCTTCCCCTGCCTGGGCAGCCCACATACAGTTAGAACACACCCAGGGAACACAGTTAACCCTTAGAGCGCCCCCTGCAGGTTAACCCCTTCACTGTCAATGGCATTTACACAGTAATCAGTGCATTTTTATAGCACTGATCGCTGTATAAATGCCAATGGTCCCAAAAAAAAGTGTCAAAATGGTCCGACATGTCCGTTGCAATATCGCAGTACCGCAAAAAAATCGCAGATCGCCGCCATTACTAGTAAAAAATAAAAATAACCCCAGAAATTAATTCTCATCATCCGTAAACGCAGCAACTTTTGCGCAAACCCGCACAACTGCGCAATTGTCAGTTAAAGCGACGCAGTGCCGAATAGCAAAAAGTGCTCTGGTCCTAAAGTGTGAAATCCTTCCGGGGCTGAAGTGGTTAATGTATATATACATGCAGGCCTCCTGCATCTATCCCTACCTTTCAAATATCCTTCCTGTAAGCACTAGTAGCTCTGTAAACCTCTGAAATCAGAGGGTGTCTGTGTTTGCTGGAGTTTGGTGGGTGGAGTTGTGATGTCACAATCCTTCCCACCCACCCGAATACTGAGATATTGAGGAGGGAGGGAGGGGGAGTGTAAAACTTTCTCTGCTGTGTGAAGGAGATAAGCAAATTGCTTGTCACTCACAGAGCAAGGGGCGGATCGACTGTGTATTTCCCTGCTAGTTGGACTTTCTCTTCCTGAAAAAAGATAAGCTCATTACTCACAGTTGGATTAACGGTTTGTGGCAAGACTGGGCACAGATGATATGACATGCTATACTCTACCAGGCAGAATTTTTTTTTTTTTTTTTTCGGGTTTACATCCACTTTAATTGAAACAAACTCAGCTACATCATAAGCAGGACAAAGATAAAATAATAAAAAAAAATCTTGTTCAGTACAGAAACAAAAAGGCAGGATCACAATAATATTCTGCAACGTGCACAGCTTACCTATAGCTAGTACAAATCTCTTCTCTTTTTTTTTCAAAGTAGAGTGAGGGTGGCGATACACTACACAACCTCTCCCAGATCCACCTTCCACCATGCAGTGCAAGTGTGTGCCTGATTGCACACAAATTAAGTAGGTTTTAATCTCACACTACATCAGTGGTTCTCAACTCCTGTCCTCGGGACCCACTAACAGGCCAGATTTGCAGGATAACTGAAATCATCACAGGTGATATCATTTGCTGCTCGCTGATTGCAGTATTCTAGTCTGCATCTCCCCAAGTTGATACTTAAAATCTGGCCTGTTGGTGGGTCCTGAGGACAGGAGTTGAGAACCACTGCACTACATGGTTTTGGTAAACCTAAGGAAAGCCGAACAAGAACTGCGCAGTGCCTACGCTTTACAGCAAGCTGCTGTGGAACTCAAGACATTCTAGCAGCCATATGGGGATCTGAACAAACCAGAGAAACATCAGTGAATGAAGTAAGATACATTACAGACAAAATAAAAAGATAAAATCAGGCATAATGACCCACCCCCCTCCCCCCAAGCGGGGGGGGGGGGGGGGGGACCA
>BLSH010030658.1:760589-773163 GCA_018402905.1 Glandirana rugosa
GTTCTTGAATTTGACTTATATAGTCGTCCCAAGTGTATTTTTTGCCAGGAAAGTAGTGTCGTGCAGAAGAGTACAATAAAGTAAGCCGGGTGGTCCGGAACGTAAGAGAAACAACGTAACAAACGTAAAACGTGTGAATGGACGAAATGGGTATCCATCTCCTTGAAGTAATTTATTAAAATAAAGGTTTGACCCAGAGAAAATACCGGACGACGGTAAAACGAGGAGTTCACTCCTTATTTCGTGAAATTGGGGAAGGAATGGCCCGTGAATTTGGGGGGACGCAAATTTTATTTGGGTACAACACCGCACGACCGCGCAATTGTCATTCAAAATGCGACAGCGCTGAAAGCCAAAAATTGGTCTGGGCAGGAGGGGGGTTTAAGTGCCCGGTAAGGAAGGGGTTAAAGTGCTTTATTCCTCACTTGAGGAGCAAAATGGCAGCAGGCCATAAAAGAGACCCAGTTTGGAAATAAAATTATTTAATGAAGTTCCTCTACCTATGGGTAAAGCAGGTAAGTGTGCAAAATGCAAACAATGCAACAAAGAGAATGCAAGGCCTGGTGGGCCGAATGAAATAACATGAGAAGACGTGCTGTGATGAAAGGACCGTTTTTTATGTGAACCCTGCTGATATATTCAGTTTAAGTTCTTGTTTGTTTTTTTAAAGATAGTTTGTTTATGTACTTCAGTTACTGAACACTGATGTTTAAGCAAATACAAGAACATGTAATATAAGGTTATTATTTTAATTAAATAAAAGCATTTGAGTAGTTCTCCAACTATGTGTGATTAACCTATTAACCTAAAATCGGTTCTGATATCACAGTTTTACTAACCTGACAGCTTATTATTCTAAATAGGAAACCTTCATTATATTTGCAATTATTAAAGATTCTAACTAGCAGCAAGAATACGTCCTTACATTTAAAGAGCACCTGTCATTTCAGATCCATCATGGCAGTGCCTGTTAGCGGGCATCCACTCACCTGCTGCCGCCACGTCCCTCACCTTGTTGTGCCACTGCCACCTCACCAGCCTTCCCATTAAAGTGAATGGGACTGTCGGTGAGTCAACAGCGGGTCAGAGGAGGAGCCGCAGCGGGACAGAGATGACAGGTGCTCTTTAACATTTATGATTTAAATCAAGTTGATTTAATTCAAACCCACCCTGCCAACCAGTATGGAAATTGCCAATTAACACTTCTCTGTTTAATATCACTTTAAATAGATTTTAAAAAATGCCATTGGCCATAGTCTGTAATTTTCAGATTTCCTATTCTCCTATGTTGAATCAAATGATATGAGCACATACAAGTATGTAGAGTTATATGGGTGTCAGATGGAAAAAAAACATGAGCTTTGTCTATGTGTATGCCAACTCCCTTCTGTTCAATTCAAATAAACAGCTGATATTTCATGCAAGTTCAGGTTTTTCTTTCTGTTCACAATTTTACTAATAGTTATGCACATACATTATCTCCTGACAGTTTTGTGACACCAGGACTGCTTTCACAATACAAATGCATTCATCACACATTGCATATCCACATAATGTTTACATTAAAATATTTCAGATGAGGTCGTCTTCATTCACCGTGTCCTCACAAAATGTAATGTAAGTTTTGTTTATCGTTGGCTGTCTAGTTTTATATCCACTTTAAAAACTATTCAGTGATTTGGGGTCTATATTCCAAATAACTGAATCAAAGTTTCAAGAGACAAAAGGTGTATAACATGCATGGCATGACAACCACTATATATAAATTATGCAGCCTTAATTAAAAGATAAATCTTCCAAATCATTGAAATTAAACCACGATTCACCCTCACACCAACTGTTAGGCCAATGCCCGGCTGGACTGCAAGGAAATGTCTTTTTTTATCAGAAGCAGTCACATTCAAGGAATGGGATATACACCATTACACATTATACATGAAGCCGCAAGCAGTTACAGTCGGCTGCCCACAAATAAGATGCCAGCGCCGGGGACCTGAAGACCCACGAAGAAACGGCCTGGGAGAAAACAGCACTAGATCCTTGGGCAGGTAAGTGTCTGTTTATTAAAAGGCAGCACTCACAGATTTTGTAGCTGCGGACTTTTCATTTTGCCCCATCTGACTGAAGATCCTCTGTAAGTTAGTTTTTCCAGAAAATGGGATATAAAAACAAGCAAAATTAGTTTTTTTGCTTTGAACAGAGTGAAGAGGGATTAGATCACACTAATCGTCTTACAGCATATACAATATCACAGAGTGAAAGTAAATCTCAAATTTTGGGTTGTCACCAAAACAGAAATAGAGGAGAAATCCTCCATAGGGGACACTAGGTGCTGGTGATAACCAGGGATGTCCTTACTTTGGAGTGATTTCCACTAACTTCCTGTTTTGGCTATGGGACAGGAAGCTCCCCAATATGACAGGGGTTACTCTCTGCATCACTTAAGGCCTGTACACACGATGCAACGTCGTACAACAATGGTCTTACAACAGCTTGTTGTACGATAATCTGACCGTTAGTACGCGCGATTACAACAGTCGATGTTCAACAGTCGTACAACAGAAGTTGGCTGAGCAGACTAGGAAACTTTTATTGTACAACAAGCTGTTGTACGATTGTTGACTCGTGTGTACAGAAGTTGCCAGTGATAAATATGCATGCTCTGAATCCAGGAATTGTTCGGTCGTTCTTAGATTGTAAGCTCTAATGAGCAGGGCCCTCTGATTCCTCTTGTACCAAATTGTGATGTAACTGTACTGTCTGCCTTCATTTTTGTAAAGTGCTGTGCAAACTGCTGGCGCTATATAAATCCTGTATAATAATAATAATAACATGTGTTCCTTATTCACAAATCACATTCACCTGAACTTCCTCGTTATACGCTCGTAACACGTCACTACGTCCAGCTTTCTTGTACAACTACTTGACTCATGTCAGTACACAACAGCCGAGTTTTGCCTATCGCTATTCTTTAATTTGTTAGTATTGCCTTAACCCGTATAAAATGTCAAGGTTATAACCAAAAAACTATTTTACAAATACATTTCAAATCCCTAAATTATCCAAAAACAAAAAAACAATCTTTAACTGACCAAACCGTTTAACTGATCAGAAAAATCTTAGCCACACTGGGAGTGCACGGTTTTCAACAGAGTCAAAGTGGCATTAAACCCAAAAATAAAAACAATTCTTATATTGCAGCCTACCAGAGAGTTCTTAGTTTTCTTTTTTTGAGGCTTTTTTCCCTTCCTTTCTTGTTGATCTAGCTATTAAGGCCCCTTTCAGATGGAGCGGATCCATCCAAGCGGAATCTGCCTGCTCAGGGGTGGATCTCTCCGCTGATCCCCACTGAGCAGGCGGATGGCAGGTCCATGGTCGCTCCGCTATGCAACGCGGACACAGCCCGCTCTCCTCTATAGGACGTACAGTCCGTTTCCATCCGATTGTCATCCGAATCGGATGCCTGGTGAGTGTCAGCGGACATCCGCCGCCCCATAGAGAATAGGTGGTCTAATCGGTCCGCTGCTATGAAAGGGGCCCAAGTCTGTTATTTCTCAACTTCCTTTCAGCAAAACTTTCACTCCAGCAAAGGCAGCAGTTAGAGGGTTAAGACAAACCATTTAACACTGAGGGTGCTTACAATTTTATGTAAAACCTTTAACCTAAAAGTAAGAAAAACTGCTGCAGTAAATGCTTAAGAAGAGTTAGCTGAAGTTTGGCTTTAAAGTGGTTGTAAACTCTGAGGCTCCATTCACACCAGAGCAATCTACAGCGATAACTGCTGCAGCTCATTTTTTTTAGCTTTATTTTTTACTTTTTGGTTGCGTGTTTTTGGAGCGGCACCATTCATTTGAATGGACCTCCCTCTGCTCCAAATACACCCCAAAGAAGCTCCAAATCTTGGCACAGAGCCAGGAGCATTTGTGGTTACAATTTTTACCGCAGTTTTAGCCGCAATTTGGTCGCTCCACAATCAAGGCAAAAACTGCACCACGTTTGGAGTGCCATTAAGAAATCTGCCCAGAATCCACATAGCTCAGGTGTGAACGGAGCCTTACATATACCCCATGAAGTTTCTGGTCTCAAGTGACTCCCAAAGATGAAACAAATCCTCCTACATAAGTTGTATCTGTTTATCTGCAGTATTCTCTTCTCTATAGCCGTTCAAAGTACAGAATATATAGGTAGCTGGGCACCACAAACTGAAAAATGTTATTTTACTCATTCTATATATTTAACACAAACTCAACAATCGATCCATGCCTTCATGCTTTATTTTATTTGCTTTGAACCTCTCCATAGCTTTTCTAGTTGTGGCAATCTTGAGTAAGGGCAAATTAATCATGTAACATTTTCTTCCTGTAATCTATCTGCCCTTAGATCAGGCATGCAGACAGGATGGTGTGCTTAGCTGAGGAATGCTCCTCCCTTTCTAAAGATGAAAGGAAAAAAATGCTCAAGAAAACTTCTGGGATGTATGACATCATTTTGGCCTAGGCCAGAAGCCAACTGAAGAAATGTAGAGGAAGAAAAAAAAAAGACAACTATATATACAGTATGTACAAGATTGGTTGAGAGAGTTTAGTTCCACTTTAACTTGTCATGTCATCTAGAGTGGCTAGTGACTCTAACTATTCCCTCTCTCCAGATTGACAATACTGCTGTCCAAAGGTGTATCCATTGCTCCTTCAACCAGAGTAGAGGGACACCAAGATAGTGAGTGTGTTAGGCCTCTTTCACACATGCTGTCCTATGAGGTCCGCCTGTCCGTTTTTCAGGCGGACCTGATCAGACGCTCCATTCCCCTGTATGGAGCGACGGATGTCAGCGGTGACATGTCCGTTGACATCCGACGCTATCCGATCCGGTCTGCTAAATCCAGACGGATGGAAACCCTATTTTCCATCGTTCTGGCGGATCAAATCGGATGAAAATGGACAGGCGGATCGGTTTTCATCCAATCTCTCATAGAGGAGAGCGAAACTCTGAGAGGTCCATCTCAGCACAGTGAGCAGAGACAGACCTGTCATCCGCCGGTTCAGTGGGGATTAACGTATCGATCCCTGCTGAGCAAGCGGAGTCCGTCAAAACGGACCGCCCATGTGTGAAAGGACTCTTAAAAGAAGGATCTCTAGGAGAAAACTAAAGAAAAAAAACTGAAAAATACAAAAATGCAGCCATCACATTTAGGAATTGGTATGCTGCTATATATTACAATTTTGTTTTAAAGCAATATTAAACCCAAAAGCAAATATTTATTATACTGCAGCTTACCAATTCTTAGATGTAATGGCTGCATAAGTTTAATTTTTTTCAGCTTTCTTTCTTTCTTCTATTTTTACTTGGTGATCCAGCCATTAGGTCCATTGTTTTTCAAAAGAATAAGCGCTGTAGCATATGTATCAGTTAGAGGGATGAGACAAACCATTTGCCACTGACAGGGGTGCTTAAAATGATCAGCTTTTATGTAAAACCTTTATCCCATAAGGAAAAAAAATACTGTTGCTATAACTGTTTATAAAGTGTTAGCTGGTGTTTGGCTTCAATTTGTTGTGTATTTAACCCATTCTTGCTGCCGCGTGTCAGCCCTTTATAGGATAAGTTCACTTAAAAAAAATAAATAAATAAATACTCATTTTTATTTTCAGGTGAAAAAAAAAGTGCATTTACTTTATTTTATTTTTTTTAGGAGCCTGAAAAGCATTGCACTAGTGATGATGCCATGCAGGTCTCATGCAGATTGTCAGTGTGATCTGTCTGCCCCGTACTTTGTACGGCCAAGCAGACACACGCTTAAGGGCGCCCAAAAAAGTTTAGCAAGGGCCAGGACCATCTCCTACAGTTGGTTCAGCTTGTGGGTTCGGGGCACCACCAGTGCAGAGCTTGTTCAGGAATGGCAGCAGGCAGCACGCACAGTGAGGCAAAGATTCTTGGCGGATGGCCTGCTGTCAAGAAGGGCAGCAAAGAAGCCACCTCTCTCCAGGAAAAACATCAGAGACAGACTGATATTTTGCAAAGGTACAAGGATTAGACTGGTGAGGACTGGGGTAAAGTAATTTTATCTGATGAATCCCCTTTCCGATTATTTAGGGCATCTGGAAAACACAGTTCGGTGACGAACAATGCCTTTTCCCGCATGATGGAGCACCTTGCCATAAGGCAAAAGTGATAACTAAGTTGCTTGGGGAACAAAAGAGGTTAGTGGTTAAATCTGCTAGTACTGTACATCTAACACTCCCCTACTCCCAGACTGAAAGTGCTGCTGTCCAAATGTGCCTAAAAAATAAAGGAAAACTAATGCAACCACAACATCTAATGATTGGTGATCTGTAATATATTACATATTGGTTTTGGGTTTAATAGCATATTAAGGCTTAAAGTGGAACTTCTGCTCGTTGGGGGGGGGGGAGAGAGATACCTGACAGGTGTCCTTTTCCCCATATTCGGGAGCCTGGGCCGCGCCCGCTGACATCAGTAGCCCGGCTCCCTCCTCCTCCGCCACCGGCCAGTGAGAGAGCGCATTTGCAATAGTGGCCGAAAGGCTCCACTGCCAGGTTCCCTTACTCTCAATGGCGACAGCAGCACTCGACCAGCCGTTCTGAAGATTGGTGGCGGCGCCGACATAGCTGGACTCAAGGACAGGCAAGTGTCCTAAAGTTAAAAGTCAGCAGCTACCGTATGTGTAGCTGGTGACTTTTAATTTTTAAAGGGGCCGCGGCGGGCCTCCGCTTTAATTACTTTTAGGAGAAAGAGCAGTGAAGCACAATCATTCAACATTGGAAACAGGTGTTTGCATATATAACAAATATGGCTGCCCTCATGAAACATACAAGGGGGTGTTCAAGTCAAAGCGGGACTTTTAATTTTACAGGTATAAAAAGGGATGCTAGAGTGGTGGTACTACATGCAGTAGCAAGTGTGTCCTATTACTGAAAGGCGGTGTACATGTCACGGGACAGTCCAGAGATCGTTGATCAAGATGGCAGACAACAGTGTTAGTGCATGCATGAAACAGAGTGTGGTGGTAAAGTTTCTTGTGAAGAAGGCGTAATGCCCGCAAATATATACAGAAGACTTCAAGCACATTATGGTGATGACACACTCAGCCGCAGTAAGACATTAGAATGGTGTAAACGTTTCAAAAATGGCCGTACGTCCGTCCGGCCATGGCGGTTCCCAGCCCACAGCAGTCATTCCTCTGAACATTCAGCATGTGGAACACCTGATCCTGGATAATGGACGCCTAACCTGTTGTGAAATTGCACAAGAGGCTAATATTTCTGTGGGAGCAGGTGAACACAATCATTTGTGAATGTATTTTCTACCCTGTGGTGCCACTATCAACAGAGAATATTACTGTCCGGTTTTGAATGATGTGCATAAACGTCTGCGGAAAAAAAAATGTCCTTGTTTGATTACTAAGGGTGTCCTGTTTCTCCAGGACAACGCAAAAGCTCATACTGCTCACGGCACTATGTGCACACTACTGCCACATCCCCCTTACAGCCCGGACTGCGCTCCAAGTGATTTTCATCTGATGGACCCCTAAGAGTTCCTCGGAGGTCAGCAATTCAGCACTGATGACGAAGTAAGCAGGCTGTCCTAGGATGGTTCAGGCATACTGACAAATCTTTCTATGCCGAAGCTTTCCAGGCATTAAACGATGGGATAAGCATATAAATGTAGCAATGAAGTATGTCGAAAAATAAATGCAGTTTCCACTCCTCTGTTATTTTATTATATAAACTCAAAAATTTGACTGGAATGCCCCTCGTATATACACAACATAAATAATACGGAAGAACAGGGTTTTTTTTTTAAATATACCATCAATCAAGTTAATCCTTATTAGGCCGGTTTCACACGGTAGCCTCCGTCAGAGGGCTCCGTATTGCTCAGTGGGGATCGATTCGCTGATCCCCACTCAGCCGACGGATGACAGATCCATCTCCGATCTCTGTGCGGAGACAGATATGACAGAGCGGCCCTCTCCTCTATGGCAAATCAAGTGACAATGGACCGTCTGCCCATTGTCATCCCGATCCGCAGACGGGTGGAAAAATGGCGTTTTCCTCCGTCAGACTTTACCGGTCTGGAGCGGATCGGAGAGTGGCGGATGTTAGCGGACATGTCTCTGCTGACATCCGTCGTACCATAGGGCTGCATGGAGTGTCCGTTCAGGTGCGCCTGAAAAAACGGACAGGCGGACCTAAACTGAACAGGTGTGAAATATATATATATATATAAAATATACATTGCCATCATTAAAACGCCAATGTTGCCATAATGCAAATAACTGGGTCCTCTCAGGTTCTGGACACAGCTGTGCAGGACACTTGTCTTCTTTCAAGCAGGCCCAAAGACCTGCCCTGACTGTACAAGTGTTCTTTTCAACATCCCAAAAATGATCAGGGCAAATAAAGACAATTTATAACAAAACATCAGTTTTAACCGTTCAGTATTCCACAATGCAGCAGCTGCCAAATGATTGTGCTACTTTTGTGTGTGTTCTTCCTTTCACACCATCAAAGGAAGCACTCTTTTCAGTCCACTAATAGAGGCTCTTCATATAAACAGCATAAAGCATGCCATTTGTGTATTCTGTAGGACCAGCAAGTAGATGAGCTGCAAATGAATCAAGGAAAGAATATGTCCATAATCACATCAGATGCAGTTTCACACTTGGAACAACAAACCTAAAAGTGAAAAATTGGTGCCTGTTTACAGAAATAATCTAGAAGGGTAGCTAAAGCTATAGGGCCCTCACAGCAAATTGTGGACCCCCTCAGTAGCTCGCACTATACTCACCCCCCTCCCTGGGTTTACTGGTCTGCATTATTACAGCAGTACAACTAACAATCATGAAAATGTGTTAGCAGAAGAACCACAAAAGCAAAGTAAAGTGCATTATCGTTTCCCTTGTCCTTAGTCATGCTAAAATTCCATGTGCAAGGGAAATATGGGGGCAGCATCACTGCATTAGTCATCAGCAGCTTCCTTTCGCAGGATCTTCTATGGTCCTTCACCACTATAGCAATCTTTAAAAATATACAGTACATCTCAACACAAAGTAAACTCTGACCTGCATTTTCAGCATAAGTAGTGACCCTAACCTACTAAATAATATTATAAGATTATATAACATTATGCTTGGAGTGAAAAAAAAAATGTCTTGCTATGAAAAGCCATTATTCACAATCCTGTTCTGTCCACTCCATGTCATCATGGTTCATTTATAAGCAGTAAATGTGACTTTCACACAGCTACATAGTTTGTGAGGTTGAAAAAAGACCCAAGTCCATCAAGTCCAACCTGTATGTGTGTTTTTGTGTCAATATTTTATTGTATATCCCTTTATGTTGTGGTGTTTAGGTGCCTATCCAATCATTTTTTTTAATTATCTATGCTCCCTGCGGAAACCCCTGCTTGTGGAAGTGAAATCCACATTTCACTAAGACCCCTTTCACGCTGGGGCCGCCCGAGCGTTAGCGGTAAAACACTGCTAATTTGCGGTGCTTTACCGCTCGTTATAGCTGCCACTACTCGGGCGGCGATGGCAGTGTGCTTTTAACCCCACACAAGGAGTTAAACGGGGGTCAAAAGAGCCAGTTAGTGGCACTTCCGAAGCGGTGTTCAGCACTTCAGGAGCGCTGCCCCATTGTTTTCACGCGTTGAATACACTGCTCCCAGACCGCTGCAAAGATGCTGCTTGCAGGATTTTTTTACCGTCCCGCATGAGCACCGCCCCAGTATGAAAGCACTCGGGCTTTCACACTGGGGTGTATTGGGGGCAGTTTTTCAGGGGCTTTTTAGTCGCTATTTTTAGCGCAAAATCGCCTGAAAAATGACTTGGTGTGAAAGGGGTCAAAACATTCACTTCATTGTCACTGGACATACGGTACATCCACCTGAAAGATTTACCTGCAGTGGATATCAGGTAAATGTCAGATTCACTGGGCAAAAATGACATGGCCTTTACAACTTGAAATCCAAATAAGTTGGAACACTGTGTAAAATCTACATAAAAAAAGAATGCAATGATTTGCACATCCCACAAACCCACATTTTATTCACAATATCCCATTTTTAGAAAAAAAATAGGTCATTTTGCAACCTATTAGGTTAAAGAGGAAGTAAACCCAGAGGAGGTTTACTTTCCTCTATATTACCCTGTAATGCAGAAGCATAATAGGCTACTATGAATCGCATTGTAGCCCATTATTACCTGTAAACGAAGCCTGCGATGTCCAGCACTGTCCCCTGTTCTGGCGGCATTCATCTTCTGCCTCTCTTCCATCCGGGCCGCGACTCCGGAGTCATGCAACGCCATTCCCGCACATGCGCGCGGGAGCCGCCAGTCACGTCACGGTCGCAGTGGAGGACCGGCACGAAGGCCGTTTCTTCAATGCGCATGTGCCGACATGACGTCGGCAAGGCAAATACACTGCATATCTCCTGAACCGTACAGGTTTAGGAGATATGCAGGGCACCTTCAGGTAAGCCTTATTATAGGCTTACCTGGAGGTTAAAGTGGTTGTCACAAGTTGACAACCACTTTAATTGGCAACAGGTTAGTAACATCATTGGATATGAAAAGAACTTAAAGTGGTTGCCAAGTCATGACAACCACTTTAAACTACAGGTAAGCCTACAATAAGGCTTACCTGTAGGTCCAGGAAATATCTCCTAAACCTGAACGGTTTAGGAGATATCCCCTGTATCTGCATGTGCCGGCACATGCGCACTGAAGAATCGGCACCCGAGGGTAGCCCAGGGTGCCGTTTCTTCTGTGTTCGTGCCGTAAATGACGGCTCCTGTGCGCTTGCGCGGGAGTGACGTCAGCGCGGCTCCGCCAATCACAGTGCTGGAGCCCGCGCTGTGATTGGACGGAGCCGCAGACCTGGAAAACTGATGTTGCCGGTCACATCAGTGTGCCGACACCGCTGCAACAGCTTCGTTCCGAGGTAAGAGTTTCATAATGAGCTAGTATGCGCTGCATACTAGCTCATTATGCTTTTAAACCTACTACACACAATAAGATTATCGGACTAATAATAGTCCATTTATTTTTTCTTTGCATGATAAGTTTCCATATCGAAAAGGAATAGGTTACCGAAGTATGAAAATTCTCGTATGCCAGACCCATGTTGCTTCAGAACCCTATGGTGACAAGAACCTCTGGCTTGCCTGTCTAACCATTTCATACAATGAGCATAACTAATAAGCAAATAGCCAATAGTACCTAACTTCAGGAGTTAATGAGTAATGCTTTACAGTGTATTAGCGTAACTAAGTGTAACTTGTAGGATGTGACTGTGGTTCACAAGCTGACATAGGCTTGGTACCACTGCTTTACAGCCTATAAAGCCATCACAACAAGCTGTGTGACATACCAGTGAAAATAACTCACACTGACCTTACCACCTTTTCCTAAGCAGAGGGATTACTAAATTGCAGTCTATAAATACTGAACTTAGTGCAGAGTATTTAATGTGTCTTATGATTTCACTATGCTAACTCAACTTGAGGGGGGCGGTATAAGGCATGCATTGCCATATACCACTAAATTTACTTTAGCTTTGGTCATATAGGCATGAATGATAATTTAAGGTAAAATCATTTTCAAACAGATATCCCTTCAACTTACCGGTTTACATTTCAAGAATTTCAGCACACCTATTTTTCAGATCTTCACCTGGTTCTGTTTTATAGGGTCGAGTAGTAGTTCAGTGCATTTGTCAAAGTCTTAATAAGTCAAATAAGTTGGAAATTCTACCTTAAGGCCCCTTACACACGAGCTGACTGTTTTACGGGCAGACCCGATCAAGCCACCCATTGGTCTCTATGGGAAGGCGGACGTAAACGGACATGTGTCTGTTCACACACACACGTGCATCCAATCCACTCCGTCTAAAACAGATGGATGGTAGGATCTGTTCCCCATCAGCCTACTGGATCAGATGACAATTGGATGGAAATGGGCAGGCAGTCCGTTTTCATCCGACCGCCCCATAGGGAACAGCGGGCTGTGTCCGTGTCCACTCTGCATCAGTGGAGCAGACACGTACTAGTCATCCGTCTGCTCAGCGAGTAGCAGCGGACAGATCCCCTTCTAAGCAAGCGGAGCTGCTTGATGGAGTCTGCCCTAGGTGAAGGAGGCCTTACTTCAGGCCTCGACAAACCCCAGGCGCCAGGTCGCCATGGCGACCAGAAATCGCGTCCTGGCGAGTGACTGCCGTTCCTTCTCTCCCCATGTTAAAACAGCGTGTCAGATTCAGCGAAGCGAGAGCCGAGAGTTCTCTGCTTAAACAGCTGTTAAACTTGGCCGGCTGCCCGGCTTCCCGGCTTCCCGGGATATTTGTTTCTACTTAGAATGAAGAAAAGTAACAAACAGGCTGCCTGGATAGTTGTTGAGAGTTAGGAGAATAAAGGAACAACAATGTATCTTCTTCTTTCAAAGCAATGATCTCCGGGCTATCAGGAAAGTTTAACCATTTAAAGACTAAACCCTCTCTCACATTAGTGGCTTACAATGAAATATCCAGTGTTTTCTGCTAGAAAATGACTTGGAACC